>JBBGZY010002800.1:45000-297620 GCA_037952925.1 Lithobates clamitans | reverse complement strand
AGATTATTTAGGGGGATTTGGGGGGCAGCAGGGCGGAAGTATTGTCCTGGGAGTGGAATTTGGTGTGGGGGGGGGGGGGTAGAGTGCTAACAGAGATGATTTAGGGAGATTTGTGTTGAGAGGGGGGATTTTGGGGGCGGCGGGGGGGGGGGGGGGATGGGGAGAGTATTGTTCTAGGAGGGGAAATTTGGGGGGGGGGGTGCTATCAGTTTTGATTTAGGGAGATTTGTGTTGGAAGGGGGGGTTTGGGGGGGCGGCAGGGGGTAAGTATTATTCTAGGAGGGGAACTTTGGCATGGGGGGGTGCTAACAGTGGTGATTTAGGGGGATTTGTGTTGGAAGGGAGGGGGGGGGAAGTATTGTTCTAGGGGCGGAATTTTGTGGTGTGGGGGAGTGCTAACAGATTATTTAGGGGGATTTGGGGGGCAGCAGGGCGGAAGTATTGTCCTGGGAGTGGAATTTAGTGTGTGTGGGGGGGGGGGGGGTAGAGTGCTAACAGAGATGATTTAGGGAGATTTGTGTTGAGAGGGGGGGTTTGGGGGGTGGTGGGGGGGCGGGAGTATTGTTCTAGGAGGGGAAATTTGGAGAGGGGGGGGGGGGGGGAGTGCTAACAGTGTTAAGTGGGGTGATTTGAGGGTAATTTGAAGTGGAGGGGATGTGTACCAGGAGAACAAATTTTAGGGATGAAGGGTTTGTGGTAAGCATGCAGATTAGTGCTCAGTGTTTTTTTGATATCGTTGGGGGGGGGGACAGTTTGTCATGTCCCCCCCCCCCTCTAGATGACCTTGTCCCGACACTGTTCAGTATGCTCTGTACAGCCCCCTGCCGGCCCCCCCCACCACCATACCATGATCTGCCTGCATTGCATAGAGAAGCACAGAGAGCCAGTGATGATGTCATTGGGACTAAAAAAAGTCATGTAACGAAAAATGGAGAGGTTTCATTTAAAAATGTCATTAAAATGTTGATGAAGGGGGGGGGGGGAGCCAGAGGAGGTAAAATATATAAGCAGATTAAACTTCAGCTTTAAACTCCAACTTTGTCTTCGTTGTGATCTCCGAGGACTTTGTAGGAATTTGTGAATATTTTATTGTCCATGTTTGGGCACAGATGGTAAAAAAGTATTTTTTTTTTTTTTTACCCTCCAAAAGAGTTGCGACTTCAAAGCGGTTCATGGAACACAACTTGTAGGGGATGATTCTGCACTTACCAAACTTGACCACTGGAGGGCAGTGTTGCTCCATGGCTGAAGGACACAATGTTGCATTATCGCCAACTTTTTTTTTTTTTTTTCTTCTTCTTTTTTTTTTTTGAGCTTCAGTGAAATCACAGCTGTGATTCTGGATAATCTGTGAAACTCAATAAATTCGAAAGGGACAAATTAACCCTTATCACTGCGCTACGTTTGCAATGCCAACTATCCCCTGCTCCACCGAGAAACGCCGGCACTGTGCGCAATCCACTGGAAGTTTGCGTAAAAAAAAATGTGTTCGTTTTGCACAAGGCGGTTCATCCCGGTTATTTTGCATCGGGCTGCGATAGTGCTGCGCCCCCGGGGTCACGGCGTGCATTGACCTTGGCACACGAATCTTATCTCCGCTCACCTGTCGGCCATAAAAACTCAGCAGGTGCAGGAAGCGCGGGATAATTATTCTCCGCCTCGCCGGCCTCCCTTCATCTCTTTTATCTGGTTACCCGCAGCCGTGAGGTCAGCCAAGAAAAACCCAGGCCTGTTTTGGTAGGGCGTCACGACGTGGGCGCGGCTTGTTTTGGTGGGGGGGGGGGGGGGATTTACTAAAACTGGAGCACTCAGAATCTGGTGCAGCTGTGCTTGGCAGCCAATCAGCATCTAGCTTCACCTTGTTCAATTAAGCTTTGGCAATAAAACCTGGAAGCCGATTGGTTCTTATGCAGAGCTGCACCAGCCCCCCCCAAATATGTTCAGTCGCCCGTCCTCCATCATGGAGGCCCCTCCCTGGAAATTGGTCACAGGGACAATGATATGTGTCTGGTGGAATGTTACCTTTCTTCTCGCATTACCGGCGCCGTATTGCGTGCGCAAGCCATTGATTATTGATTTTTTTGAGTATGGAATCGTCGCGCCCTGTCCGCCATGCAGAGACTCAAAACGAAGGCGACATTCCGGTTCCTGCCCCATTAAAAAAAAAAAATCTCTGGGGTTCCCATATGTCTGCGCATTGGCTGCGTTTAACCCCTTCATGACCGAAGGTAAAAAAACCAACCTTATCGGCTGAACGCGGTAATCAAATTTTGACCTGCCTTAGTAAATCTGTACAAATCTATTAGGCCCCCCCCCCGTTCATAAATTGCATTGCGGTTAGGAGCTTTCCCGCTGGCGACTCTAAAAAGCGCAACTCGTGCATGTTTCTGCATGGCAGCCCATCCACTTCAGGCGCTGTTCCCACTTGCGATTTTCACGCAATTCTGCAAGTAGGGCAGCCCATTCACTTCAATGTCGCCCAAAAGCGGCGTGCTTTTTGGAGTGTGCAGGGGGCCTGGTCTCGTCTCCGGCCCCTCCTGTCGTTTTCTGTAGTGGGTGGAGCCTGCTCTGCCCTCCCATAACTCTGCTCTTTCCTTGTACAGGGTGACTGGTCTTGTCTCCACCCCCCCACCTGTATTTTTTGCAGTGGGTGGAGCCCACTTTGCCCCTCCCACAGCTCTGCTCTCTCTCCTTGTGCAGGGTGACCAGTCTTGTATCCACCCCCCCTCCTGTAGATTCCAGTGGTGGGTGGAGCCCTCCCACAGCTCTGCTTAGGCTATGTACAGTGCAGTGATGATGTCACCGTTAATTTTACAAGGTAATATCCGGGTTAGTAAAGGTATTTGATGCACATAAAGTGGATTCCTATCTTTTGGGACTATTGAGGAATATAATTTAATGAACGTTTTTGCGTTTGGAGGTAATGAGTGCTGAAATGAGCTCCATACAGTTATGACTAAGGACGAACATCCGAAACGCGTAGGGTAGTTTTTTTTTACAGCATGTCTTTTCAATAAAGGAATACTTTTTGGATGTCATCCTGAATACTGACCATCCCTCTCCTCTGGAGGTCATAGGCAGCATTCCTCCTCCTCCTCCAAACACGGCGAGTTGAGTTGATGCCAAAGAGCTCCATTTTGGTCTCATCTGACCACAACACTTTCACCCAGTTCTCCTCGTAATCATTCAGATGTTCATTAGCAAACTTCAGATGGTCCTGTACATGGGCTTTCTTGAGCAGGGGGTCCTTGCGGGATTTCAGTCCTTCTCGGCGTAGTTTACCAATTGTATTCTTGGTGACTATGGTCCTAGCTGCCTTGAGATCATTGACAAGATTCTCCCGTGTAGTTCTGGGCTGATTCCTCACCGTTCTCATGATTATTGAAACTCCACGAGGTGAGATCCTCCATGGAGCCCCAGACCGAGGGAGATTGACAGTTATTTTATGTTTCTTCCATTTGCGAATAATCCCACCAACTGTTGTCACCCTCTCACCAAGCTGCTTGGCGATGGTCTTGTAGCCCAATTCCAGCCTTGTGTAGGTCTACAATCTTCTCCCCGACATCCTTGGACAGCTCTTTGGTCTTGGCCATGGTGGAGAGATTGGAATCTGATTGATTGCTTCTGTGGACAGGTGTCTTTTTATACAGGTAACAAGCTGAGATTGTTACCTGGCGGCAAACAACCGAACCCCCACCCAACTCAAACCCCCCCCGCGCACTGTCTGCCGGTCGGTCCACCGGAACTTACCCCATCTTGGCGGCGGGCATCGGACATTAGCGCGCTTCCGAGGAGCAGCAGCGGGGATCGGGCAACCAAAGAGCGGCGGGGATCATGCATCCAGATGTCGGCCAGCGGCTCCTCTCCTCCTCGATTTCGCCGTGCGTCTCCTCCCCCTCCTCCTAGGCGTCCAATAGGATCGCTTGTCCTTTCAGCCAATCGGGTGATGGGTATCACACAACCACTTCCCGTTTGGCCGGGAGGAGGATCAGTGTTGCAACAGTGAATATTCATTCGCTGTTGTAACACACCTGGGTGGGCTCCGGTCACACTCTCTGCGCCCCCGAGCCCACGCTATTTTGAAGCCAATTAGAGTCTCTGGCTCTAATCCGGTGCTTAAAACAACCTAAAAAAAAACCTGGCCACTGTAATTCATGTGCCCTGAAAGGGGCCGGACGCATAAATAGGGGGCGGCTGCAGCAGGCCTGGATAGATTCAGCTAATGCCTGAATCTATCCATTGCATATAGGGGGTGGCCTGGAGAAAAGGGGGCGGCCCCAATGGACATGCCGCCCCTGAGGAGCACTCCCTTTAAGAGAATGCTCCTAATCTCAGCTGGTTACCTGTATAGAAGACACCTGGGAGCCAGAAATCTTGCCGATTGATAGGGGATCAAATACTTATTTCACTCAATAAAATGTAAATCAATTTATAACTTTTACGAAATGCGTTTTCCTGGATATTTTTGTTGTTATTCCGTCTCTCTCGCTGTTAAATAAACCGACCAATAAAATTTATAGACGGATCATTTCTTTGTCAGTGGGGCAAACGTACAAAATCAGCAGGGGGATCAATACTTCCCCCACTGTAGGTGGGTTCCTGTTGAGTAAAATGATCGCGGGATGGAAAGGGGCGCTGGCGGCGTAGGGGTTAACGCGCAGTGTAGGAAAGTGCGGCGAGGGGCTCCCTGGCCCGGACACAAGTTCCAGCGTGAAGCCGGGGGGGGGGGGGGGGTGGGATGGAGCCGCGCTCGCCATTCAGGGCTCACCAAGATTAATGTTCTGGCTAAGTAGCAGTGACAGGACGGCAAACACAACCCGAAGCCTTCCCGGAGCACACAGGCTCCTCATTGAGCGCCGCGGCCTCTCCCCAAAAACTAAAATGATACGACGGCCGAAAAAAAAAAAAACCACCCCCCCTCCCCTTGGTGTGCCTTCTATTTAACCCTTTCGCTCGTCGCGTCGATCTCGTGGACACGAGAGGATTGCGCTGCCGCGTGACCGCAAACAGACCGGCCGGGGCACTAAGAAAAATTACCCCCACCCCGGGGCAAACTAATATATAGAAGGGAGCTGCCTAATAATTTTCAGTTCTGTCCAGCCAATCCCGAGGTTTACACAGCTCTGCCGCACAAGCACAGCCGAGCTCAGCGACCTGACTTTTTTTTTCTTTACTGCAGTTAAGCAATACAGCCTGGACATCTCCCCGCCCCCACAGCCTGTGATTGGACAATAAAAGGAGCAGCAGGCTACAGATAGGCAAATTCCTCTGCTCTTCTGCACCAAAATGCGCGGTACTATGCGTTTTGGGAAACACCAACATCAAGAGGCATTGGATGGCGTTAAAGAATTATCAACTTCTGTAGGGGGGGCAACGCGTTTCGTGCGTGGCCGCTCTCAAGGCTGCCCCAAGCCTGAGCTCACCGGTCATCCTGAAAAATGACAACAGATCTCTCCGCCAAAGATAATAGAAAGCCGACCGTTCCAGAAACTCCTCCCACCGATCGTTCCGTTATATGAAGGGGAAGTCCGAGCGACGCATTTATCGTTCGATAATCCCGGTATTGGTATTTATTCCGTCAGGAATATAAAAGGAGCTCTAAAGGCAAAATGTATTCTTTCCATTTTGGATACAAGGAAGGGAGTTTTTTTTTTTTTTTTTTTTGCTACATGTGCCCCATTGGGGAGATTTCCCTTCACTTCCTGTCCTATAACCACAACAGGAAGTGAGAGGTAATCCCTTCAAAGTGGGGGAAATCCCAGAAATGAGTGTCCCCGTTGGAAGATTCTCCCTCTATTCCTGTTCTGGTGACAACCCAAAATTTGGAATTTTCTTTTTACTTTCAATAACGGTAAATAGGACAAATTACGAGGGTCAATCTCCCTATCAGGAGCACCAACAGCAGTAAAAACCTGACCGGGGGTCTAACAATGGTGGCTGGTGGGTTCTACTTTTGGGGGGGTGGCAAACAAACAACACCCCCCCGTTAGCGTGGCACGGCCTGAAACAGCACCCTCCGTAGGCGGTCCGGCACTTACGCGCTCGTGTGGCTGTGGTGTCCTCTCCTCCTCTCTCTGGAATGCAGACAGCGGCCGCGGTGGCTCCGGTGTGCGCTCCTCCCAGCTTCCTCCGCCGCGTGTCTCCTCTTCCGCCAAATCGCTGGGCATCCAATAGGGTCGCCTGACGCCTTGGCCAATCAGGAAACAGGTCTCACAGACCTGCCTCCTGATTGGCCGGTGAGGAACTTTAGTGTGATAATAACAAAAATGTATTTGCTATGATCACACAGCTGGGTGGGCTCAGGGCGCATTGCTCTGCGCCCCGAGGCCACCCTTTTTTGAAGCCTATTAGAGCCTCTGGCTCTAATCAGGTGCTTACAAAAAAACACCCCTCCACATTAGAAACCATGGTCCGGCGCCACTGATGTGTAGACCTGAAGGCCGGACGCATGGATAGGGGAGGCGGCGCCCGTGCGCCCTCTATGGACGGGCCGCAACTGGGGTCTAATCGTTCTATTCAAAACTAAAAGGAAAAAGCTTTGCCTTCCATTATACTTAAAAAACAAAAAACAAAACAAAAAACACCTCCCCCACTGTACACAAACACTCCCTAGGCACAAATTTAACCCTTTGATCACCCCTGATGTTAACCCCTTCCCAGCCAGTGTCATTAGTACAGTGACGGTGCATATTTTTTGCACTGATTACTGTATTAGTGTCACTGGTCCCCAAAAAGTGTCAGTTAGTGTCAGAATGTCTACCGCAATGTCGCAGTCCCATTTATAAGTCGCTGATCGCTGCTATTACTAGAGAGAAAAAAAAAGGAAAAAATTCCATAAATATATCCCGTAGTTTGTAGACGATATAACTTTTACGCAAACCAATACGCTTATTGTTTTTGTTTTTTTTTCTTTACAAAAAAATATGTAGCAGAATACATATTAGCCCAAAATGATGAAGAAATTACCGTAGATTCTTTCGAAAAAAAGAGGGACAGACAAGTTTGAAAAAGAAAAACCCCAATATTTTTAAAATTTTTCTATTGGATATATTTTATAGCAGAAAGTAAAAAAATATTGTTTGTTTTTGTTTTTTTTTTACATTTTTTTTTTTCAAAATTGTCTTTTTTTTTGTTTTGTTAGTTTTTAGCGCAAAAAATTAAAAACGGAGGTGATCAAAAGAAAGCTCTATTTGCGGGGGTGCTGTGTTTTAGAGGTGTAACAGTTAAATGTGAATTGAACTGAATAAAATATGGAACAGCAAAGCTGTTGTTATAGTTACTTTAACTTTCAGCTAAAGGAAAAAAAAAAAAACAACAACATTTTTTTTTTTTTTTTTAATAAAAGAAAATCCCTTTATAATAAATATATTTAGATCTGTAGAAAAATGTATTTTTGTATAATACCAATTATAATACAAGAATAAAATATTTTCCTTGCATTTAATAATAAAATATTATACGAAAGAAATATTTATTTTTGTATAATAATAATAATAATATATAAATAATATATAATAAATTAATATATAATATATAAATAATACAAAACTAAGATATTTCCCTTCCTTTGGATTTAAAAAAAAATCCTTCCATATTGTTATATTATTATTATTATTATTATTATTATTATTATTATTAATAATAATAATAATAATAATAATAATAATATGAACTAAAACCAATTATTTATTTTATTATTTTTAGTATTAACATATGCAACTAAAACCTCTTTTTTTGTATTATTATTATTAGTTACATATACAGTATACAATGTATCTATACACACACACACACTCACACATTTATTTAGGTAGATGCGGAAATACCAGAACTCAGGAAGGTTTCTGGAAACAAAATTCTTCAAAATCTGGATGTTTTGGAAAATTGGCAACTATCATTTAGAATATATTGATACAAAAATATTACTAAAAATAATACTTTGTTTCAATTTCTCTGATCTTTAATCGGTGGGTAACTCTCTGAGAATGAGACAGCGGGATGCATTTTATGTCAGCTGTCACCTGGTTGTTAACCCTCGCACCGCCATATCGCCAGCAGTGCTCAGGTTGGCCGCTTCGGTAGACGCGCTAAGTGATCTCAAGCATTCGCACAGCTGTTTTCAATATTTCCCGTAATTTGTCTAATATGTTTATTTCTTATTATTGCCTGCTCCATCTAGTGACCACAACACAATATTTTCCTAAAATAGCCTAGTCAGGAAAATACCACATTATGGCCACTAGATGGCGATGACAATCATAGGAAATAAACATATTAGACAAAAGGATTATTTGAAACGGCTAGGCGAAATCTTTTTTTTTTTTATTTGTGCTCCTGTCAATGGGCGGTGTTTTCCTGCAAGTTTTGTGCGTTTAGAACAACATAAATCGCCCAAAATCCCATTGACTTTACTGGAGCAGTACACATGGCAGTTCTGGGGGCGGCCTCTCCGTCATGTTTTAATTGCTTGGAAATAAGAAGTTATGGCGGATCAGTCACCGCTTGCCGCCATTTTTTCTATTGATTGGGCCAACGCTTGGCTTGGCCGCGCACCGGTGTCCCCTTTTAATTGGATAAGGGTGGAGCGGGGCTTGGGCGCTTCCTCGTCTGGCCGCGTTGCGTTTTCTTCGAGAGACAGCGCATCCTATTGAAGGGCGTTTAAAAACTGCGGCCAAAGCAGGACAGACGCAGCTGTTCTGCGACAAATGTGGCGTTTGCCATACAAGCTCACGCACTGGCGTTCAAACACTTGAAAAGAACGCCCGTCAACGCAAACCTAAAAAAAATTGATACTTTAATTAAAAATAATAATTAAAAAAAAAAAGAAAAAATCACTGGGCAGTGTTGGAATCCGAGGGCGGGCAGATCGGCATTCTCCTAATTCAGTAGAATAAAAAAAATACATACTTTAATTAAAAATAATAATTAAAAAATAAAGAAAATGGTGGTGTTGGGATCCGAGGTCAGGCAGATCGGCGTTGTCCTAATTCAGCAGCAAAAAAAAAAAAAAAAAAAAAAAAATAGATAATTTAATTAAAAATAATAATTAAAAAATAAAGAAAATGGTGGTGTTGGAATCCGAGGTCGGGCAGATCGGCGTTGTCCTAATTCGGTAGAATACAATAAAAAAAAAAGAAAAGATACTTTATTTTTGAATTATTATTTTTTATTAAAGTATCTATTTTTTAACATATTTTTTAATTGTATTCTACCGAATTAGGACAATGCTAATCTGCCCGACCTCGGATCCCAACACCACAATTTTCTTTATTTTTTAATTATTATTTTTAATTAACGTATGTATTTTTTTTTTCTACCGAATTAGGACAAACGCCGATCTGCCTGGCCTCAGATCCCAACGCTGCCCCGCAATTTTTCTTTTTTTTTTTCTTTCTTATTATTTTTAATTAAAGAAAATCGCGGGGCAGCGTTGGGATCTGAGGTCGGGCAGCATTGTTCTAATTTGGTAGAATAAAAAAAAAAAGATACTTTATTAAAAAAATTTAAAAAAATTAAATAAAGGGGTCGAGCAGGTCGGCATTGTCCTAATTCGGTAGAAAAAAAAAAGATAATTTAATTAAAAATAATAATTAAAAAATAAAGAAAATGGTGGTGTTGGGAGGTCGGGCAGATTGGCGTTGTCCTAATTTGGTAGAATACAATAAAAAAAAAAAAATAGATACTTTATTTTTGAATTATTTTTTTTTTTATTAAAGTATCTATTTTTTAACATATTTTTTAATTGTATTCTACCGAATTAGGACAATGCTGATCTGCCCGACCTCAACACCACAATTTTCTTTATTTTTTAATTATTATTTTTAATTAACGTATGTATTTTTTTTCTACCGAATTAGGACAACGCCCCGCAATTTTTCATTTTTTTTTTTTTTTAATTATTATTTTTAATTAAAGAAAATCGCGGGGCAGCGTTGGGATCTGAGGTCGTGCAGCATTGTTCTAATTTGGTAGAAAAAAAAAAAAGATACTTTATTAAAAAATGTTAAAAAAATTAAATAAAGGGGTCGAGCAGGTCGGCGTTGTCCTAATTCGGTAGGATTCGGTCATCTCCCTTGAAATGTGGCGTTGTGTCCGAGGCGGTGAAAAGCAACCTGCCAGTGGCGCCCCTCGCCTCTCAAAGGAGCCTTTATGTTTGCGGCGCGGTAGCTGTGGCGGAGCGCGCTCGCTGGGGATATCAGCTAACTCTTCCAAACCTCATTTCTATGCAGGACACAGGTAGGCTGCGGGAAGGAAGAGCGCGGAGGGGGAATATTCGGGGAGAGAGGTGCCCCCTTCTTGGTCCTCGCTGACGCCTCTGTGGTGGAAAAAAAAATACGAGGAGAAAAAAAAAAAAAAAGGCGAAATTATTTGGATTCAGCGTGCCTGAAAGCAGATTCTGCGGCCGGAGTCTCACCCATTCCATCGCCCGCTCTCGTCTTACCTGAACGGGGGCCAGCCAGCGGGGGGGGGGGGAGGGGCCGCCGGAAGAAGCCATTTATTTCCATAGGAAGGCTGCGAATTAGCGATTATGAGGTGTCCCGTGGCCTGGTCAGCAAGAGGTGCATTCCGATTGGCTGTTACAGGCGATCGCCTGATGCTTCTTTTTTTTTTTTTCTTTTTTGTTTATGGACTGATGTTTAAAATGTTACAAAAGTACGCCACCCTTCATTGCGTCTCATTGGCCCCCCTGAGCGCAGAAAACTCGAGGGACGCAGAGATTGGCGGTTTTCTCACTTAGGCCGCATTCACACCTCTTGCGTTTTTTGAAAAACGCATTTTTCACGTGATGTACATAAGGGCAGCCTCCCCATTGATTGCAAGGGGCTGGCTTACGAGCTTCACGATACTTTGGCGTGCGTTAGACATGTGCGCTTCGTTTTCATTTCGAAACGAAATTTGGATGAATTTTTCGTTATTCGGACTTATCCGAATTTTCAAATTACAATAGTACCGAATTTAACCACTTAAGGACCGGAAGGACTCCCCCCACCCCATTGTTTGCGATATGGCACTGTGTTGCTTTAACTGACAATTGCGCGGTCGTGCGACGTTGTACACAAACAAAATTGATGTACTTTTTTTCCGACAAATAGAGCTTGCTTTTGGTGGTATTTGATCGCCTCTGCGTTTTTTTTTTTTATTTTTTTTTTTTGCGCTATAAAACAAAAAAACGATTTTGAAAAAAAAAAATATATATTTTCTACTTGCTGCTATAATAAATATCCCAAAAATAAATTTAAAAAAACAAAAAAAAAAAAAACGAATTTCTTCATCAGTTTAGTCTGATATGTATTCTTCTACATATTTTTGGTAAAAAAATAAATAAATAAATAAACAATATTTTTTACTTTTTGCTATAATAAATATCCCAAAAATAAATTTAAAAAAAAAAAAGAATTTCTTCATCAGTTTAGGCCGATATGTATTCTTCTACATATTTTTGGTAAAAAAAAAAAAAAAAAAAAAATATTTTTTACTTCTTGCTATAATATCCCAAAAATAAATAAATAATAAAAAAAAAGAATTTCTTCATCAGTTTAGGCCGATATGTATTCTTCTACATATTTTTGGTAAAAAAAAAAAAAATATATATATATGTTTTACTTCTTGCTATAATAAATATCCCAAAAATAAATTAAAAAAAACAAATTTCTTCATCAGTTTAGGCTGATATGTATTAAAAAAAAAAACAATATATTTTTTACTTCTTGCTATAATATCCCAAAAATAAATACATTTAAAAAAAATGAATTTCTTCATCATTTTAGGCCGATATGTATTCTACATATTTTTGGTAAAAAAAAAAAAAAAAAAAAATCCAATATTTTTTACTTCTTGCTATAATATCCCAAAAATAAATAAATAAATAATAAAAAAAAGAATTTCTTCATCAGTTTAGGCCGATATGTATTCTTCTACATATTTTTGGTAAAAAAAAAAAAAAAAACCCCAATATTATTTACTTCTTGCTATAATAAATATCCCAAAAAATAAATTAAAAAAAAAAGAATTTCTTCATCAGTTTAGACCGATATGTATATTTCAGTACATATTTTTTGTAAAAAAAAAATAAAGAAAAAATTTAAAAAAATCGCAATAAGCGTATATTGATTGGTTTGCGCAAAAGTTATAGCGTCTACGAAATAGGGGATAGATTTATGGCATTATTATTATTCATTTAATTTTTTACTAGTAAATGGCGGTGATCAGCGATTTTTAGCGGGACTGCGACATTGCGAAGGACAATTTTTTGGGACCATTGACATTATTACAGTGATCAGAGCTAAAAAATAACCACTGATTACTGTATAAATGTCACTGGCAGGGAAGGGGTTAACACTAGGAGGTGATCAAAGCGCTAAGTGTTCACTAGGGAGGTGTTTCTAACTGTAGGGAGGAGGAGAGAGATCGCTGTTCCTGATCACCAGGAACAGCAGATCTCTCTACTCTCCTGACAGAACGGGGATCTGTTTGTTTACATTGACAGATTTTTGTTCTGGCTCTCTGAGAAACGATCGCAGGAGATCGAGGCCGCCGGCCACACGCATCGGCTCTGGCGTCGCCCCCTATCATTCTTAATGTGGCCGACACCTACAGTGATTCACGCAGCCGTGCCGCAGTATAATGACGATGGCTGGTCGGCAAGCGGTTAAAATGTTACAAAAGTACGCCGCCTTCGTTACGTCTCATTGGCCCCTAGAGCGCAGAAACGCGAGCAACACGGAGATCGGCAGTTTTCTCACTTGGGCCACATTCACACCTCGTGCGTTTTTTAAAAGCGCATTTTTCACGCGACGTACATAAGGGCAACCCCCCCATTGATTTGCAAGGGGCTGGCTTACGAGCTTCATGATACTTTGGCGTGCCTTAGACATGTGCAGTTCGTTTTCATTGGGAATCGAAATTTGGATGAATTGTTCGTTATTCGGACTTATCCGAATTTCCGAATTACAATAGTAACAAATTTGAAACTAATCCAAAATAACGAAACAAAGGTTTGGGACGAGATTCCAATTCAAATCCTTTTCTAAATGAATTTTGAATAGTTTTCGAATCAAATTCGAATTTGAGAAGAGAATAAAAGAGAAAATAGAAAAATAGAGGACAAGAGTAGAATAAAAAAAAAAAAAAAAAGAAGAAGAAAATAGCAAGAATATAACCATCTTCTGAAATTCGAATCGCAAATAAAATTAATTTGAATTAAAATAGAACAGAAAAAAATAAAACAGAAAAAAACAATAGAATAGAATAAAAAAAAATTGAAATATAATAACCTTCTTCCGAAAGTCGAATGTCTGATAGAATAAATTTCGCATTTGAAAAGAATAAAATAGAAAGAATATAAACATCTTCTGAAATTCGAATCGCAAATAAAATACATTTGAATTCAAATAGAACAGAAATGAATAAAACAGAAAAAAAAATTAAAATAGAATAAAAAAATAACAAAAAAGAAATATAATAACCTTCTTCCAAAATTCGAATTTGCATTTGAATACAATAGAAAAAAACAATAGAATAAAAAATAGAATATAATCATCTTCCAAAATTCAAATTTCTAATAGAATAAATTTGAATTTGAATAAGATAAAAAATGAAATAATAGAATAGAAAGACTATAACGATATAACCAAAAATTGGATTTTAGAATATAATAAATTCGAAAAAAAAAAATAGAAAAGAATAGAATAAAATAGAAAATAAAAGAATAGAATAGAAAAAAAAAAACAATAGAATGGAATAGAAAGAAAATTACAACCTTCCAAAAATTCAATTTGGAATAGAATAAATTTGATTTTGAATGGAATTCGAATCGATTTGAATTTGGTTGAATTGAATTATATTGAATCGATTCAAACCCAAACGAAACGAATTCCGAAAATGAATATATGTAAATAGCGAAAATAAACACATTTTTTCGTTCTGAACGTCTTCCATGCGTAGGGCATGTCGTGCATTTAACGTATGTGAACGAAGCCTCAAAGCTGAACTCCAGGTTGATATAAATGACACAAATCATTGTAACTTTGTAGTCATTAAATGTATTTTTTTTGATATGAGATCTGGTATCAGCCTCTTGCAATCTTTATACAGCAGGGATGGAGTGCGAGCAGAAGAAGCAGCACATGGAGCCTGTCGGTTCATGTTCAGACAGCAAGCATGCTGACGGGAGGAGAGAGCAGAGTGCCAGAGAGATGAGCTCACCGCTGTGCTGCTTCTCCTTTCTCTGCCCAGTCACAGGCTGAGGGGCGGGTCCTGGGTGACCTGGGAAGTGGGTTGAATGATGCTGGCCATTAGACTGAGGACATCTAGTGGTAGAAAATAGTACTGCAAATGAAATCTCTGGATTGAAGATGAATGTTGAAACAAAAGCTGATTCCGCCAATGTAAATTACCGATATGGATTTGCCATAACACTTTAGCCGATCCCTGCACCTGACCGAAAGCAAACGTTTATTTTGTTTTTCTTTTGGATAGAGTAACTAAGGGTTAGACCCTCTGGCTTGTTCACTGACTTTGCCTAGGCTGAGATGAGGTCATTAGTTTGCTGCAGGTAGAAGGAAGACTTTCCTCAGTCTCCCCTCCCCCATGATCAGACTGTACATTGTAACTTTGTGGAGGAGGAAGCATTTCCTCAGTATCCCCTCCCCCAGCGATCAGACTATACATTGTAACTTTGTAGAAGGCGGAGGAGGCATTTCCTCAGTCTCCCCTCCCCCAGTGATCAGACTGTACATTGTAACTTTGTGGAGGAGGAAGCATTTCCTCAGTCTCCCCTCCCCCAGCGATCAGACTATACATTGTAACTTTGTAGAAGGAGGAGGAAGCATTTCCTCAGTCCCCCTCCCCCAGTGATCAGACTGTACATTGTAACTTTGTAGAAGGAGGAGGGGACATTTCCTCAGTCTCCCCTCCACCAGTGATCAGACTGTACATTGTAACTTTGTGACAAGCCACCAAAATAAAAAATATAAAAAAAAAAATCAAATGTTGTTGGGCAATTTTTTGTACTGCAATGTTTTACATTCTTTTTAAGAAGAAAAATACCACATTTGACCTCTAGATGGCACTAATAATCATAGGATTTTCTTTTTGTCATACTTACTGCCATCTGTTGTCCAATTGCGGTATTTTCCGTCTGTTAATCAGTTAAATCAATGAAAAACATTTGACCAGCACAGGAAAACGGGCACAAAGTAAAATGCTGCATTTGGACACCAGGTGGCGCTAAGTATGACAAAAAAAATCCTATGATTCTTAGTGCCATCTAGAGGCCAAATGTTGTATTTTTCTTCTTAAATCAATGAAAAACATTCGTCCTGCACGGGAAATAGCCTAATAACATTTGTTGTTGTGGTTTTTTTTTTTTGCCCTATTTGCAGAGAACAAATGAACATCCACTTTCACTGGATGAATTGCTATGCAAATGTAAAAAAAATAAACCCCTTAAAGTTTAGCGGTGCGTCTCTCTCTCTATAGATATTCTGGGCAAACGGTGTATCTACAAAAAGTCTCCCGCAAGGCGATAGGCCGAGAAAACACTGGGGCATCTTTCCTCTAGTAAATGTGGTAAAAATAAAAAAATAAAAAGAGGCGCCCTGTGTACTCGCTGACCTGCTGAGGTTGGAAAGACGGTCGTGTATTTTTTTATTTGATCAGCAGAGTCCGGCATCAGCGCCCGCCGCGCACGCAGGCCTGTGATTAATGGCGTTTTCTGGTCCCGGAGTGGGGGCCGGTGAAGAGCCACATCAGATGTGCAGAGGTGGCACCGTCCTCGCCCAGGTACTAAACGCAGCTCCCCGGGGACGCCGGCAGGGAATGCCGCGCCGGGCTGGAAATACACTGTAATGCTGAGCTACGTGTTTAGCGATCGGAAAAATAAACTCGACTCAGCGACGGTGGTGAGTGCTGCAGGATTTAGAGGGGGGTGTGACACACCTGGGTGGTATTCTGAGATACCACTTAATTATCAGCTGCGCTCCATAAACACGGGAGGGGGAGGGGGGGGGCAGCGGCTACCGTCGGCCCTGGTGGGCAAATGGGGTGTCAAAGTGGCAGCGGCCCTTGCAGAGTGTGGGGGGGGGGGGTTTAGGGAGTGCGATCCTCCAAATGGGGGCAGAAAAGTGAAATAAAATTCCACGGAGTTCATAATTAACCCCAACATGACCACAGAGCAGTGACGCCGCGATGTCCTTAACTCGCCAATAATTGGACGACAACCTAAAAAATTTTTTTTTAAAGGAGATATAAACCCCAAATGATACTTTTGTATCATAAACAATAATTGTATTCACTTATTTCATCCCATGCATCTCAGTGCTGCTGATTACTATTATTCAGGATTTATATTATTATTTTTATTATTATTCAGCATTTTATATTATTATTAATATTATTGAGGGTTCATATTATTATTATTATTCAGGATTTATATTATTATTCAAGAATTATATTATTATTATTATTAATATTCAGGATTTCGATTATTAACATTTTTCAGGATTTTTATTGTTATTATTATTCAGGATTTATATTATTATTATTATTAATATTATTCAGGATTATTATTATTATTCAGGATTTATAATAAAATAATAAAAAATAATAATACAGAATAACAATAATATTACTAATAACAATAATATAAATCTTGAATAATAATAATATAAATACTGAATAATAAAAAAGTATTATTATTATTGAATAATAATAATAATAATAATAATAATAATATAAATACTGAATAATAAAAAAATATTATTATTATTATTATTCAGGACTTATATTAATATTATTATTCAGGATTTATTTTATTATTGTTATTATTTTATTATTCAGGATTAATAATAATAATAATATCAATTCTTAATAATATTAATAATAATATAAATTCTGAATAATCCAAAAAAATAATAATACATAATAAAACAATAATATTAATAATAACTAATATAAATCCTGAATAATAATAATAATATAAATCCTGAATAATAAAGTATTATTATTATTCAGGATCTATATTATTATTATTATTATTATTATTATTATTATTCAGGATTTATATTATTATTATTGTTATTATTTTATTATTCAGGATTAATAATATCAATCCTTAATAATAATAATAATAATAATAATAATAATAATAATATAAACTCTGAATAACCAAAAAAAAATTATAATACAGAATAATAAAACAATAATATAAATCCTGAATAATAATAATAATATAAATCCTGAATAATAAAAAATTATTATTATTATTATTATTCAGGATTTTATATTATTGTTATTATTATTATTCAGGATTTATATTATTATTGTTGTTATTTTATTATTCAGGATTAATAATAATATCAATCCTTAATATAAATTCTGGATAATAAAAAAATAATAATAATACAGAATAATAAAATAATATTAATAATAACAATAATAATATAAATCCTGAATAATAAAATATTATTATTATTATTATTATTATTATTCAGGATTGAGGGCAGAGATGGATAAAACATCGGCATGGAGTTTGCATGGTCTCCCTGTGATGGCTGCAGTAGGGTTGTTGGACCCCAAGAGAGGTTGTAACCTTTCCACTCTTCCATTAGAACTATACAAAAACAAAGCAGGAGCTGCACATGAAAATGCAGCGGTAGCTTCCAGGTCGGATAGGGACTTAGGCTGTGCCTGGCTGCAGCTACCATGAGGGGTTTTGGCTGCAGTTTTGGTTCAACATACAGCAGACGCTTCCAGCACCAGATGGGGATTTAGGCTGTGCCTGGCTGCAGCTGTTATAATTCTAGTGTTGCCAAAACTAAAATTCAGGACGCACTTGGCCAAAAACTGAAACTGAAATGGACAGTTTTTATTTATTTATTTAACTTTAATTAATGTAAATGGTGTTTTTGCATTAAAGTCAATGGAACGTGATTTTGCATTGAAGTCAACGGGACCCAATTTTGCATTGAAGTGAAAAGGACGCGATTTTGCATTGAGGTCAATAGAGGGTGTTTTTGCACGGTAGTCATTGGAGCGCGATTTCGCATTGACGTGAATAGGGGGGCCTTTTTGCATTGAAGTCAATGGAACGTAATTTTGCATTGCAGTCAAAAGTCGCAATTTTGCATTGAAGTCAATGGGAAGTGATTTTTTATTGAAGTCAGTAGGGGACGTTTTTGCATTGAAGTCAATGGGACGCGAATTTGCATTGCAGTCAGTAGGACGCAGCATGCCATTAATCGCCACTTTTTTTTTTTTTTCTCCATCAGCAAAACACAGATAACCATATTTTCAGCTGATCATTTTCGGCGACTGATATCTCGGTGCCCCTCCCCCCACATAATACCTTTTGGCTGAAATTCTGTATTAACATTCAGCAGTAGCTTCCAGCACGGTCTGTGGACTTGGGCTGCGCTTGGCTGCAGCTGTTGCCAGGGGTTTGGACTGGAGCTTTGGTTCAACATACAGCAGTAACTGGTTGAAAAGGGACTTAGGCTTGGTCTAACGTTCTACTGTAACATACAGTAGTAGCTCCCAGCGCTGGATGGGGACTTAGGCTGTGCTTAGCTGCAGCCGCTGTGATGGGTTTGGGCTGGAGTGCTGGTTTTTATAATACAGCAGTCCAGCACCAGATGAAGACTTAGGCTATGCCCAAGTAAAGCGCTGCGCAACCTCTTGGCACTATAAAAATCTTGTATTAAAATAATAATTCATTTTGGCTGGAGCTGAGGTTTAATATACAGCAGTAGCTTCCAGCACTAGACGGGGACTTAGGCTGTGCCCAACTTCAGCTGTTCCAAATGGGTTTGGGCTCTGCTACAACATACAGCGGTAGCTCGTTGGAAAGAGACTTAGGCTGTGCCTGGCTATTTGGTTTTGGTTGGGGTTCCGCTTTAACATACAGAACCAGATGGAGACCGAGGCTGTGCCTGGCTATTTGGTTTTGGTTGGGGTTCCACTTTAACATACAGAACCAGATGGAGACCGAGGCTGTGCCTGGCTATTTGGTTTTGGTTGGGGTTCCGCTTTAACATACAGAACCAGATGGAGACAGAGGCTGTGCCTGGCTATTTGGTTTTGGCTGGGGTTCCGCTTTAACATACAGAACCAGATGGAGACCGAGGCTGTGCCTGGCTGCAGCTGTTGCGACGGTTTAAGCCGGAGTTGGGCTTTTAACATACGGCGGTAGCTTCTGGAACTTAATGGGGGACTTGGGCTGTGCCTGGCTGCAGCTTCTGCTGGAATTTGCGCTTTAATAGACAACGATAGCTTCCAGCACCGGATGGAGACTTAGGCTGTTCCTGAGAGATTTTGGCTCTGAGTGTCTCCATCAAATCTGTATCAGTCAGGCCCGGCTCTGGCATTACATGGATGCTGGTAGCTCTAAAAGGAGAGATTGTCCAATCCAATTTGTTAAGGTGTAGACTAGGCCCAACCTGCAGAGGTCGGAGACTTGGGCTGTGCCCTTTGCCCGCGATTCCTGGCAAGTTTTTCCTGCTTCTGTCCATCTGTTGTTTTCTGTCATACCGGTCTTACCTTCCCCCGACACCTACCGCCCCCCCCCCTCCCCCCACCTCCACCCACCACACGCGCTCCCCGGCCCGTCACGCGGCATAATCATCTGTCAGCACTCGCCGCCTCGGATTTATTTGCGCACTAAAAGCTGCCCGAGGGCGGCGGATGCAGACGGCAGCGCCGGGTTCTGGAAAATGTGTTCCAAGCGGCTGAAATCGCTGCTTTTCCAAATATCGCACCCTCTCCATAAACCCCTTTAATTAAAAGTCGTATAACTCGCTTTTCATTAAAATATATATAAAAAAAAATAAAAAATAGATGGGGACCCTGGGAGGTCGCGGCGCGCAAATCATAAAAAAAACAAAAAATTAAAAAAATGTAAAAATTAAAAAAATAAAGCTGGAGTCACATCTATGGATTTTTGCTGAGCGATTTCTGCTATTGAAACCAATTGGAACGTATCTCCGTGCGTGCGATCGACAACGCAAACATCGATGTGTGTCACGACGCGCGTTGACATTTAATACAAGCGGCACATTAAAAATATTTCTCTTCAGACTTCATTTAGATGTCTAGTTGGGGGGGGGGGGGTGGCCAAAAATAATGCACCCGCTAACTGCCCCCCCGCCCCCCCCCGTTTTACATGAGAGACGCTACTGTATTGCGTTTTTGTCGCATGCTTTCCCTTTTTTTTTTTTTTATAGCAGAGAGGGAATAAAAACTTTTTAGGTCACACTGTATTTGCGCAACTGTATTTCAAATGCTATTTTTTTTTTTTTTAAAATCCATTCAGATCTAAACTCATCAGATTGCGGGCGAGAATCGCCGCGATTCTGCCCCGCGACTCCTGAATTGCCTCAAAGACGCAGGAAGCGCTTATGGTCCCGTTATCGCGATTGGGCTGCCTGTTGGAAAGTAACAGAGCGTCCTGCGTTTTGCGGAGATCCCGCCTGCGATTCGGAACACCTAGATGTGAACAGAGTATTAACCCTTTTCATGACTTCTTACATTTGTTGCTTAAAAGTTCAAATCTGTATTTTGTTGCTAGAAAATTACTTAGAACCTCCAAACATTATATATAGATAGATAGATAGATAGATAGATAGCTACAATAGATAGATACAATAGATAGATATCTCTATCTATCTATCTATCTATCTATCTATCTATCTATCTATCTATCTATCTATCTATCTATCTATCTATCTATCTATCTATCTATCTATCTGTATATCTATCTATCTATCTGTATATCTATCTATCTATCTATCTATCTATCTGTATATCTATCTATCTATCTGTATATCTATCTATCTATCTATCTATCTATCTATCTATCTATCATCTGGTTATATATATTATAATATATATAGATCGATCTCTCTCTCTCTCTCTATATCTATATCTATATCTATCTATCTATATATATATATATATATATATATATATATATATATATATATATATATATATATATATATACACACACACACACAGTATCTCACAAAAGTGAGTACACCCCTCACATTTCTGTAAATCATTTTCTTCTATCTTTTCATGTGACAACACTGAAGAAATGACACTTTGCTACAATGTAAAGTAGTGAGTGTACAGCTTGTATAACAGTGTAAATTTGCTGTCCCCTCAAAATAACTCAACACACAGCCATTAATGTCTAAACCGCTGGCAACAAAAGTCAGTACACCCCTAAGTGAAAATGTCCAAATTGGGCCCAAGGCGTCAATATTTTGTGTGGCCGCCATTATTTTCCAGCACTGCCTTAACCCTCTTGGGCATGGAGGTCACCAGAGCTTCACAGGTTGTCACTGGAGTCCTCTTCCCCTCCTCCATGATGACATCACAGAGCTGGTGGATGTTAGAGACCTAAAAGATGGCCTAGGCTATAAGAAGATTGCCAGACCCTGACACTGAGCTGCAGCACGGTGGCCAAGACCATACAGCGGTTTAACAGGACAGGTTCCACTCAGAACAGGCCTCGCCATGGTCCACCAAAGAAGTTGAGGTCACGTGCTCAGCGTCATATCCAGAGGTTGTCTTTGGGAAATAGACATATGAGTGCTGCCAGCATTGCTGCAGAGGTTGAAGGGGTGGGGGGTCAGCCTGTCAGTGCTCAGACCATACATCGCACACTGCATCAAATTGGTCTGCATGGCTGTCGTCCCAGAAGGAAGCCTCTTCTAAAGATGATGCACAAGAAAGCCTGCAAACAGTTTGCTGAAGACAAGCAGACTAAGGACATGGATTACTGGAACCAAGTCCTGTGGTCTGATGAGACCAAGATAAACTTATGTGGTTCAGATGGTGATTTTTGAGGCAGCAAACCCCCCCCTCTCCCTGGTTTGGGTCACCTGCTGCACTTTCCCCATCTAGGTGGCGGGCAGGCAGTGCTGTGATGGGTTGGCATCTACTCCTCCTCTGCATCACGGCGGCTTCCGACGTGCGTCTCCTCCCTCCTCCTCCTGGGCGTCCAATAGGATAGCCTGTCCTTTCAGCCAACCAGATGATGGGTCTTACGACCCACTTCCTGATTGGCCGGGAGGAGGATCAGTGTGAGAATAGCAAATATTAATTTGCTATTCTCACACAACTGGGTGGTCTTGGGGCGCAGTGCTCTGCGCCCCGAGCCTGCCCTATTTTATAGCCTATTAGAGCCTCAGGCCATAATCACATGCTTCAAACCCCCCCCCCATGGGAATCCATGCGTCCCGTGCCCCAAATGTAGATTTGGGGGCTGCACGCATGGATAGGGGAGGTGGTACCCGTGCGCCCATAATGGACTTGGGCGCCACTTATATATGTACAATATTTGGGGGTTCAAAGTCATTTTCTAGCAAAAAAATACTGATTTAATCTTGTAAACAAAAAGTGGCAGAAAGAAGTCCGTTCTTCAACTGGTTAAAAAGCAAAAAAACATTTTTCCGGAAGCGGAATTTTTTTTTTTTTGTGTTATTTTATCACCTCGGCTGCTACTATGTTACTTTTATTATTTTATTATTATTATTGTTATTATTTATTTTGTTATGTTATTTTGTTTCCTGTTTTTTATACTTTTGTAAATATTTTTTTTCCTAATTTTTTTTCGAGATGTCAGTATGTGATCCG
The DNA here is from genome assembly GCA_037952925.1 of Lithobates clamitans. Lineage (NCBI taxonomy): Eukaryota > Metazoa > Chordata > Amphibia > Anura > Ranidae > Lithobates > Lithobates clamitans. Next base: position 274,982 of record JBBGZY010002800.1, on the reverse strand, counting down.
CCCCGCCCCCCCCTGGACATAATAACGGCCCGTCAGGAGGTCGATCGGATATTGGCGTTCTCAAACGGGCGAATTCCGATTGTTCAGACACGGGGGGCAAGAAGTTAAAGGCACCCTGAGGGCAGGGAAGGCCGGGTCAGCCTGGGGAGATACTAGATGGATTTTATCATATGGAGCCCCCCCCTCCCCTCCCCCCCCACCGCCAAATGACCCCTCGCTAACCTCTTGTCCTGACCCCAATGGGCCCGTATTTCCTGGAGGTGAATAGCCGGGGACCCCGTGTACTGCCAACGAGTGAATGATGTGTCCGGATTCCACCCGCTCTGCGCCGGCCCTTCATCTTTCTTCTATTCTGCGCCACGCTTGAGAAGATTTCACGTCTGGACGATACATTGTAACCGATCGATTCCCTGGATCTGTAGAGCGTCTGCATGTCGGAGAAGACCCGGGGAACCGGCTGCGGTGCGATTAAAAAGCGCCTTCTGTAGGCGTTTCCAGCGGCACGCTCAAAACGCACTGCCTTTGCGATCTCCTGAGGGTGCCAATACATTGTTAAGGGCACCCCAAAACGCAGAGCGTTTGCAGGCACCAAATCAGGTGGTACTGCAGCACCATGCGATTTAGTGACATGCGTTTTTAAAAGTTAGTGCATTATTGCGTTCCGGTGCGATTTGCAGCCCATTTGAATGGGATGCAAACATCGCACCCCACGGGACTGCGCAAAAATTGGACTGCACGGGAATGTGCAGGAATCGCACAGGAAGGTGGATTGCGTCCCTGTGCGATTTTAGGTGTGAACCGGCCTTGAGCCATTCATACGGTACAGGCACTTTGAGTGTCGGCTTTAGGAATGTGAACTTAGCCTAAGGCTCCGTTTCCACTGTTGGCGACTTGTCATGCGATTTTGGACACAAAGTCGAATGACAGGTCACAGCCCATTGATTTCAATGGCACCCGTTCCCATCTATGCGACTTTGAAAATCAACGACATTGAGAAAGGTTCCTGCACTACTTTTTGATGCGACTTTTGAAGCGATATTGATCCAGAGAGTGTCAAGTTAGATCAAAGCTGCACTCAAAAATCCCGTGACTTCGGGGGTCGCAATAGTGGAAATGTAGCCTAAGGCTCCATTCACACCTGATCGCGGGTCGGAATTGCTGGCGATTTTCAAATCGCTGCAAAACGCGGGATGCATTTGTGATGCCATTACTTCTAAATCGCGCCGCAACTTTGCCATGATGGTCGCACGGTAAATCGTGCTGAACTCGCAGCGCGCTACACTGGTCGCTCATAAAGGAATCAGAGCTTCTTTTGGACGATAGAGTCGCACGTTGTGATTTACCGTGCGTCAATTGCAGCAAAATCGCGGCGCGCTTGGGGTGCCATTAGAAGTAATGGCATCGCAAAGGCGTCCCTTTTTGAAAATCGCGCCGATTCTGCCCGCGATCAGGTGTGAATGGAGCCTTGGCCTACGTTTCCACTGTTGCGACCCCCGAAGTGGCGCGATATTAGAATTCGACTTTGAGTGCAGCTTTGGTCCAACTTTACAAAGTCGCACCACAGTAGGGCAGTGAACCTTTTCCATGTCCTTGATTTTAAAAGTCGCATAGATGGGAACGGGCGCCATTGAAACCAATGGGCTGTGACTTGTCATGCGACTTTGTGTCCAAAGTCGCATGACAAGTCGCCAGTAGTGGAAACGGAGCCTTGGGCTAAGTTCACACTTCGAACGCTGACACTCAAATTGCCCGTACGCTTAATAACGCGGTTTTGACACATTTTAGGCTCGGTTTGCACCTAAGCGTGTGGCTGCGGGTGCTGGAATCGCATCGATACCCGCAGCGAAAACGTGCTGCTGTGAGAGAATGCATTGGGCTGCCATTTTCTCTGAATAGCAGCCCCCTCCAAGCATGTAAAAACGCAGTGAATTTGCGGGTGCAGGAACTGCAGGGAAATCGCATGGTCAAGCCGACCAATGCGATTTCCCTGTGGGGCCGCGTTTTGAAAAAGGAGCATGCACCTTTTTCTGCAGGAAAACGCAGACATGGCAGCCCATTTAAATGAATGGGCTGCCATGCCTCGTGCAAATGCAGGCCGCAAAAAAAAACGCAGAGGTAAGAACCTAGGCTAAAGGCGCATTAAAAAATGCACCACGGACGCCCCCTCTCCAAGTGACTTTTTTTTTTTTTTTTAACGCCGACACATTCCTGCCGCAGTCACGTGACCAAAACGCTTAGACGCAATGCACAGGTGGGAATACAGCCTTAAAAAAAAAAAAAAGCGTAAAAAGCATAAGCTACTTTGTCGCATGTAGGGCAGTCCATTGAAACGAATGGGCTACTCTATGGCTTCATTCACACCCGTGGGCAGAATCGCCGCATGTTCAAAACGCTGTGCTAAAATGAAAAATTTCAGATGCCATTCATTTTTTATGGCTTTCTAAACCGCGGGGCGCAGTTTCGGCGAAAAAAGAAAAAAAACGCGCTGCAATCGCAGTGAAGCTTGTCGCCTACAAGAAGCTCCTGAACTTTTTTTTTTGAGCGACAAGCTTCACGCGATGCGGTTTGCCGCGATCCTGCCCAGCAATTTCAAATCGCTGTTGTAAAATGACAAAATCGCACAATGCATATATATATACATATTTTATTTTATTTTTTTTTCTTTTTGGGTGACAAGCTTCATGCGATGCGGTTAACCATGCGATTTATTGCGCACGATCACGCTGCATGACCAAATTTTGCGTTTTGATGTAAAATGACAAAATCGCACAACGCGAAAACAGTTTTTTTTGGGGCGACAAGCTTCACGCGATGCGGTTCACCACGCGATGTATCGCGCACGATGAGGCCAAATGACCAAATTTTGCGTTTTGATGTAAAACAACAAAATCGTACAACGCGAAAACGTTTTTTTTGGGCGACAAGCTTCATGCGATGCAGTTTGCCGCGATCCTGCCCAGCAATTTCAAAATCGCTGTTGTAAAAATGACAAAATCGCACAACGCAAAAACTTTTTTTTTTTGGTGACAAGCTCCACGCGATGCGCTATTTATCGCGCACTGATCACGCTAAAACCGCAACACATTTTTTTAGGTGCCATTAAAATGATTAGCATCTGAAATTCGTGTTGTGCGATTTTTTTTTTTTTTTTTTTTTTTTTCATTTTACAACAGCGTTTTGAAATCGCAGGCAGAATTGCGGCGATTCAAAATTCCCTTCATCCTCCATGAACCTGGGGCCCCTGTGGCCCCCCTTCTGTGAGCTCCTCTGCACAGTTTGAGGCTGGAAATGCTTCCGGGTTCCCGGGGTCAGGATAGGGTCACAATAGCAGCTATGGGATCAGATTGGGGGGTCTCTCTGTGCCGGGGGGGGACACCGGATGTTTTCATAAAGGGGACCCGTTATCACCGACACCTACAGTCACATGATGGCCCGAGCCGCCTCCGTATGAAAGTAATAAAGTAGAAAAATAAACAAAGCTGTGATCACCACCCAACAGAAACCGGGGAAATCTTCCAATGGGGACACCTGCAGTGGTGACAACTATGGCTGCCTTCACACCTGAGCGCCGCCGGGTTTGAGAGTTTATTTTCGGGTGTTTTTGAGCCTTTTTACAGCGTTTTTGAGGTTTGCCGTTTATTTCTAAGCCAAGAGAGAAAAATATCAGCTGTTTCACCATTTTGTTTCTATGTTTTCAGCTTTTTCATCCACGGATTTGTATTTATTTATTTTTTATTATTATATAATTTATTTATTTATTTTTACTTTTTTGTAAGGGGTTAATTTGTTTATGATTTATTTGGTTAGGTTAGGCTTAGGGTAAGGGGTTAAGATTAGTGTTAGGGGTTATAATTAGTGTTCGGGTTTAGGATTAGAATTAGTGGTTAATATTAGTGTTAGGAGTAGGGGTTAATATTAGGGTTAGGGGTTTGAATTAGGAGTTAATATTAGGGTTAGGGGTTATAATTAATGTTAGGGTTAAGGATTAGTGGTTCATAATGTTAGCAATAGGGGTTAATATTAGTGTTAGGGGTTAATATTAGGGTTAGAATTAGGGGTTATTAGGGTTAGGGGTTTGAATTAGGAGTTAATATTAGGGTTAGGGTTATAATTAGTGTTAGAAGTAGGGGTTAATATTAGTTTTAGGGTTGGGGTTAATATTAGGGTTAGAGCTAGGAGTTTTTGGGGTTAGGGGTTCGAATTAGGAGTTAATAATAAGGTTGGTGGGTAATATTAGTGTTAGGAGTAAGGGTTAATATTAATAATAGTGTTAGGGTTAGGGGTTAATATTAGGGTTAGAATTAGGGGCTATTAGGGTTAGGAGTTAGAATTAGGGGTTGATATTAGTGTTAGGGGTTAAAATTAGGGTTAGAGCTAGGGGTTATTAGGGTTAGGGGTTAGAATTAGTGTTAGAAGCAGGGGTTAATATTAGTGTTAGGGGTTAGGATTAGGAGTTAATATTAGTGTTTGGGGTTAGGGTTAATATTAGGGTTAGAGCTAGGGGTTCTTAGGGTTAAGGGTTCGAATTAGGAGTTAATATTAGGGTTGTTGGTTAATATTAGTGTTAGGAGTAGGGGTAAATGTTAGGGTTAGGGGTTAATATTAGGGTTAGAATTAGGAGTTCTAAGGGTTAGGGGTTCGAATTAGGAGTTAATATTAGGGTTGGTGGTTAATTTTAGTGTTAGGAGTAGGGGTTAATATTAGTGTTAGGGGTTAGGGTTAGGGGTTAATATTAGGGTTAGAGTTAGGGGTTATTAGAATTAGGGGTTAAAATTAGGGTTAGAGCTAGGGGTTAGGATTAGGGGTTAATATTAGTGTTTGGGGTTAGGGTTAATATTAGGGTTAGAGCTAGGGGTTGTTAGGGGTTCAACTTAGGAGTTAATATTAGGGTTAGTGGTTAATATTAGTGTTAGGAGTAGGGGTTAATATTAGTGTTAGGGGTTAATATTAGGGTTAGAGCTAGGGGTTATAAGGGTTAGCATTAAGGGTTAATATTGGGGTCAGAGTTAGGGGTTATTATTAGGGTTACAGGTTTGAATTTGGGGTTAACATCAGGATTAGAGGTTAGGATTAGGGGTTGATATTGGTGTTAGGGGTTAATATTAGGTTTGTAATTAGAATTTGGGGTTATTTTATTTAATTAATTATTATTTTATTAATTATTCTTAATAACTTGTATGGGTTGGGTAGCACTGCGCCAAAATGCATTATGGTACCACGTTTTTTTTTTTGGTAGGCGTGGATGCGCGGGTTTGCTGGATGCGTAGGGGAATTAATGGCACTCGGTAGGTTTAGGTTATCGAATTTTCTCTTCTGCAAAAATGATTTTAGTTCTGCTTTACTTGCTAACGCACTTCGCCAAAACGAGCAATGGCAAAGTGCCACGTGCTTTGCTGCAGCGCATTTTTTAAAAAAAGGGTTCAGCACTTTCTGTTTGCAATTTTTGTGCAGAGATCAGCCCATTGAAATGAATGGGCTGCCCTAAATGCGACGCACAAAATCGCACATGCAACAGCCCTGCCCTCCATAGGCTTATAAGCTTGTGAGCTCTTATGGGCGGGCAGAGACTGGTGTGGCATTGCCGATATGCCTGTTGTGGTGACGCGTGCCTTTTAATGTTCGCTATTTTAATGTCATAATCTGCAGGTGCTGACCTGTAATGTTGGGAATACGCACAGAATCACATGCTTTTCAGACATGCATAGAAACGCGTTGCACTATAGCATGGGTGCTTAACCTGTGACCCTTCAGCCAAACTACAATTCCCATCATGCCTCTGCCTTTGGGAGTCATCCTTGTAACTTGTCAGCTGGAGGGCCACAGGTTGAGCACCTATGCCGTATAGCAGGGGTCTCCAAACTTTCTAAACAAAGGGCCAGTTTACTGTCCTTCAGACTACAGGGGGGCCAGATTGGGGTCATCAGAAGTAGAAAATTTCCCAGCATCAGTTGGAGTAAATGCCCCATCTTTTTTGTCATTAGTAGGAAGTGTGCCCCATTGTTGGTGTCATTTGGGAGGAATTGTGCCCCAATGTTGGTGTCATTTGGAGGAATTGTGCACCATCATTGGTGTCATTGGGCCCCATCATTGGTGTCATTGGGAAGAATTGTGCCCCATTGTTGGTGTCATTGGGCCCCATCATTGGTGTCATTTAGGAGGAATTGTGCCCCATCGTTGGTGTCTCTTGGGAGGAATTGTGCCCCATCGTTGGTGCCATTGGGAGGAATTGTGCCCCATAGTTGGTGTCATTGGGAGGAATTGTGCCCCATCGTTGGTGTCATTGGGCCCCATCGTTGGTGTCAATGGGCCCCATCATTGGTGTCAGTGGGAGGAATAGTGCCACATCTTTGGTATCATTATGAGGAATTGTGCCCCATCATTGGTGTCATTAGGAGGAATTGTGCCCCATCATTGGTGTCATTTGGGAGGAATTGTGCCCCATCATTGGTGTCATTAGGAGGAATTGTGTCCCATCATTGGTGTCATTAGGAGGAATTGTGCCCCATCATTGGTGTCATTAGGAGGAATTGTGTCCCATCATTGGTGTCATTTGGGAGGAATGGTGCCCCATCGTTGGTGTCATTGGAAGGAATTGTGCCCCATCATTGGTTTCGGTGGAAGGAATAGTGCCACATCCTTGGTGTCATTTGGGAAAAATTGTGCCCCATCGTTGGTGTCATTAGGAGGAATTGTGCCCAATTGTTCGGGCCAGTAAATTAAATAGTGTCCCAAGGACCAGATAAAAGCAAGAGAAGGGCCACATTTGGCCCCCGGGGGCCGCAGTTTGCAGACCACTACCCTATAGCATTGAGGCTAGGTTCACATCTGCCTGCTGCGGGTCTGCACCTGTCCCCACAGCGGCAACCAACGCACAGAAAAATGCGTTCGATGCGTGCGGGGACCATTAATTCCTAACGGCAGCCTGCACTTACTGGGAACCGCACTGCATTTGCAGTTCCCATGTGGGCCGCGATTCCAGAAATGGTGCAGGGGACCTTCTCCCTGCATTTTGCAAAACGCGTCTCGCAGAGCCGCATCACATGTGACCCTGACCAAATTCTTGATGGCACTCCCCCGCGCATCCCCTTTCTGCTTGCGTCCTAAAATGCATAGCGCTGCGGGGCCGAGGACTTCTCTTGTTGCATTTTCTGTGCGCATTAAAATGAATGGACTGCGCCAAAACGTGGCGTGTGCGGGAACACGCAGAAAACGCTAGCATGCTCAACCACGCCTCCAAACCACCGAACGCAGGTTTTCTACATTTGGCGCTGTGGTGGAAGCAGATGCTCCTATTCTAGCGGTGTAAGGCGCATTCTGAGACCTGTCACCGCCGCCGCAGCCCGGTGAAATATACTTTCCTCGTCTCCCTCATTCCTCTCTACCATCACTGCAGAATTAATCAGAATTAATTTGTCCCATCGATCTATCGCTTCCTGACACTGCGTTGAATGCTGCGTCTATTAAACTTTCAGCGCCCGCGCTCCCTGGAGCTTTCCTCTTGCCGTTCCGTCATCCCCGTCACTTTCCAGGGCCCAAGGCTGGAAAGGAGAACTTGGCTGGAGAAGAGGGGGTGAGGGGGGGCTGTTGTCACTAAGTTATTCTGGATTCGAGGATCCTCAGGACTAGGGTTGTACTGATACTAGTATTGGTATCAATACCGAGTATTTGCACAAGTATCGGTACTCGTGCAAATGCACCGATACATGAAAACGGATACTTTCAGGCTCGGATCTTAGTTCGGTAATTGGAGCTGTCAAAAAAAAAAAAAAACAGCCAGCAATGTTTATTAACAACACAAAAGTAAAAAGAAACATTATTTCTTTTTGTATCTGTTTCTTCATTTGCAGATCAAAGGAATGAACAAATGTTCCTCTGTATAACCCCTTAATAACCCTTAATTTACTCTAATAACAGCCAATGACGGAGCACTATCCCTCATACTGATACCAATGATGGGGCACTATTCCTCCCACTGATACCAATGATGGGGCACTATTCCTCCCACTGATACCAATGATGGGGCACTATTCCTCCCACTGATACCATGGATGGGGCACTATTCCTCCCACTGATACCAATGATGGGGCACTATTCCTCCCACTGATACCAATGATAGGGCACTATTCCTCCCACTGACACCAATGATGGGGCACTATTCCTCCCACTGATACCAATGATGGGGCACTATTCCTCCCACTGACACCAATGATGGGGCACTATTCCTCCCACTGATACCAATGATGGGGCACTATTCCTCCCACTGATACCAATGATGGGGCACTATTCCTCCCACTGATACCAATGATAGGGCACTATTCCTCCCACTGACACCAATGATGGGGCACTATTCCTCCCACTGATACCAATGATGGGGCACTATTCCTCCCACTGGTACCAATGATGGGGCACTATTCCTCCCACTGGTACCAATGATGGGACACTGTTCCTCCCACTGACACCAATGATGGGGCACTATTCCTCCCACTGACACCAATGATGGGGCACTATTCCTCCCCAGTGGTGGCCCGTCCATTAGGGGCGCCCGAGCGCCGTCCCATATATATCCACGGCTGCCACCCCCTATTCATGCATCCTGCCCCTTTCAGGATACCGGGTGCATGAATTACAGTGGTTGGGGTGTTTTGTTTTTTTTTAAAGCACCCGATTAGAGCCAGAGGCTGTAATAGGCTTCAAAATAGGGTGGGCTTGTGGCGCAGAGCATTGCGCTATGAGCCCACCCACTTGTTACAACAGCAAATGAATATTCGCTATTGAAACACTGATCCTCGATACGGCCAATCAGAAGCAGGTTTGAGACCAGTTTTCCAATTGGCTGAAAAGAGAAGAGTCCCTATTGGCCGCCGCCGAGGAGGAGGAGGGGGGGGAACGGAAGCCACCGTGATGCCTGTGGAAAGCAGAGGAAGGGGAAGCTGCCGGTAAAGCCCAGGAGAAGAGCTGTCCACCATAGATGGGGTAAGTGCTCCAGACCCGACCACTGATACCAATGATGGGGGCACTATTCCACCCACTGACACCAATGATGGGACACTATCCCTCCCACTGACACCAATGATGGGACACTATTCCTTCCACTGACACCAATGATGGGACACTATCCCTCCCACTGACACCAATGATGGGACACTATTCCTTCCACTGACACCAATGATGGGACACTATCCCTCCCACTGACACCAATGATGGGACACTATTCCTCACACTGACACCAATGATGGGGGCACAATTCCACCAACTGACACCAATGATGGGACACTATTCCTCACACTGACACCAATGATGGGGGCACAATTCCACCAACTGACACCAATGATGGAGCACTATTCCTCCCACTGACACCAATGATGGGGCACTATCCCTCCCACTGGTACCAGTGATGGGGCATTGCTCCTGATGCCAAGACATTTTCTACTCCTACTGGCCCCTCTAAAGTCTGAAAGATAATAAACTGGCCCTTTGTTTGGAAAGTTTGGAGACCTCGGATTTAATCCCTATCTCCAACGTATCGCCTATCAGCAAATCGATGTGCGTTACTCAGCAGCTCTGTTAAGGCAGTGACCTGGGATCTTCTACTATGGCTGTCTTTCACTGAGCGACCAATGGTATAAGGGGGGTCCTTCTCTTGCTGACCCCCAGTGTAAGGGGGTCTGCAATATTCTATGTCACATTTTCACAGCTCTTACTGTAAAGAAGCCTTTCCCTATGCGAAGATTAAACCTCTCCCTACTGGCGCCCCCTTTGTCTTTTGTGATGACCTTACAGTGAAGAACTTCCCACCACATTATGAGTATCAGAAGATCACATTCGTATGTAAATCACAGAGACTATAAATTCCCTTTATACATTATCTCTGACATATCGCCTATCAGCAAATTCCGCCAGAGGCAGATCAGTGTGCGTTACTCAGCAGGTCTGTACAGGCAGCGGCCCGGGATCTTCCACTATGGATGCATTGGAATGCTGGGAACCGGATAGAGTGCAAGAGAATCCTTTCCAGACAATGCGGGGTCACAGCATTCAGTAGTCATGGAGTGTAGGGGGACTGCTGGGGTGCCTGCAGAGTGACACTACCTACTGGCACTGAAGGAGCCTAGGTCAAAGAGCTTACAATCTAAGAAAGCAATTTTGTTACAGCTCCCAACTCAACTCTGTTTAAAGCAAACCTCCGCTCCTCAATTCCTCCCAAGATACATGAAGAAGAGGTTAAGAAATGGATTAGGCAGTAACATTGTTGCAGTCAGGGAGTGGTCTGTGCCACACATCGGTGTTAATTGTATGTAGGATATCCACTTTCTGACCAGGCTTTCTCTGGCACTTTTTTTTTTTTACAAGTTTAAATCAGTACTTTCTTGCTATAAAATTACTCAGAACCCCCAAGCTTTTTTTTTGAGCAGAGACCTTAGGGAATATAAAGGCGCTCGTTGAAATTTTTTATGTCACATGGTATTTGCGCAGCAGTTTTTCAAACAACATTTTTGGGGAAAAAATATATACTTTTAAAGAGTAAAAAAATAAATAGAATAACCCATAATATATACCTCAATTTTTTTTGATAAAAGATGATGTTATACCAAGTAAATAGATACCCAACATGTCACGCTTTAAAATGGCGCATGCTCATGGAATGGCGAAAAACGGTACTACTACTACAACTACTTACTTACAACCCCCATACACACACATATATATATATACATAAATTAAGTAGAGAATAAAATAGCGATCGTCGCAATTGTTTATGATATATATATATTTATAATTTTTTGATTAGCAGAGAATAAGGGAATAGGGAATAAAATGGCCATCTTTGCAATTTTTTACGTCACACAGCAGTTTTTTCCAATGCAATTTATTGGGAAAAAATACACTTTAATGAATTTGAAAAAAAACACAGTATATAAGCCAAAATTTGTAAAATATAAATGAGAACGTTACGGCGAGTAAATAGATACCTAATATGGCACACTTCAAATTTGCGCACGCTTGTGGAATGACGACCAACTACGGTACTTAAAATTTTATTTTTTACTAGAAAATTGCTTATAACTCATAAACATTTTATATATATATATATATATATGTATGTATGTGTGTGTATATATATATATATATATATATATATATATATATATATATATATATATATATATATATATATATATATATATATATATATATATATATATATATATATATATATATGTGTATGTGTGTGTGTGTGTGTGTGCGTGTATATATATATATATATATATATATATATATATGTGTGTGTATATATATATATATATATATATATATATATATATATATATATATATGTATGTATATATGTGTGTGTGTGTATATATGTATATATGTATATATATATATATATATATATATATATATATAATTTTTTTTTGTTTTGTAGCAGCGGCCCTAATAAAATGGTGATCGTCGCAATTTTTTTTTATGTCGCATGATAATTGTGCAGCAGTTTTTCAAACATAATTTTTTGGGAAAAAATGCACTGAAATGCAAAAAAAAAAACACCCACAATATATAACCCAAGATGATGTTACGTTAAAGTAAATAGATATCTAACATGTCACGCTTTAAAAATTGCGCATGCTTGTGGAATGGCGACAAACTATGGTACTTAAAAATCTCCATAGGCAACGCTTTAAAAAAAAAAAAAAAAATTTCAGGGCCATTTGGGGAATTTCAAAATTTCACAATTTCTGCCAGGAGGTGCAAACTTTTGAGAACAACTGTAATGCCGCGTACACAGAGTCGGGTTTTCCGACGGGAAATGTTCGATGTGAGCTCGTTGTCGGAAAGTCCGACCGTGTCTACGCTCCATCGGACATTTGCTGTCGCATTTTCCGCCCACAAATGTTGGCTAGCAGGTTCTCAAATTTTCCGCCAACAAAACTTTGTTGTTGGAAAGTCCGATCGCGTGTACACAAGTCCGCGCACAAAAGTTCACGCATGCTCGGAATCAAGTGCGAGCCAGTAGCGCTCGGTCTTGTAAAACTAGCGTTCGTAATGGAGATATCACATGACCATCGAACTTCCTTTTTCTACGGCGTACGACTTGTACGTCACCGCGTTCTCACGTTTGGAATTGTTGGCCTACATTTGTGTGACCGTGTGTATGCAAGACAAGTTTGAGCCAACACCCTTCGGACAAAAATCCATGGTTTTGCTGTCGGAAAGTCCGATCGTGTGTACGGGGCATTAGTCTTCGTTCAGCAGGTTATTTTTTTTAATGCGTTATGTGTGTGTGTCGCACACCTTTGTGCATGCGGCATGAATTTTGGCTGTCATTTTTCTAACAGTATATTATAGTCCAGAGTTTCTGGATGTACAATTGGCCACAGGGGCATAAAAGAATGATTTGCAAGGCTCCGCCCACTATCCTAAATTGCGGAATAATCTCCTTTATTTTATTGGACCTGTGCTGGAAGTGAGACCTGCAGACACCTCCCTGTATTATAAAGGCCCCATTGTGCGCTGCGCTATTAGGTATTAAAAAGGTGTAATTCCCACCAATCACGTTTGGTTAATCTGCTCCTGCCGATATTGCGCGCACGTGTCACCGTTTTTCCAATAATAAACTGTAAGCTCCTTTGGGGCAGAAGCTGATGTGGATGGACATGTGTGCTTTATAAAAGCACTGCAGACACAATATAAATCAATAAAAGTAAGATAAAAAAAATTAGACTGTAACACTCTGCAATCCATGTGTTGCAAATTAAGCTTCTTAAAGGGCCAATCCGCCCCAAAGTGATCTTCTCACAGTAGCTGGAGCCAGGTGGCATAAGTCAGCTCCTGGCTTCTTATATATCTTGGATGGTCCAACACCTTCCATGAAGGGATGATGGTTACCTCTCATAATGGGCACAGCAGGTGTACAGACCCGGGAACTCAGCACAGGGATGGTGGGAACCCCTCATAATGGGCACATCAGGTGTACAGACCTGAGAACTCAGCACAGGGATGGTGGGAACCCCTCATATTGGGCACAGCAGGTGTACAGACCCGGGAACTCAGTACAGGGATGGTGGGAACCCCTCATAATGGGCACAGCGGGTGTACAGACCTGAGAACTCAGCACAGGGATGGTGGGAACCCCTCATAATGGGCACAGCGGGTGTACAGACCTGAGAACTCAGCAAAGGGATGGTGGGAACCCCTCATAATGGGCACAGCGGGTGTACAGACCCGGGAACTCAGCACAGGGATGGTGGGAACCCCTCATAATGAGCACAGAAGGGGTACAGACCTGGGAACTCAGCACAGGGATGGTGAGAACCCCTCATAATGGGCACAGCGGGTGTACAGACCCAGGAACTCAGCACAGGGATGGTGGGAACCCCTCATAATGGGCACAGCAGGTGTACAGACCTGGGAACTCAGCACAGGGATGGTGGGAACCCCTCATAATGGGCACAGTGGGTGTACAGACCTGAGAACTCAGCACAGGGTTAGATTTGGGTGGACTGCCCCTTTAATCTCCGGTTACAAAGCGAGCCAAAAATCACATGTAACCGAACTCTCAATCTGCTGGGCTCGTGGGCTTGCGATCTAATGCTGCGATTGCCATGGCTGAGTCCCAGATTGACTCTGCCCCCCAGGAGCTTACGGTCGCCCGTCAGGCCATAGTGTGGGCTGGTGGTGCCAGGTGCGGCGGCTCTCTCAATTAATCCCCGGCGTGTTTACCGGTCCTGGGGTCCTTGTGGCCGTTCACATGCCAAATACTTCAGCAGATCAGGGCTGCAGCTTGAGCAGTCTGGCTAATTTTGCTACGCAGTGTACACAGGTTTCTGTGCCCCCTGCGTAATCCTGGCTTAGCTGGGAGCTGACCCCCTGCAGAACGCAGTCGCCGCTTAAAGACGCAAGAGCCGGGATTTTCCTCCGGCACAGAATGGAACGACCTCTGCATTGTGTTTTTCCACTTCATTACACCGGAGGAGCGAGCTGCTGGGAGTAATCCTCCAAAGAACAGCTGACAAACGCTGCGATGTGACAGCGCAGAGCGCCCGGCCCACCCATCCTGCACTTGTCTGGCCTGATTTATATCAAAGATCGCCATCTACGATCTGTCAGACGGTGATGGGTGCGGCACAACGCCACATCTGCTGGTTATGACCCCCCCCCCCCCCCCCAATCAACATTGGCTCAACTGACCCCAGAAAACTAATTCCAACTGGAATCAAAATGGGCACAGCAGGTGTACAGACCCAGGAACTCAGCACAGGGATGGTGGGAACCCCTCATAATGGGCACAGCAGGTGTACAGACCCGGGAACTCAGCAAAGGGATGGTAGGACCCCTCTCATAATGGGCACAGAAGGTGTACAGACCTGAGAACTCTGCACAAGGATGGTGGGGACCCATCATAATGGGCACAGCAGGTGTAAAGACCCGGGAACTCAGCACAGGGATAATGGGAACCACTCATAATGGGCACAGCGGGCGTACAGACCTGGGAACTCAGCACAGCGATGGTAGGAACCCCTCATAATGGGCACAGAAGGTGTACAGACCAGAGAACTTGGCACAAGGATGGTGGGGACCCATCATAATGGGCACAGCAGGTGTACAGACCCGGGGAACTCAGCACAGGGATGGTAGGACCCCCTCATAATGGGTACAGCAGGTGTAAAGACCTGGGAACTCGGCAAATGGATGGTGGGGACCCATCGTAAGGGGAACAGCAGGGGTACAGACCCGGGAACTCAGCACTGAGATGTGGGGACCCTTCATAATGGGCACAGCAGGCATACAGATCCGGGAACTTACCAAGTGAGAAGACATGGTCATGGAGAAAAGGCACAATTTCTGATTAAAGGGTACCTGTCACAACCAAGGCTTCCATCCAGAGTCTGAGGCTGCCATCTGCCACCTCTGTAGGCAGTGCCAGTGCTGAAATGAAAGATCACTAAACAAGTGCGCCATGGCCCACCCAGACACTCCGTGGATCGTTAGTGATAAGAAACCCCTTGGTTGCACTCTTCACCCTGAAGGTAAGATATTCATGCCTTGGCGGAGGGAACCACAACCATGGCTCAGTCACATGACCCAACGTCAAGGCATTGGTCATATTATTTCCCTGCAAAAGGGGAGAATCAGAGTTCAGGCAAAGCTGTTGATTGCCTGGAGCTGGACACTTGACCAGTGACTTGGAATTTGGTCACATGACTGACCATGTCGGGGCATTCAAGGCTTTCTGCCACCATCTGACCAGAAGAGTGGCCTCCTCACCATGGACGGAATAGGAAAATGTTCCACTTGAAGACCAGGCTTTTCCCCCCATCACCTTTTGTTTAACAATCAGTTTTTTGTGCTAGAAAATTAATTAGAACCCCCCAAATATTATTTATATTTTTTAAAGCAGAGGCCTTGGAGAATAAATTGGTGGGTTTTGCAAATTTTTATATCACACGGTAGTCAAGCTGCGGTTTTTCACAGTTTTTTGAGAAAAAAAATCAACTTTTTTGAATTTTAATGCAATATCGATGCAAAAAAAAAAAAAAACCCACAATACATAACCACATTTTTTGTAAAATATAAATGATGATGTTACGCCAAGTAGATACCAAACACGTCATGCTTTAAATTTGTGCATGCCTGTGCAACGCTGTCAAATGATGTATATTTTAATATCCATAGATGAAGCTTTAAAAGCTTTAACAGGTTGCCACTTTAGATTTACAGAGGAGGTGCTAGAATTACTGCCCATGATCTAAGTTTTGCGGCGATGCCTCGCATGTGTGGGGTGATTGCTGCTTGTGCGCGCACGCGCGTGTGCTTCCCTTCACTCCTCCCCATCTGGCTGCATAAAAGGTTTATGTAGGGAGGTGAGGGGATTAGGAGCTGGGCCAGCACAGACAGCGTATGGACATTACCAGAAGAAGAGAGAACAGAAGGGAGGGGGCTGTGTTCGGGAAACGGCTCTTTTTTGAGTAGTCTCGGCAAATGAATAAAAAAATAATAATTTATGGGAAGGAAAAATACTACAAATAAGCATTTGAAATACTTGATTTTTTTCTGTGCAAGTTTTTTGAAAGCATTGCTTTGCCATCGGTGGTAGGAGACGCTGCCAAATACGACCCAATCCCCTTTCGAGGAAGAGCAGGTTGATCCGTAGGGGATCTCTATTCAGAGTTGGTCAACAATGGAAAAGTTGGCGGTAGAGTTACTTTGCAAATATTTTTATAAACAGAACACGACCGGTCACATTTAATTTTGTGTCCCTGGAAGTCAGGGTTGGAAGGTTCATTGTGCAGATATGTGACAATCAAAGTCCCATCCGCAGCGTTGGCATTCTAGAACCCTCGCAGAGTTCTGTGGCCGGTGGAGCGGAACGCGTATCCTGTGACACAACAGGTGGATTAGGGGGCGGACCCAGGTGGGTTTCTGTTTCCTGCTGGTTGCTATGGAGATAATCCGGCATGAGACCAAAGTCGTGGAAGAACCGGTTGGGCAGAAAGTGCGGTGAGACTGGAAATGAAAGGCCGGGGAGGTGAAACGCAAGACACAAATAATCCGGGCTTTCTATGTTTGTAATTATCTCCTCCAACCCGTCATCACATCTGTCATCGCAAGAATGTCAAACAATTTAGAGGAGGCGCTAGAATTAGGGCGCCCACCTGGATTTTAGAATTGGGCCATCAAATGCAGCCACTGTGCCCATCAATTGCAGCCACTGTGCCCATCAATTGCAGCCACTGTGCCCATCAATTGCAGCCACTGTGCCATCAATTGCAGCCACTGTGCCATCAATTGCAGCTACTGTGCCCATTAAATGCCACCACTGTGCCATCAATTGCAGCCACTGTGCCCATCAATTGCAGCCACTATGCCCATCAATTGCAGCCACTGTGCCATCAATTGCAGCCACTGTGCCATCAAATGCAGCCACTGTGCCATCAAATGCAGCCACTGTGCCCATCAATTGCAGCCACTGTGCCCATCAATTGCAGCCACTGTGCCCATCAATTGCAGCCACTGTGCCATCAATTGCAGCTACTGTGCCCATTAAATGCCACCACTGTGCCATCAATTGCAGCCACTGTGCCCATCAATTGCAGCCACTATGCCCATCAATTGCAGCCACTGTGCCATCAATTGCAGCCACTGTGCCATCAAATGCAGCCACTGTGCCATCAAATGCAGCCACTGTGCCCATCAATTGCAGCCACTGTGCCCATCAATTGCAGCCACTGTGCCATCAATTGCAGCTACTGTGCCCATTAAATGCCACCACTGTGCCATCAATTGCAGCCACTGTGCCCATCAATTGCAGCCACTATGCCCATCAATTGCAGCCACTGTGCCATCAATTGCAGCCACTGTGCCATCAAATGCAGCCACTGTGCCCATCAAATGCAGCCACTGTGCCCATCAATTGCAGCCACTGTGCCCATCAATTGCAGCCACTGTGCCCATCAATTGCAGCCACTGTGCCATCAAATGCAGCCACTGTGCCATCAATTGCAGCCACTGTGCCATCAATTGCAGCCACTGTGCCATCAATTGCAGCCACTGTGCCATCAATTGCAGCCACTGTGCCATCAATTGCAGCCACTGTGCCCATCAATTGCAGCCACTGTGCCCATCACATGCAGCCACTGTGCCCATCAATTGCAGCCACTGTGCCCATCAATTGCAGCCACTGTGCCCATCAATTGCAGCCACTGTGCCATCAATTGCAGTCACTGTGACATCAAATGCAGCCACTGTGCCCAGCAATTGCAGCCACTGTGCCCATCAAATGCCGCCACTGTGCCAAATGACACCTTCTGCCCATCAAATGCCGCCACTGTGCCAATTAAATGACACCTATCTGCCCATCAATTGCAGCCACTGTCCCCATCAATTGCAGCCACTGTGCCCATCAATTGCAGCCACTGTGCCCATCAATTGCAGCCACTCTGCCCATCAATTGCAGCCACTGTGCCCATCACATGCAGCCACTGTCCCCATCACATGCAGTCACTGTGCCATCAAATGTAGCCACTGTGCCCAGCAATTGCAGCCACTGTGCCCATCAAATGCCACCACTGTGCAAATCAAATGCCACCTATCTGCCCATCAAATGCCGCCATTGTGCCCATTAAATGCCGACGCTGTTCCCTGGTTTTTAGAGTTAAGTTCCCACCTGGACTAAAGAATTGGGGTGCCCCCACTGAACTGTGGAATTTTAGAATATCCTACTGGGCTGTTAATTTAGGGTGCCCACCTGGTTGGTAGAATTAGTGGGGAACTTATGGATGGTAGAATTGGGGTGCCCATCTGTATAGCAGATCTAAGGTTTGTGCTGGGAAGGGGGATTTCAGCGGGGGGCAGATTTGTCTTGCAGGAGGGGGGATGTATGCTTAGGGGGTAGGCATGCAGATTAATGCTCAATTTACTTTTTCGGGGGGGGGGGGGGGGAGGGTGTTGCTGACACATAATGCTCATACATATTGGGGCGGGGGCAGTTCGCCATGTTTGCCCTGGGCTCTAAATGACCTTTTCCTGCACTGATCCCAGCATTGGATTCCCAGGCTTTTTCTGGGACTTTTTCATAATTCAGGGGGAGCGAGACCCCCCCACCCACCCTTGGCAAAGGCTGTAATAGGAGGGCAGAGCTGGGAATGTCAAAGACCTCCCTTCCATAGTCGCTGAAAAAATAAGCTTCCAATGGACAGGTCATCTATAACTGTAACAACCCTTTAAGTGAGTTGCTACATGTGAAGCCTTTCCGATACATTGTTTCAAAGCTGTTCCTTTATTTTGAACCTCCGTTGCTATGGCGTGGCGACCGGTAAACAGAGACGCAGATGGTGGATCCTGCCAGGGAACTCGTCTTCTCTGTGTGTTTTACGTGCAAGCCTTCAGGCTTACAAAATCTCTTGAGCAAATAGTTAGACCCGGACGAGCTTCAGTTTTTAATGCTGATGTGATGGTGATATCCCGTATGTGAGAACTCTGCTGCCGAGGATTAGTCGAGCTCAACAAAATAATGAAATAAATTCTCCTCAAGTCTTGACCTGGACAGGCCAGGGAGACACTGCAAAGGATTGTGGGAGCCAAAGGTCTGCAACAGCCATACAATGGTGGACCATTGAGGATAGCGGGCAATTACTATCCTTTTAATGGAGACCTTATGGCCCAAGTCCCTGTTGGAAACATGTAATTCTCTATTTATCTGTGACTATGACTTGTCCTTCTTGGTGTGTCATAGCTGAGGTCTGAACAAGGTAAAAAAAAAAAAAAAAAACTCCTGGGCATTGGTCTTGATTAGTTCAGTGGTACAATGTTAGGCTAGGGATGGCGGCTGGTGGACCATTGAGCAAGATGGGCATCAAAGGGCAATGACTATCCTTTTAATGGAGACCCCATGATCCAAGTTCCTTTTGGAAAAATTGAATTCTTCTCTATTTATCTGCAACTATGACTTGTCCTCCTTGGTGTGTCATAGTTGAGATCTTAACAAGGTAAAAAAAAAAAAATCCTAGGCATAGGTCTGGACCAGGTTTGAGATACCGTATAAGGTTCCAACAGGTAACATACAGATAAGGGCAAGGACAGTCAAGCTTATGGACGGTCTACGTCAAAAATGTGTATTCCACTGAGTTATTCAGATTGGTATGTAAACTAGGTCAGGGCCCCCGGCCTACCTACAAGGCAGCTCTATATTCCACCTTGCTGTCCCTCTAGTGCACATGGATATTCTGCCATCTAAACCTCTGTAGCAGCTGGCACCTTCCAGGTCATCCAAGTAGGATCGTCTAAATAAGGTCAGGTGTTCCCTGGTTTGAGCTTCACCACCTTATGCCCCGTACACACGATCGGACTTTCCAACAACAAAACCGTGGATTTTTGTTCGAAGGATGTTGGCTCCAACCTGTCTTGCATACACACGGTCACACAAATGTTGGCCAACAATTACGAATGTGGGAACGCGGTGACGTACAAGACGTACAACGAGCCGAGAAAAAGGAAAGTTCAATAGCCAGTGCGGTTCCTTCTGCTCGATTCCGAGCATGCATGAACTTTTGTGCGTCGGACTTCTGTACACACGATCGTAAATTCCGAAAAACAAAGTTTTGTTGGTGGAAAATTTGAGAACCTGCTATCAAAATTTTGTTGGCGGGAAGTCCAACAGCAAATGTTTGATGGAGCCTACACACGGTTGGACTTTCCGACAACTAGCTCACATCCAACATTTCCCGTCGGAAAATCCGACCGTGTGTACGCGGTATAAGGGTCCAATACAGCCTTTCCCAACCTTGTTTTTACCATGGAAGAGAAATTATTTTTAGGTTTCATGTAACCCCTGCTAATAATTACTATAACTATCGCTCACTGTATATATGTGGGAACAGTAAGATGATAAAAGAATGTGACATATTTGACACCCAAGGCTGCTCTATACAACCAAATGACCTGTATTTTCAATAGTAAAACTTAAAAGAATGACAATAGTACTGGTCACAAAAAGACATATCCAGTGAACATTGTGGAGCTCCTTCAAATTGGTGGTCAGAGGGAGACGGATTCCTTTACATTGGTGGTCAGTGGGAAGAATGTTCCTTACATTGGTGATCAGTGGGAAGAATGTTCCTTACATTGGTGATCAGTGAGAAGAATGTTCCTTACATTGGTGATCAGTGAGAAGAATGTTCCTTACATTGGTGATCAGTGGGAAGAATGTTCCTTACATTGGTGATCAGTGGGAAGAATGTTCCTTACATTGGTGATCAGTGGGAAGAATGTTCCTTACATTGGTGATCAGTGAGAAGAATGTTCCTTACATTGGTGATCAGTGAGAAGAATGTTCCTTACATTGGTGATCAGTGAGAAAAATGTTCCTTAGATTGGTGGTCAGTGAGAAGAAGGTGCCCATTATGTATTCTTATTTAATGCATTGGTTGGGTTCACTCGAATAAAGTCATTTCTACCATTTAACGTATTGGTAGCCCCACCTCTGCGTCATTCATACTTTTCCAATTTTGTTTTGTTGTAGAATTGTAAAAGAAAATTGCTTGAAATCTCGCAGATTTGCAGATTATGTTAACGCTTCACAAGCTAAGACCGGTGCTCGTGGAATGGGTAGAAATCCGACTTAAACCGATAATTCCCCAGATTTCCGAATCTCCATTGTCCCTCCTCGCCGGTTTCTGTAATTCTAATACTTTACACGTATTTTGTATTTACTGGTAAGCCCCGCTTAGGCTTCACGACAACTTCTCAGACCTCATTACCGACACGCCAATAATTAGATTTTTTTCATTCATATCTCTTCTGTTTCATCACCACTTTCCACCCTTCTGGTGGTTGAAAGGGATCGATGACCTCATTTCTACTTACGGCATGTATGGGATTGTGTATGAACAGGGCGAACGTCTTCTCAGGACTATCCTCAATCATTATTTTCCAATTATTTGGTGGATGACGGGTCATGGCAGACTTTTTGGAAGAATGACTTCCGCCGACGCGGGGGAGCGCCGAAAACTGCGGGCTTTGCCTGTTCAATAAAACCCAACTCCACTCTGTCACTGGGTGCCGGTTTTGGGGGCTGAATTATGCCCAACTTTTTTCAACCCACTTCTTGTGAGCCCAGGTTGTCATGGACACACCCCCTGGGCTCACTGCTGATGCCAGCTTGTCATGTGATTGGCTGGAACAGGGGTCTCCAAACTTTTTAGTATGAGGGCAACATTTGTATATTTTAGATATATTCACAGGCCAAAAAAATCCCCTTTAGAGTCTCCCCTTACATCAGTCTCCTCATGAGGGTCCCCCTTAGGTCAGGGTCCCCATCAGAGGACCCCTTAGATCAGGGTCCTTATCAGAGGCCCCCCTTAGATCAGGGTCCCCATCAGAGGCCCCCCTTAGATCAGGGTCCCCATCAGAGGCCCTCCTTAGATCAGGGTCCCCATCAGAGGCCTGCCTTAGATTAGGGTCCCCATCAGAGGCCTGCCTTAGGTCAGGGTCCTCATAAGAGGCCCCCCTTAGGTCAGGGTCCTCATCAGAGGCCCCCCTTAGGTCAGGGTCCTCATCAGAGGTCCCCCTTAGGCCAGGGTCCCCAACAGAGGCCCCCCTTAGATCAGGGTCCCCATCAGAGGCCCCCCTTAGATCAGGGTCCCCATCAGAGGCCCTCCTTAGATCAGGGTCCCCATCAGAGGCTCTCCTTAGATTAGGGTCCCCATCAGAGGCCTGCCTTAGGTCAGGGTCCCCATCAGAGGCCCTCCTTAGATCAGGGTCCCCATCAGGGGCCCCCTTAGATCAGGGTCCCCCTTAGATCAGGGTCCCCATCAGAGGCCCCCTTAGATCAGGGTCCTCATTAGAGGCCCCCCTTAGATTAGGATCCTCATCAGAGGCCCTCCTTAGATCAGGGTCCCCATCAGAAGCCCCTCTTACATCTGGGTCCCCATCAGAGTCCCCCCTTATATTAGTGTCCTTATTAGGGGCCCTCTTTAGATCAGGGTCCCCATTAGAGCCCCCCCTTAGATCAAGGTCCCTATCAAAGTCCCCCTTTACATCATGGTCCCCATGAGTGGTCCTCCTTAGATTAGGGTCCCCATCAGTGGCCCTTCTTAGATTAGGGTCCCCATCAGAGTACCCCTCTATATAAGTGTCCCCATTAGAGGCCCCCATTACATCAGAAGCAGAGACCATAGGCATCCTCTGCTGACCATAACCCTTAATCAGTGCAATGGGGACTGGATAACATCTTCTAGTGGGCCAGATGTGCCCCTCGGTTCACAGTTTGGAGACCCCTGGGGCTAATTACTGGGGGGAGGGGGGGACTGAGGAAATGCTTCCTCCTGCCTGCAGCAGACTGATGACATCTCAGCTTAGGCAAAGTCACTGAGTGGAGCTCAGAGGTGAATTTGAATGAAACGATTGGTGAAGCTTTTCTGACAAATGATCCCATTGCTGTATAAATGGGGTTGATTTAATAAAGGCGAATATACTGAGCACCTTGCAAAGTGCAGTTGCTCCGGAGCTTAGTAAATGAGGGGAAGCTCTGCTGACTCCCCTCATCAAATCATGTGCAAGCAAAAATGCGGGTGTTTTAAAATGTTCCCTGCATGTGATTGGGTGTTCTTTGTAAAGTGAAGCTTTACCTCATTTACTAAGCTCTGGATTACTTGCACTTTGCAGAGTGCTCAGTCTATTTCCTTTAGTAAATCCACCACATTGCGATGTGTGAAGGATGTATCCATGTAGACTGGTAAGGACACTGACAGGTCCTCTTTAACTCTTCATACATGCCGCCTATGAACGGGAGACTCGGGAGGGAAGCTGAGCAGAAATAAAACGCACGTTCCCTGGCTGCTCTGTGTAAACTCCCGGTCACAGCTGACCTGCTCCCAGGTATGAGCCGACTGATGGCAGAATATACAGGATAACCCTGTGAGTGCCGATCCATGGCCGTTCCCCTCCGCTGCGTTTCGCCCCGCGAGCCCGCATCAATCGCCAGCCCGTGAAATGAAAGGGAGAACCCCGGGCGGGACTCAGGAACGCAATTGTAAACCGAAATATTGACACGGGCAGGAAAAATAATAAATGTAAATAAATGTAAACTGCTGACACTGACAGCCTCCCGGCACGTGCGTTTTCTGGACTAGCCATCGCACACAATGCAATTCAGGATTGAATATATTTGCAAACAGCGCAACACATTTTTTGTATGTAAGAATTTATTCTGCTGTACTTTCTTTCTGCCACTGGATGCCCTCAGTCTGATGGCCAGCATCATTCAACCCACTTCCTCTGAGCCCAGGTTGTGCTCCCTCTCCACTCCCAGCCTTTGACTGGACATGGAAAGGAGAAACAGCACAACTCTCTGCCACTCTGCTTTCTCCTCCTATCAGCATGTTCCATTTGTTGCTTTTTCCCCTTCCAGTCTGAGCTCCAGTAGTGGCCCATACATACAGGGCGCAAGGGCGCCGCCCCCCAATCAATGCGCCTGGCCCCGTAATCTACATGCAGGGCACGGAGGCATGGATTCCAATGGGGTTCTTTTTTTAAATTTTTTTTATTTTTTAGAAGCACATGATTAAAAAAAGGGTGGGCTTGGGGTGCAGAGCACTGCATCCCGGGCCCACCCAGTTGTGTGACAATAGCAAATATTTTCTAGAGATGCAGGGTGAAGCCGCCGGAGCCGAGGAAGAGGAGACGCAGGGTGAAGCCACCATAGCCGAGGAGGAGACGCAGGGTGAAGCCGCCAGAGCCGAGGAGGAGACGCAGGGTGAAGCCGCCGAAGTAGAGGAGAAGGAGACGCAGGGTGAAGCCACCAGAGCCAAGGAGGAGACGCAGGGTGAAGCCACCAGAGCCGAGGAGGAGACGCAGGGTGAAGCCACCAGAGCCGAGGAGGAGGAGACGCAGGGTGAAGCTGCCGGAGCTGAGGAGGAGATGCAGGGTGAAGCCAACAGAGCCGAGGAGGAGACACAGGGTGAAGCCGCCAGAGCTGAGGAGGAGACGCAGGGTGAAGCTGCCAGGGCCAAGGAGGAGGAGACACAGGGTGAAGCCACCAGAGCCGAGGAGGAGGAGACGCAGAGTGAAGCCGAGGAGAAGGAGACGCAGGGTGAAGCCACCAGAGCCGAGGAGGAGATGCAGGGTGAAGCTGCCGGAGCCGAGGAGAAGGAGATACAGGGGGAAGCTGCCAGAGCCCAGGAAGAGGAGACGCAGGGTGAAGCTGCCAGAGCCGAGGAGGAGGAGACGCAGGGTGAAGCCACCAGAGCCGAGGAGGAGGAGACGCAGGGTGAAGCCACCAGAGCCGAGGAGGAGGAGACGCAGGGTGAAGCCACCAGAGCCGAGGAGGAGGAGATGCAGGGTGAAGCCGAGGAGAAGGAGAAGCAGGGGTGAAGCCGAGGAGGAGGGGACGCAGGGTGAAGCCACCGGAGCCGAGGAGGAGGAGACGCAGGGTGAAGCCACCGGAGCTGAGGAGGAGGAGACGCAGGGTGAAGCTGCTGGAGCCGAGGAGGAGGAGACTCAGGGTGAAGCTGCCGGAGCCGAGGAGGAGGAGACGCAGGGTGAAGCCGAGGAGAAGGAGACGCAGGGTGAAGCCACCGGAGCTGAGGAGGAGGAGACGCAGGGTGAAGCTGCTGGAGCCGAGGAGGAGGAGACTCAGGGTGAAGCTGCCGGAGCCGAGGAGGAGGAGACGCAGGGTGAAGCCGAGGAGAAGGAGACGCAGGGTGAAGCCACCAGAGCCGAGGAGGAGGAGACGCAGGGTAAAGCCGCTGCCTGGAGGAAGCGCTGCCCGGGACCCAGATGGGGTAAGTGCGGGGCTGGTGACCAACCGACCAACTGGGGGGTTGCCTGTGACTTGACCAACCGAGTGGTGGATTGCTTGCCGCCCCCCCAAAAATAAAAAAAATATACCACCACCCGCCATTGCTGAGCTCTGCTGTACAGGGGCTGCACAAAGCTGATACCAGGTTACATTCAGATATTTAACCCCTCCAAACCCGGCCCCAGTGTCCCATTAATAGGGCTTTATGCCCAGGGGGAAGGAAGGGCTAGCTGAGTCAAATGACCACTGTGATTGGCTGTCACAGTGGTCACATGATCTGTAGCTGGTGCCGATGGATCCCGATCGTTGGCAAACACCAGAAGCTGTCTGACAGCTCGGTCACTGTGCTGTGCTTTCTCCAGATCTGCCCCGCATGGGTGCATTTGCGTGGCATATGGGCGTTAAAGCTTACCCTCTTTCACACATGCGTTACGTGGATGGTAAGCGGTTAAGAAATTAAAAATTGCATTTTTTTTAATCTCTTTTATACGTCTCCGGAGTTCTGCTTTAATAAATCAGGACAAGGGACAACAACCTGCAGCAGCCAATCAAATTTCTGATAACCGTGTCTGTGCGTCCATCTATACGCAGTCTGGCACTTGGGGGGTTAACCCAACAGGGGAGCATTCCAGAGCCGTCACCTGAGGTTCCAGCCAGAGACATGGAGCCCGGGACGCTGTTTGTTATTCAACGCTCCATTAATAGCGCTTCCTCTTCGGGGTTTTCTCTTTCTTCCAGAATTCCAGAATGGAATAGACTCTTTCCCCCCCTCCTGGCGGTGCGGGGTCAGTGGAGGGAGAGTCGTCTTCGCTCTGCGTAGGATTCTGGACCAAGTGCGCCATTTATATGTTTTAATGTAAATGTTACCTTAAAAAGAACTGAAATCCAATGAATGAAAGGGGCTAGATGATGTTGGGTGTCCTCCAGCCAGGAAATTAGGTGGGCTCTATATCTGACTTGCTGCAGCTTCTAATGCACATTGTGAGAAGCTCACAGTGTGCAGTGAAATCAGAGGAAGCCAATTCAGTCCAGAAGAGGAAGCATTTCCTCATTCTCCCCTCCCCCAGTGATCAGACTGTACATTGTAACTTTGTAGAAAGTAGAGGAAGCATTTCCTCAGTCTCCCCTCCCCCAGTGATCAGACTGTACATTGTAACTTTGTAGAAGGAGGAGGAGGCATTTCCTCAGTCTCCCCTCCCCTAGTGATCAGACTGTACATTGTAACTTTGTAGAAGGAGGAGGAAGCATTTCCTCAGTCTCCCCTCCCCCAGTGATCAGACTGTACATTGTAACTTTGTAGAAGGAGGAGGAAGCATTTCCTCAGTCTCCCCTCCCCCAGTGATCAGACTGTACATTGTAACTTTGTAGAAGGAGGAGGAAGCATTTCCTCAGTCTCCCCTCCCCCCAGTGATCAGACTGTACATTGTAACTTTGTAGAAGGAGGAGGAAGCATTTCCTCAGTCTCCCCTCCTCCAGTGATCAGACTGTACATTGTAACTGTGTAGAAAGTAGAGGAAGCATTTCCTCAGTCTCCCCTCCCCCAGTGATCAGACTGTACATTGTAACTTTGTAGAAGGAGGAGGAAGCATTTCCTCAGTCTCCCCTCCCCCAGTGATCAGACTGTACATTGTAACTTTGTAGAAGGAGGAGGAAGCATTTCCTCAGTCTCCCCTCCCCCAGTGATCAGACTGTACATTGTAACTGTGTAGAAAGTAGAGGAAGCATTTCCTCAGTCTCCCCTCCCCCAGTGATCAGACTGTACATTGTAACTTTGTAGAAGGAGGAGGAAGCATTTCCTCAGTCTCCCCCACCCCAGTGATCAGACTGTACATTGTAACTTTGCAGCAAGGGCTGAGACTTTTGTGGACACAGCGAAGAACTGCACAGGCATTGGGATTTACAAATAGTGTCATTTCTGAGAATGAATTTCCAGTCCAGGAAGTAGATGGCGATTCTGGATGATGCCTGAACAAAGATGGCGCCGTCCTTCTGGAGAGGAGATCAGATGAAGGTTTTGTCGGGGGGGAGTCCTGTGATCTCTGTGGGGGGTAATAAATACCTGGAAGGGTCACACTGACATCACTGAACATGGAATATTATACATCCGGCGTTCAGTTGGTTGTATAATTTGCCCCCAGAATTGGGGATCCAATGAAATGAAGGCTCTTCTCTCTATAGATAAGGGACCCCTTTCTAAGCCTGGAAGATATTTGTAGAGAATGTTTCTAATTCAGTGATGATTATTATTATGAGATGGATACGATCTGAAGGACGGGTCCTCTTTAATCCGGCACGTCCGCGGTTTATATTTTCACGGTAAACGTATTTCTAAGTAAATCCCCCCCCCCCCCGCGCTCGTTTCCCATGTCGGCTCCTCGTAGCCCCGGGGCTATTTGCTCTTTCGCTGCGACTCAGAAATGCAGCCTGCGGCCAACGCTGAGGGCTGACTGCGGGGGCCGCATCGCATTCTGTCACATCACGGCGCATCCATCATCGTTATTGATGACTATTTTCTCGCTTTTTTTCCGACAGGCTCTTAGAGGGGCGGAGTCTACAGAGAGACGCCTTGTCATCGCTGAGTGATGGCTGACTGTTTCTATATCCCCAAAACAAACAAAAAACCTCACCGAGCCAAAAATAGCCGAAAATGTTGTCACCTCCAGATTCCAATATACAATGTAATAGAAAAAGAATACGGAGCGGTGAGATCTGAACCTGAGAACTGTGAAAGGGCCAGTCTACCCAACACTGAGATTTAAGGGTTTGGTGGATATTGCACCTTTTAAAATGAGGGGTTCACACCATCCCTGTGCTGAGTTCCCGGGTCTGTACACCCGCTGTGCCCATTATGAGGGGTTCCCACCATCCCTGTGCTGAGTTCCCGGGTCTGTACCCCCGCTGTGCCCATTATGAGGGGTTCCCACCATCCCTGTGCTGAGTTCCCGGGTCTGTACACCCGCTGTGCCCATTATGAGGGGTTCCCACCATCTCTGTGCTGAGTTCCTGGGTCTGTAACCTTTGGTGCCCATTATGAGGGGTAATTTTGTTTATTGAAAAATCTTACAAACAACAACTTGTATACAATAAAACCTTAATAAATAAACCATAACCATTATAAGGGGTTCCCACCATCCCTGTGCTGAGTTCCCGGGTCTGTACACCTGCTGTGCTCATAATGGTTTGACCCAACCCTTTTTTGTAAAATCGCATAGCACTAAACCAAATGAAAAGTAACGCACAGATGTAAAACAAGCCTTGGCCTTCTGCAAATGCGCGTGTAGAAAAACTACTTTGCAGCTCATTAAAATAAATGAGTTGTGCTACGCACGTGACGCAAAAACATGCAGAAACTCATTCACGGATTGCTAAAATGTGAATGCGGCCTGAAATGAATGTGAAAATGCACAAAAACGTGACATCATGAGTGAATGGGGCCCATGAGGACAAATCCAGATCTACATTTCATGGGTTTCACATTCACCATCCTTTTTTCTTTCCAGGCAAATTTTCCTTTGCGTCTTCCTCCATTTACGCACGCCGTTTTTTTCTTCTTGCGCCCACAGACTGTGCCAAGCCCCCCCCCCCTTCAATCAGCCATAGAAGGCGGGATTATCTGGTTTTGGTGCCAACTTATTAGCAGCAGGGTGAAGGAGGTGGAAACCTTCTACGTGATTTGCGGCGTGCGAGGGGTTCCGGCGAGCGTTTCAGGGGCAGAGCCCACAGCTGGGGGGCGCTCCGTCTGGCAGCCGATGTTGTTCTTCGCAGGCAGAGCTGCCAGCTCACATTCCCGGGGTGGGAAACTTATTAAATAGGAATTTGTTAAATAGTAAATCAGGGAGGTGCTAATGAGAGCCAGACCCCGGAGTATTCATTGAGCGCCCCTCTCCCCCCCCCTTGTTCAGCGAGCCGAGGTGACGGGGCGCTCTGCGAGGTAGGACTGCTACCAGGCGCAATTAAGATCAGCCCTGACTTAACCCCCCTCCTTTATACTAATTAAAATAAATGATGGGCTCCTCCACATCTGCGGGTCTGCTGTAATAAAAATCTGTCCGATATACAACAGCGCACAATGCACGCGATTCACCAAATGCCAGTAACACGCCGCACAATGTCCAATCAGGAGCCGCCGCCGCTTGGAGCCGTGTCATTTCGTAGCAGCTACAGATTCTCTTTAGTAACTTTGTTGCTAGATAAAAAATAAATAAATGATTTCAGCCAAAGAAAAGCGTCGCAAAAAAGAAATTACACTTTGCTACAATGTAAAGTAGTGAGTGTACAGCTTGTATAACAGTGTAAATTTGCTGTCCCCTCAAAATAACTCAACACACAGCCATTAATGTCTAAACCGCTGGCAACAAAAGTGAGTACACCCCTAAGTGAAAATGTCCAAATTGGGACAAATTACCCATTTTCCCTTCCCGGTGGCATCTGACTCGATAGTGTTACAAAGTCTCAGGTGTGAATGGGGAGCAGGTGTGTTAAATTTGGTGTTATCGCTCTCACTCTCTCATACTGGTCACTGGAAGTTCACTTCATGGCAAAGAACTCTCTGAGGATCTGAAAAAAAAGAATTGTTGCTCTACATACAGATGGCCTAGGCTATAAGAAGATTGCCAAGACCCTGAAACTGAGCTGCACCACGGTGGCCAAGACCATACAGCGGTATAACAGGACAGGTTCCCCTCAGAACAGGCCTCACCATAGTCCACCAAAGAAGTTGAGGTCACGTGCTCAGCGTCATATCCAGAGGTTGTCTTTGGGAAATAGACGTATGAGTGCTGCCAGCATTGCTGCAGAGGTTGTAGGGGGGGGGGGGGGGTCAGCCTGTCAGTGCTCAGACCATACGCCGCACACTGCATCAAATTGGTCTGCATGGCTGTCGTCCCAGAAGGAAGCCTCTTCTAAAGATGATGGACAAGAAAGCCCACAAACAGTTTGCTGAAGACAAGCAGACTAAGGACATGGATTACTGGAACCATGTCCTGTGGTCTGATGAGACCAAGATAAACGTATTTGGTTCAGATGGTGTCAAGCGTGTGTGGGGGCAACCAGGGGAGGAGTACAAAGTCAAGTGTGTCTTGCCTACAGTCAAGCATGGTGGTGGGAGTGTCATGGTCTGGGGCTGCATGAGTGCTGCCGGCACTGGGGGGCTACAGTTCATTGAGGGAACCATGAATGCCAACATGTACTGTGACATACTGAAGCAGAGCATGATCCCCTCCCTTCAGAGACTGGGCCGCAGGGCAGTATTCCAACATGATAACGACCCCAAACACACCTCCAAGATGACCACTGCTTTGCTAAAGAAGCTGAGGGTAAAGGTGATGGATTGGCCAAGCATGTCTCCAGACCTAAACCCTATTGATCATCTGTGGGACATCCTCAAACGGAAGGTGGAGGAGCGCAAGGTCCACCAGCTCTGTGATGTCGTCATGGAGGAGGGGAAGAGGACTCCAGTGCCAACCTGTGAAGCTCTGGTGACTTCGATGCCCAAGGGGGTTAAAGTGGATGTAAACACAAATTTTTTTTTTATATACTGTAGAGTATAAAATTTCCTATCATTTGAGCCCAGTCTTGCCACACAGAGTTAATCCATCTCTGAGCAATCTTCTTTTATTGTTCAGTGAGATAAATCTTGACAAACAGAGAAAAACTTTGTCAAATCCTCCCCCTTGCTGTGAGTGACAGGTGATTTACATATCTCGTGCACTAGCCTAAGACATGCATTATTTTTTAATTCCCTCCCCCACTCCTTTCTTCAGCAGCTCTGCAAGGATTGGCTGTTCCACACCTCAGCATGATTTGGCATGCTGAAGTCATGTGGTTACTTTCCTGTCTTTTCACTGGATGTTAGAGATCATAGCAGAAGTTCATTGTAAGAAATACACATGAGAAAATGCATATTGACAAGGGAAGTGTAGAAGTGGGCGGGGTGTGTAGAGGTGGGCGGGGAGTGTAGAGGTGGGCGGGGAGTCTACTGACATCACGACCCCACCCACCGAGCTCCGGAGTTGAACAGACCCACCCACAGAATCTGCAGTTTTTCGGGTCTCATAACAGACATTTGACAGGTAAAGATACATGCAGGAGGCATGTATATCCTTATAGATAACCACTATGGCAGAAGTTTAGAAAGGATGACATTGGGTTTACATCCACTTTAAGGCAGTGCTGGAAAATAATGGTGGCCACTAGAGCTGCACGATTCTGGCCAAAATGAGAATCACGATTTATTTGCTTAGAATAAAAAGATCACGATTCTCGCGACGTAAAATCTTTCACATTATACAAAAAAAAAAAAAATGGGCCAACTTTACTGGTTAGTTTTTTTTTAATTCATTAAAGTAATTTTTTCCCAAAAAATTGCATTTGAAAGACCGCTGCGCAAATACAGTGTGACATAAAATATTGCAACAACCACCATTTTATTCTTTAGGGCGTCTACTAAAAAATATATATATATAATGTTTGGGGGTTCTAAGTAATTTTCTAGCAAAAAAAAAAAGTCAGATAAAGGTTTAGTGTTTAAGTGGTTAAACTTTTTTCACTTACGCACAAAGTCTATTCCATTGACAATTTGTTACAATGTTTATACTTAAGTTCAACTGATAAAGAATGTTTTGACTCTTGGCAGACTGCCTGGTTTTTCTCACTTCAGAGGAGCAGAGAGAATTCTTTGCATAGAAAGAATTGTGAAACACTTTAGTCAAGATCGCGATAACGATTCTTGACGATTAATTGGGCAGCTCTAGTGGCCACACAAAACATTGACACTTTGGGCCCAATTTGGACATTTTCACTTAGGGGTGTACTCACTTTTGTTGCCAGCGGT
Organism: Lithobates clamitans; assembly: GCA_037952925.1. Taxonomy (NCBI): domain Eukaryota; kingdom Metazoa; phylum Chordata; class Amphibia; order Anura; family Ranidae; genus Lithobates; species Lithobates clamitans. Next base: position 242,853 of record JBBGZY010002800.1, on the reverse strand, counting down.
TTAGACATTAATGGCTGTGTGTTGAGTTATTTTGAGGGGACAGCAAATTTACACTGTTATACAAGCTGTACACTCACTACTTTACATTGTAGCAAAGTGTTTATATATATATATATATATATATACACATATATACATACATATATACATACATACACACACACACACACACTAACTCAGGAGTAAGTAGGTATACCAGGGTCATGGCAGCAGCTGTATAATACATTTTTATACACTATTTAATTATATTTTAATACTATTTGTAAATGTTTTTATAGCCAAGAATCAACTTTTAGGTAAAAGCGATCAAGCAGCTTTACAGCCACTTTTACAGGGCTCCACCTCTGCTCCCACCACCGGGACAAAGGGTGGGCAGAAGGGGCGGCTGCCATGGGTGCTTTTGTCAGCCCAGCACTGGAAGCAGCAAGGAGAGGAGGAGAGAGCCGGGAGGAGGTGCAGGCTGTGCTCTCTCTCTCCTCCTAAGCACATAGTGTGTGTGGGGGGGTGCATTTTGCCATCTTCCTAATGAAATAGGCTGCGCACACCTATGTTCTCTGTGATGAATGACGTTGGATGTGACAAGCATTTTGTCACCTGCGGGTTTCAGTCTCTGCTTGATCGGCTGCTTTGGAGGACAAAGGTGGAATCAGGGGTCTGATCACTCCATAAAGTGTACCTGTCATTGCCCAAAGCTCTCACAAGGGGGTGGTGTACTGAAGCAGGGGGATGTGAAACTATGCACAGCACCCTCCCACCAGCCATGATCTGCCTGCTTTGCACAGAGAAGCTCAGAGACCCAAAGAGGACGTCCCGGGAAAGGAGGAAGGATCTAGATGATGTTGAACGTCCTCCAGCCAGGGCGTCTTCCTTCCTGTCTCAAAAATACAGCAGGAGGTGAGAAGAAATCTCTCCATTGGGAGAGGAAATCGCCTCTTCCTTGTCCCGATTGGAAGATTTCCCCTCTCTCCTATAAGATTTTAGATTTCACTTTCTAGTAATAAATAGAGAGGGTGAATCTCCCCAATGGGGGTTCAAGCAGCAATAAAAACCTGACAGGGGTTCTGAGTCTTCTGACTCCGCCACTTCCTATTCAAAACGAATAAGAAATTCTTTGCCTTGAGATTGCTTATTATTGAGATTAGGCAATCGCCGTCATTGTGTCTCTGCTCTCCATTCATACAACGTCGGCCTATCTGATCTTCTAACCACAAAAAAGGGGAAAAGAATTGATTACATTATCAGAAGGAAAATGCCAAACGCGGTGCCAGCCGGCGTATCACAATCCTGACCGACAGATATGAAAACCAAACAAGTCACACCCAGCCGAGACGGCAAGATTTGAGGATTCTTTCCAATGGCCCCACCACGAGAAGAATAACCACGGCCCACGCTGATCAAATAATCAGATCCGTGGTGATCGGGGTTAACTCTGCGGCGAGCTGTTCAAACAGCCAGGGACGTCCAATCCAGGAATTCAATGGTGTGTAACCAAAGATAAAGATGGCGAAAGTTCTATTGGAATAATCCAGAAGAATCTTTCCCTTCTCTGTATGGCATGTCCAGCTCTGCAATCGTTACCAAAAGGCTGATTATGGGTCCCTGATCTTGGGCCCCTCACCCACCCCCTCCTAAGTCCCTCACTCGCCCAGTTCTGGGCCCATAATTCTACCAATCCCGGGCCCCTCTCACCCACCCCCTCTTAGGTCCTTCACTCGCCCAGTTCTGGGCCCATAATTCAACCAATCCTGGGCCCCTCTCACCCACCCCCTCTTAGGTCCTTCACTCGCCCAGTTCTGGGCCCATAATTCAACCAATCCTGGGCCCCTCTCACCCACCCCCTCTTAGGTCCTTCACTCGCCCAGTTCTGGGCCCATAACTCAAGTCAACCAATCCTGGGCTCCTCACCCATCCACCTCTGGGTCTCTGAACCACACATTTCTGGGACCCCTACCCACCGACTTCTGGGCCCTTGACCCATCCACTTCCAGGCCTCTCACTCATCCACTTCTGGGCCCCTTACCCACTCCCTCCTTAGGTCCCTCACTCAACCAATTTTGGACCCCTTGTCTATCCACTTCTGGTCCCCTCACTTAGCTGCTTCTGGACCCCTCAACCACCCACTTCAGAGCCTCTCACTTATCCACTTCCAGGCTTCCCACCAATCCACTTCCGAGCCCTTCACCCACACTTGTATTTCATTGATATCTCTTCAAGCTCCAAAACTGAAAGTCCGTACTGAGGGCTGGAGGAATAGTCTGCAGGAGCCAGAGCACTTCACCCATGGGGGATTTTCCCCCCGTAGCACTCCATGACCCCAACAGATGTGTGAATGGAGAGACTACAATTCTCATCTGCCACAGTGGCAGAGGGACTTCTAGATTTCAGTGGAGCACAAGTGCAATGACGTCACCACGCTTGTATTCCATTGAAATTTCCTCCAGCTTCGTAACTGAAGGTCCGTACTGGGGGCTTGAGGAACATTCGGCATGAGCCAGAGGATTGCGCCCATGGGAATTTTCCCCCCTGGAGCACCCCATGGCTCTAACAGATCTGTGAATAGAGAGACTACAATCCCATCTTCCACGGTAGCTGAGGGACTTTTAGATCTCAGTAGAGCACAAGTGCGATGACGTCACCACACTTGTATTCTATTGGCATTTCCTCCAGCTAAGTAACTGATGGTCCACACTTGTCCGTACTGGAGGAAAAGTCTGCAGGAGCCAGAGCATTGTGCCCATGGGGATTTGCCCCCTGGAGTGCCCCGTGGCGACTCCCATAGATATGTCAATGGAGAGACTACAAGTCCCATCTTCCACGGTGGCAAGGGGACTTGTAGATCCCAGTGGAGCACAAGCGCAATGACGTCACCACACTTGTATTCTATTGATATTTCCTCCAGCTCCATAACTGAAGGTCCATACTGGGGGCTGGGAGTAAAGTCTGCAGGAGCCAAAGCATTGTGCCCATGGGGCTTCTCCCCGTGGTGACTCCCATGGATCTGTCAATGGAGAGACTACAATTCCCATATTCCACCTTGGTAGAGGGACTTGTAAAGTTCAATAGTGCACAAGCACAATGCATTCCATTGATATATCCTCCAGCTCTGTAACAGAAAGTCTGTACCTGGGGCTGGAGGAAGAGTCTGCAGGAGCCAGAGAATTGCACCTATGAGGATTTTTTCCCCTAGTGGCTCCCACAGATCTGTCAATGGAGAGACTACAAGTTCCCAATGCCACCGCGGCAGAGCGACTCGTAGATCTCAATGGAGCACAAGCGCGATGACGTCGCTACACTTGCATTCCATTGATATTTTCTCCAGCTCTGTAAATGAGGCTTCGTACTGGGGGCTGGAGGAATAGTCTGCAGGAGCCAGAGCATTGCACCCATGATCAACTGACTGCAGTTGCATATATTATTTTTTTCTTTTGCAAAAGGTGGAATCTGACTTTAACCCAAAACACGGCAGAATACCTTTGTGAGAAGCTTCCAATGGAAACGGCTGTTCTCGGACTCGGTGTGCTGGTCCTGGGATGGCAAAGCAAAGCTTTTTTCACCTAGGTGTGACATCACTGCCCCGGGCGGAGACAGAGAATGCAGCTTCCACTTGAGGCTTCTCACACAGGCCTAAAAGATTAGGAGAGTAGGGCGGTATTAAAATTAGATTTGATTTTCTTTTTTTTTTCTTTTTAAATGTAACTACAGAAGAGTAAAATCTTCTATTTTGGAAGGTCAGACTTGCCTTTTATTTCCCACAATGCAATGTGCAAGGGTCGCCAGGAGGTCGCGGAGGTGCGCGCCTCAGATTTGGATGCACCGGGGGGCTCCTATCTGAGCAGTGTCATCCTTTCCCTACTGATCCTGCCCCCCCCCCCCCCAGGGGTTCACTGAGGACGACTTGTGATAAGTCAGCGCTATTTATCACTGATAACGCACTAATTCCGTTACATTCTAGAAAACAGGTACAAAAGTATAAGCCAGCTCAAGCTCCGAAAAGCAATCTCGTCTAATGAGACGGCACAGGAAACCGGCATTTCTGCACCACATACGGAGATCAGTGGATGGCCTTCGTGACCCCCCGACGCGTTTCCCTGGGAACGCCACCCCACCGGGATTTTTTAATAAATCGGAATACGTCTCCTGTCACTTCATGTGTTCTTATTTCTACATTCCTGAATGATCACTGCTAGTTATTTTCCATATCTCGGGTTATTTTCTTCTGCCAACCGCAACACCTCGCCGACTGCACCAGAATGAGCGTTGGCGCAGCACGCCAGAACGGCGTAATAAGGCAGAGCTAGGGGCGGCGCGTGTGGGAACCAAGAGCAGCCAGGAATATAACCTGTTCATGTTCTGATTTATAAAGTGATACTTTGTGTCTTTTTTTTTTTTATATAATGTAGATCTGTATCAATTATCAAACTCAATGTATCAAAAAAACTTTATATATTGAAATGCAAGCTGTGCAAAAACTTGAGTTTGACAATATTAGCGATCCCCTATGCAGCAGACTGGGAGAGGGTAGGCCGGAACCAGGAGCCAATCAGGTGTGCTGCATGCAAATGTGCTGACGGTGGAAATGCTGACAGGAGGGGGAATCAGAGTGAGCAGAAAGGTGACCTCACCAGTCTGCAGCTGCTCTTCCGTCATTTATTCAGCAGGCTGATGGAGTAGAGGACACCACTATATCCCTCCATGTCTACCAGTAACAGAGAAAGTGGGGTCATCTAATTGTGTTGTATGGGGGGTTTGGGGGGGCCTTAAATATCAGAAATGGATGAACAGAATGCAAATCTTTAAAAATAGCTCCCTTATTTCTGTTTAATCTGATTTTATATAACAGACAGGTATTAATAGGCACTCAAAGACTTCCTTAAAGAAATAAGGAGGGTAATGGATGCTTTAGTAAACCAATATTTTTACAGTGAGTCACAGCGCCAAGGAAAAACGCGTATTAAAAAGTGTCCATATTATCCTCCTGGTTTATGGCTTCATGTACACGGGACATTTTTTCCCACCCCTGGACACCTATGCTCCAGGGCAGGAAAAAGCAGCTTAAAAAAGGGGTCTAAAGCCTCATTTTGCAAACGTGTGTGTATGCGTGTGTGTGTATATATATATATATATATATATATATATATATATATATATATATATATATATATATATATATATATATATATATATATATATATATATAGAGATAGAGAGAGAGAGAGATGTATAGATATATACATCTGTATATATATATATATCTATCTATCTCTAGATATAGATATCTATCTATCTATCTATATCTCTATATACACATCTAATATATATATACACATACAGTATCTCACAAAAGTGAGTACACCCCTCACATTTTTGTAAATGTCTTGTTAAACCTCTGTATGGTCTTGGCCACCGTGGTGCAGCTCAGTTTCAGGGTCTTGGCAATCTTCTTATAGCCTCGGCCATCTTTATGTAGAGCAACAATTCTTTTTTTCAGATCCTCAGAGTTTTTTCCCATGAGGTGCCATATTGAACTTCCAGTGACCAGTATGAGAGAGTGAGAGCGATAACGCCAAATTTAACACACCTGCTCCCCATTCACACCTGAGACCTTGTAACACTAATGAGTCACATGACACCGGGGAGGGAAAATGGCTAATTGGGCCCAATTTGGACATTTTTTACTTAGGGGTGTACTCACTTTTGTTGCCAGCGGTTTAGACATTAATGGCTGTGTGTTGAGTTATTTTGAGGGGACAGCAAATTTACACTGTTATACAAGCTGTACACTCACTACTTTACATTGTAGCAAAGTGTCATTTCTTCAGTGTTGTCACATGAAAAGATAGAAGAAATTATTTACAAAAATGTGAGGGGTGTACTCACTTTTGTAAGATTATGTATGTATGTATGTTTATATATATTTATATATATATTTATATATATATATATATATATTTATATATATATATATATATATATATATATTTTTTTTTTTTTTTTTTTTCATAATTTTTTTTTAGCGTGAAAGAGAGAGACTCATATTATATAAATGTGTTTTATTATATAATATATATATTATACATAACCATTATCATCTGTAGTAGACATGCGGTTTAAAAAAAACGTAATTTTTTTTTTTTAGTACACATCTGTAGGAATTAAAATTGAGTGTTTGACTTCATTATGGCAACGATTCTGATAAATATTTTACAAATTAAAAAAGACATTAAAGCTGCCTGTTCTTTTTGATATAATATATAGATGTATAAAAAGAATTTAAAAAAACACTTTTAGTAAAATAAACACAATGAAGTGCTTTCGTTTGTCCGAAATGTATCGTATTGGGTGTTAATAGGGAAGGCAAAATGGCTTTATATGGCACCTGATGGCTACAGAAGCTTTTCTCAACCATTCCTCGACCTGTTCTTGTGCCAAAAACCAGCCCTTCGTGAGCCTCATTTTTTTTTAAAAATTTGTTTTGTAAAGAAACATAGTGAAAATAGTCAAATAAAGACCACAATGATATAATGGCTGGGGTCATTTGCTCTTGTCTAAAAAATGGGCCCTACTATGTGTTACGTATATGTGAGATAGATTAGATTGTGAGCTCCTTGGGGGACTGATGTGAATGTACAATATGTAAAAGTGCTATATAAATTGTTGGTGCTTTTATATAAATGCCTATAATAAATCCTAAATATATTCATTATAAATGTATATATAAATACACTCAAATACAAAAACGCACCTTGATTTCTGTCCTTCTGAAAATGATAGTTGCTTTCCGTCATGTTAACTCCTCCACCTTCAGTACAGTTGTTTTTTTGTTTTTTTTGGTTTTGTTTTTTTAGAGGTAGCCTTTGAAAATAAAAATAAAAGTTTTTACAATTTCTATTTTAATAAATATAAAATTAAATATAAAATTATTTTTTAGGCTTTCTGAAGACTAATGCTTATCGTTTTTTTTTTTTTTTTTTTTCAGCTGTCATTGGGGCCCCTAAGAGAACAATAATCCTCTTCTCTGGACCTCCACAAGCTGCTCATGGTGATGGGTTATTAAACTCGTACGGATGGAGCCACTCGGAGAGATGTAAGTTCCACGCAGGAAATTAAAACATATCTTTCAGGGCCTTCCGTGCTCGGTGGAACAGGGCAGGCTTGTCCATTGTCAGTGGATTATATTGAAAAAGAACGGCGCTGGTTCTGCTGGCGGGATCGTCCCATGCTGATTTTTTGTTTTAGCTTAGAGAAGGACTCCATCTTTCATCTCATGGCCAAACGTTCCTCTTGTTCAGGTGGCGTCACACTGAGCATGGCGAACGCCCAACACTGTGGCTGGGACAAAGCGGCATGGCACATTGTGTACCAGGAGTGTTCTATAGGAGAGCAGTACTTGTTGATCAAAAAGACTCAACTGTTTTTGGCCTCTAAGTGTCCCTGTTTTTCAAAGGACCGTCGGGGGCCGGCTGCATTGTTTATGTATCCGCACAACGGCCCACCAAGATTTGGGGGTTGGGTGGGTGACCCTTCTGCTGTAAAGTAGAATTGGACACTTAACTTTTAGGAAAATGTGAGTCGATCCACAGGATGTCCTGTCTGTTAATCCATAAATCAGGGATTTCCAGACTTTGTATACAAAGGTCCAGTTGACTGTCTTTCAGACGTTGGATGGGGTATGGGGTTGGACTGTAGCCAATGAGAGTAGAAAATGCCCCAGCTTTCAGTGGTCGGTGGGAGTAAAAAATTACATAGCACCTGTGGTCACCATGAGGGGGAATGGTGCCCCATCATTGGTGTCAGTGGGAGGAATAGTGTCCCATCATTGGTGTCAGTGGGAGGAATAGTGCCCCATCATTGGTATTAGTGGGAGGAATAGTGTCCCATCATTGATGTCAGTGGGAGGAATAGGGTCCCATCATTGGTTTCAGTGGGAAGAATAGTGCCCCATCATTGGTGGGAGAAATAGTGTCCCATCATTGGGGTCAGTGGGAGGGATAGTGCCCCATCATTGGGGTCAGTGGGAGGGATAGTGCCCCATCATTGGTGTGAGTGAAAGGAAAAATGCCACCAGACTCGAAATAAAATGTACTTTTAATTGGGTACCTTCTGATGTCAAGTACTAGGCAATCCTACTACTGAATGGTCTTGTGAAAACTCTTCACCCTTAGCTTTACTCCTGATCTTGCAGCTTTTAGAAGCAAACTGATGGTGTGGGTGAACCAAAGTATTTCTATGGACGGGAAGATGCAATATACACATACAAACCATATTACCCCATATTCTAGTATCTCCTTTGGACCATTCCACTCCACATACCCCTATCATATTTCGTGTCTATTCAATCTAACAGTATGGACCTTCAAATCTGCCTGTATCAAACACAACACACTCTACAGATGGAAAAAGTCCAGTGGAATGTCCCTACATGATATTAGGCTCTATTAGGCTCATTATGTGGTGGGAGCACTCAACTGGAACAGGCAAATCATAGCAAAGCAATGGATAGTGATGGAGCAAGTCATTTCTTCCTCCTCAGTACTGTGGGGAACTGAGCTCCCAGCCTTGGACCTTTATAAATACCCAACCATAGCACCAACCTGGTGTATCTGCCAATCATGCATTCACTGTCTTTAGCATCCTTTCTCAACCCGTTTATCCCAGAGTAACCGTTAACATACTTTTTGAGTTTCAGAGAGCCCCTGGTAAGATTAGTTCTTTGGATGTTATTGGTAAAATATCCCTTACACTCTTGGTGGTAAGTGGGAAGAGTGCCTCTTTACAGGTTGGCCAGAATGACACCCTTGCAGTCATGTAGCTGGCTCTACCAAGTGGCATTGGACCTGGAACTATGCAAGCACCATCAAATGGGAGGTCAGTTAGCCAGAACTCAAGGAATCCCTAGCCCTAGATAAATCCTATGGCTCAAGGAACCCTGGTTGAGAATGGCTGGTCTATGGTATCTCACCATCCTTTTTTCCCCTCTCTATTTAATGTGTTCGGAAACCCCAAATTCATTTCTGTCCTGTACAGCAAGGCATTTAACTCTCTATGTCAGGGGATACAAAATGTGGGCACCTCAAAAACTCTTATCTTGGCTTGGACAGCTGAACATATGTTACAGGATCCTGACTTTATACCACTGGGACCCTCAATTGTCCCTACCCAATGCCCTCCTTTTCGACATCCTATGACTCAGTTTGAACAGGAATGTCAAACCACTGGTCAAGAGTGGCATACACCATCCTTAACCTTCAAAGAGACATTTCAAACCCCACTCCACTTCTTAGATCACTGGGAACAGGACCTCCAAAACTCCCCTCTCACCGGTGGCGAGATCCAAAATATTTATGCCCTACTACCGATCTTCTAGCAGTAATAAATACCAGGAATCTGGGTACAAAATCGTGACCCGCTGGTACCGCATCCCTTCTATACTGAGCTCTTGGTGGAGATACAGCCTGGAACCAGGTGATATACTCCATATTTTCTGGTCTTACCCAGCCTTGCAGATTTTTTTGCACATAGATACACACAATTGTTCAAAATTTTACAGACCTCCATCTAACAAAAAACCCAGTATTCCTGTGTCAAAAATCAAACATCAGGTAAAATCAGAACACACTAAAACTGTGTCAAAGGGAACTATGTTATGCTCATTCCACCATGTTATCTGTACGTACTGACTTGACTTCATTGGATGGCATGCTTGTCATGACCCATATCCATGTAATATTCCTGCATTATTTTATCCTCACGGCAAATACACCATGTGTTGGTTACTTTTACACCTTCTCGTTGAACTGTAATGTACCTTTCCTAAGGTTTCTTTTGAAAAATAAAGAATGTATAAAAAATATATACAGTACTTTCAGGTTACAAGGTTCTCAATCTGCATGAAAGATAACCGAGGCCTAAGAGGCATCCTATGGTGATTCCCTTAAACTCCATGGCTAGTTAGAGGTTGGTGTTTGATTTTGAGTTTTGAGTTGGTCTGTGGTCTTTAGGTGGCTTTTGGTCTTGAGGTAGCCTTTGGTCTTGAGGTGGTCTTGAGGTGGCTTTTGGTCTTGAGGTGGCCTCTGGTCTTGAGGTGACTTTTGGTCTTGAGGTGGCCTTTCCCCTATGGAGACCAGGGATGGTGGGGTTAATTTGTTTGTCCCACCCTCCCCCTGGGCGGCGTCTACCCGGCATCAGGAGGGATCTTATGATGGGTCTGCAGGGCTATAAATAGGAGCGCTCAGACACCAGTCTAGGCAATGCCTCCCAGGTGGTTGGACACACGCTATTTTTGGCCAGCATTATTTTTATCCTGGTAGGTACAAACCCTCCCCCACCTCCCCTATTTATTACACATATTTACTTTTTTGACCTGATTTGACCTTGCACTACTAGGGTATTCCCATGTATTGGTGTCACTACCTCACCAAGTTGCATTTTATACTTTATAACACATATACTTAGTTTCACATGTGGATTCTCATTCAATTCAGCTGCGCAGGTCACTTTCACCATTCCCAATTGTACCATTTGGTTGCTTTTGGACATTTATTCATTATTTAAATTTTTTTCACCATTTTTTTACCTTTTCATATTTTTTTTTCTTTCTTTTCTTAATTTATTGTGTACATCATAACCCATATACACCCTTTTTTTTTTATAGCCACCATCCTGGCAGGCCATGGTGGACGTTTCTGTTTGCCCATTTTTCCCATCTGTCCTGTTTTGCGCTGCTGGCCCATTTTGGATCCTTCACCCACAGCTCCCGGGTCAGACATCTCCGGTGGCTGCCGGTGGGACTTTGGCATGCAGCTTCCTGCATCTCTGTGTGTATGGATGCCTTAGTTTGATTCCCACATTTCAATCTACCTGATACATTTCCATGTTCATTACTACCTTATATTTTTTTTAACCATTTTACTTTTATAGATTATGTGTATGCATCAACCCCTGAAGAGTGAGACTGAACTCATGAAACGCGTAGGGTCACCATAGATGCTATGACACATTTACCATGGACTATCTGACTACTGTATGTAACCTTGTAATGAATTTGTATATTTGGGCCAACTGTTTGGCATTATGACACCTTTTCCCAGTTCTATTGCTGGGATATACTCAAAAAAACTGTACTATGTTTTTATTACTGGCTGTGTGGCACTTCATCTAAAGTCCCAATGGGCAAAACTCTGCATTTTTTGGTCTTGAGGTGGCTTTTGGTCTTAAGGTGGCTTTTGGTCCTGAGGTGGCCTTTGGTCCTGAGGTGGCCTTTGGTCCTGAGGTGGCCTTTGGTCTTGAGGTGGCCTTTGGTCTTGAGGTGGCCTTTGGTCTTGAGGTGGCTTTTGGTCCTGAGGTGGCCTTTGGTCTTGAGGTGGCCTTTGGCTTTGAGGTGGCCTTTGGCTTTGAGGTGGCCTTTGGTCTTGAGGTGGCCTTTGGTCTTGAGGTGGCCTTTGGTCTTGAGGTGGCCTTTGGTCTTGAGGTGGCTCCCCTTCCTGCTATTGACCTGGAAGCCTCATGTAAAACATAATTTCCGGGCCCGTGTGTCATTGTCCCCAGCCAGTCTGGCCAGGGAAGAAACGAATGAAGCACGATCTGCACCCCATTAGATTTATTGGCTACACGTTACATATTGCTGCATACACTCGAGTGAGAGCAATAATTCTAGTTTATGTCTAAACTGATGACATATAGGGGCCTATTAAAGCATCGCCTATGGAAAATATAGGGTACTGAAGTTTGTCAATGTTTCACAGGTGCACACAATTTTAAGGTTTGACATGTTGGGTATCTAAGCACTCAGTGTGACCCTCCATTTTTTTTTTTTACAGTTTACCAAAATAACAAAAGGTAATTTATTGTGTTTTTGTGACAGAAAAATTAACTTTAGGTGTACATTTGACTGAAATTTTGTGTTTTAATAAAGCGTTGGACTAATATCGTGCGACATAAAAAATTGGAACTACCACTATTTTATTCTCTAGGGACTCTGCTTTCAGAAAATATATATTATTTTCAAGGTTTAAAGTAATCTTCAAGGCCTAAAACGGTCCTTAAACTTTTTTTTTTTTTAAATGTGCAAAAAAAATGCAAAAACCGCTCTGGCAGCAAATAGGTTAGAGCGCCACCTATGGAAAACATAGGATCCTAAAGTTTGTTGCCATTTCATGGGATCACACAATTTTAAGGCTTGACGTGTTCGGTATCTATTTACTCGGTACAACCTCATTTTTTATATTTTACCAAAAAAAAAAATTGGGTAATTTATTGCATTTTTGTGACCTAAAATTAACTTTTACTTAAGTTTTGCCTTTCATAAACTGTTGCGTGTTGGAACTACCACTAATTTATTCTCTCTACGGCAGTGTTTGTAAACTTATGAGCCAAAGAGGGCCTCAAATGCGGCCCCTGAATTCACCAAAGAACCGCACATAATGTTCACTATACTGTATGTAATGCTCGACAGGACTGTCAGAGACTGCAGACCTAATAGAGGAAATGAGGGTCAGAGAGTGAGGACAGGATACATTATTGGCTGGGGATATGCTGCAGAAGACAATATGAAACTGGGAACACGCTACTGGCTGCTGAGGTTCAAGGACTGCACAGCATACACTATATTACCAAAAGTATTGGGACGCCTGCCTTTACACGCACATGAACTTTAATGGCCTCCTAGTCTTGGTCTGTAGGGTTCAATATTGAGTTGGTTCCGCCCTTTGCAGCTATAACAGCTTCAACTCTTCTGGGAAGGCCGTCCACAAGGTTTAGGAGGGTGTCTATGGGAATGTTTGACCATTCTTCCTGAAGTGCATTTGTGTGGTCAGGCACTGATGTTGGATGAGAAGGCCTGGCTCACAGTCTCCACTCTAATTCATCCCAAAGGTGTTCTGTCAGGTTGAGGGCAGAGCAGTCAAGTTCCTCTACCCCAGACTCGCTCATCCGTGTCTTTATGGACCTTGCTTTGTGCACTGGTGTGCAGTCATGTTGGAACAGGAAGGGGCCATCCCCAAATTGTACAAAATGTCTTGGTATGCTGACGCCTTAAGAGTTCCTTTCACTAGAACTAAGAGGCCAAGTCCGACCCCTGAAAAACAACCCCCCACCATAATCCCCCCTCCACCAAATGATTTGGACCAGTGCACAAAGCAAGGTCCATAAAGACATGAATGAGTGAGTTTGGGGTGGAGGAGCTTGACTGGCCTGCACAGAGTCCTCACCTCAACCCAGGTGCTCGGATCTGTTACCTGTCACCCGATTGGCTGAAACGTCAGGCTCTGTGATTGGACGCCTAGCAAAGGACAGGAAGAGAGGATGGGAGAAGACATTGAGGAGCTGTCCCACTGCCACCGAGACAGGGTAAGTACAGGCGGCGGGCGGGGGGCACACTGGCAGCATTTGATGGGGCACACCTTTGGGATGAATTAGAGCGGAGACTGTGAGCCAGGCCTTCTCGTCCAACATCAGTGCCTGACCTCACAAATGCTCTTCTGGAAGAATGGTCAAACATTCCCATAGACACCCTCCTAAACCTTGTGGACGGCCTTCCAAGAAGAGTTGAAGCTGTTATAGCTGCAAAGGGCGGAGCCAACTCAATATTGAACCCTACGGACTAAGACTGGGATGCCATTAAAGTTCATAAAGGCAGGCGTCCCAATACTTTTGGTAATACAGTATATACCAGTGATGGCGAACCTTGGCACTCCAGATGTTTTGGAACTACATTTCCCATGATGCTCAACTACACTGCAGAGGGCATGAGCATCATGGGAAATGTAGTTCCAAAACATCTGGGGTGCCAAGGTTCTCCATCACTGGTCTTTACCAAAGGGCCACAGGTTGGGCAGCAGGGCTCTAGGGTGTCTGCTTTCGTGAAAAAGGTTTGTGGGTTTTAAAGCGGAGCTCCACCCATTTAAAAGTCAGCAGCTGCAAAAAGTGTAGCTGCTGACTTTTAATAATCAGACACTCACCTGTCCCGCGGTCCAGCGATGTAGGCGCACGATGCCCCGCTCCTCTTCCCTTCCTCTCCGAGGCGCCGGCATTCTAACAGTGGGCGCCCAGCCGTGGCTTCACAGCCGGGCGTGCACTGCGCACACACGAGCCGCGCTGCTCGCTGTGATTGGCCCGGGGCGATCTTCTGGGACCTGTGAGGTGTCCCAAAAGATGGGAGGGAGGGGGGGAGAGAGGTGAACTTCCTTCTGGCACCACAGAGCCAGGGGCGGAAGTGAGAGCTGGGTGCCCGTAAAAACAAGGTACCCGCGCCCCCCCCCCCCCCCAAAAAAAAATGACATGCCAAATCAGGAGGTCATCTGCACTTAAAGCAGACGTTCAATTTTTGGGTGGAACTCCGCTTTAAGTAACCTTCAGGCCTAAAGTTATTTTTTTTGAAACGTGTGCAAAAAAAAAAATGCAAAAACGGCTCTGGCAGCAAAAGGCTTCCCAGATCTGCGGGTAGACGTGGCGGCAGCGGATGGAGGAATAGGTAAGTATGTGCAGCTGCTTTGGCCCTTTGGGGGAACTCTGCGTCTTGCCCTGCGCAGGAAAGCACCGGGGTTTACTCTCAGTTGTGCGTTTGGCCCGGAGTCCGGCTTTAATGGAAGCAGCTACATTTATTTCCAGCCAGGGCGGGTCGCACGGGTCAATCTGCTTATGCATTTCGCAGCAGTTTCCTGGGATTTGCGAGCTCATTGGCCATCTCGGCTACCCTGGAAAAAGTGAATATTTACCAATGTAAGACAAGACTGATGGGAGCCGCAGAGAGCCCCCCCGTCGTTGGCGTGATTCGGGAAGGCTGGTCCGCCCCCCCCCCCCCCTCCGGCGTCCGGACCTAGCATGAGCCGCCGGTCTTTGTGGGTCAGCCAGAGGATGGGGTTGACCCCGGTGACAGCACCCTCGGCCCCGGCAAAGATCCCGTTTCAGCGACTGCTTCATTTAGCTGGATTTTATGTGGCTGTGCTGCCAAAAGGGACATTCAGTCCTTGACTTTGGCACGGCGCGCCTCCTCCTCCTCCCATGGTAAACAACTCTCCGAATACGGAAAAGGGAAAAAAAAAAAAATCTGCTCCTCTCTGTGGATGTCATTTCAACTTTTTTTTTTTCTCCTCCTTTTAAGCCATTAGAAGCTTCAGTTTTACACGTTGCATCTGCCCAAACTGCGTCTCCCGGGGGGGCGCAACGGAGGCCGCACGTCTGCTGTGGGGCTCAGGAGCAGCGCAGGGGGTCCAGTCACTAACTGCACAGTGACGCAACAGCGTTTGGCAAGCAATTTGGTTAAAATGATTGTTTTTAGAAGTCCGGGACGGATCCGACGCCGGGTCAGTTATTACCGCGTGAAGAAATGTCTGTGTTATACGGAACAATCGCGCTTAGAACTTGGAGGAAGCGGGAAGCTAGACATGTGCTGGACGTTTGTTTCACAAACAGAAATTCAGACAAAAGTTTCATTATTCGGATTTGTCCAAATTTCCATAAACACAATAGTAACAAATGTCAACAAATCCAAAATAAAGTTACGACAAAAACAAATTATCTGAAATTTGTAAAAATTTCTGAAATTTATATATATAAATATTTATATATATATATATATATATATATATATATATATATATATATATATATATATATATATAAATATTTATATATATATATATATATATATATATATATATATATATATATATATATATATATATAAATATTTATATATATATATATATATATATATATATATATATATATATATATATATATATATATATATATATAAATATTTATATATATATATATATATATATATATATATATATATATAAATATTTATTTTTATATATATATATATATATATATATATATATAGTAAATAATAAAGTAAATAAAATATATAATATTATAAAATGTATATCTATATATATATTATAATATTATATATTTTATCTACTTTATTTATTATTTACTTTATTATTTACTATTTACTATATATATATACACACACATATATACAGTATGGTTTAAAAGTGGATTAACCACTTCAGCCCCAGAAGGCTTTGCCCCCTTAATGACTGAGCCATTTTTTTTGCGATACGGCGCTGCGTCGCTTTAACTGACAACTACATGGTCGTGCGATGTTGTACCCAAACAAAATTGACGCCCTATGTTTCCCACAAATAGAGCTTTCTTTTGGTGGCATTTGATCACCTCTGCGTTTTTTGGGGGGTTTTTTTGCGCTATAAACAAAAAAAGAAAAGAAAAAAAAAAAAACGCCAATAATTTTGACTTTATGCTATAATAAATGTCCAAAAAGTAATTAAAAAAAAAACAAAAAAACTTCTTCATCAGTTTAGGCCGATATGTATTCTTCTACATAAAAAAAAAAAAAAAAAATCACAAAATCGTAATAAGTGTACATTGATTGGTTTGCGCAAAAAGTTGTTATTTTTTACTAGTAATATCGGTGATCAGCATTTTTTTTGTGGGACTGATACATTGCAGCAGACACCTTTTGACACATTTTTGGGACATATAAAAATGCACTGATTACTGTGTAAATGTCACTGGCACCGCCTAGTAAAGTGATCTTGCGGTGAATCCTCCACCAGGATCACTTTTTCTTTCTGAAAGCCGGTGCTCCGTCAAAATAGCCAATTCATCAGGATCTCCAATGACGTCACTTCGGGTTACTGAAAACCGCCAGCAATTGCAGATTTCGACGACTTGCTGTTTTGGACACAACACCGGCAACCGTATACACTCCGGTACACATTATGTTAGTCCGCTCCGATACTAACCAACAAAATGGCCGCCTCCGAAGCAACAACTTTTTCCTCGTTACCCGCTGTTGTGTCAAAACAGCAAAGTCTTCATGTACCGGAGTGTACACGCTTGCCGCTGTTGTGTAAAAATGGCAAGTCATCGAAATCTCCAATTAATGACAGTTAGTGGAAGTGACGTCATTGGAAATCTTGATGAATTGGCTAGAACACCGGCCGCTGGAGGGGAAAAAACAAGACCGGGGGTTACTGATCACTGACTGTGTTCATTCAGGGTGGTGTGTTCAGTCAGGATGGAGTGCCCCCCCCCACTTACCATCCTGAAACAACCCACCTTGTGCCCTCGGCAGCTGCCGGCAGGAGAGGAGAGGAAAGGGGCAAGAGAAAAAGGGGTAGCCCCTGTAATTCGCACATCTAAGATGTCCTAGAGAGAGGAGTGGAGTGCCAACCTCACCCTGGACTCCGACCAGGCCACGCCCCAATGCATTTCACTCCGCCCCCCCGAAGCCTAGTCATGGAGGAAAGGGGCACATGGGTCCCAGACAGCAGGGGGCGCAGATACTAGAACCGATCCTCCTGCAGTGCAGACGGAGGAAGAAAAGAAAAGGTAGAAAGGCAATGACAATAATGAGATCAAAGGCGCTGCTCACCCCGAATATACATGAAATGGAAAGGTTTCCCCATGGGGTGTTATTGCCAGCAAAAATGTATTCAGAGAGGTTTTTCTTTCTCTCTTAGAATATGTAAATTTTATTGAGTAAAAATACAAAAAGAGGACATTAATGTATTAACATGAGCTCTGGACATGAAGCTAAAACATGTACATGATAAAACAGCCATGAGTGCACATAGAAAAACATAGCATGATATACAAAAAACGGTCATACTATGCTCCCCAAGACTGACGCGTTTCGACCTTTTGAGTAGCGGTCTTCTTCTGGGGGAATACAGAGGGAGAAACTCCAAAAGGAAATACATTGTAACAGTGAGATCATTTAAAGAAACAATACTATCAAAGACAATATATATTGATACTTCTGCAAACAGTTATTGTAGTTAAAATATATTTACCACTGACGGCTGAGCAAAAAAAAAGCCTCCTGATTGCTGTGCCTAGGAGCTGCCAAGAGATCCGACTGGTGCGGCGAGCATTCCTGCCTCACTGCGCGGAGCGGAAGGGGTGCACATGAAGCGACCACCCCAAAGGCCCACGAGAGGCAATGAAATCCCATAGGGAAACCTTTCTATTTCACGAAAAAAAAAGTAGAAGCCGGCAGCACTGCACAAGAGTCAGCAATAAGACAGTACAGCCGGCCCCTCTGCTCGGCAGGGGCCCGGCCCCCCCCTTTTGAACTGGTGAGGCCCGGGCCCCCCCTTTTGGACTGATGAGGCCGCCCTTTTGAACTGATGAGACCCCCCTTTTGAACTGATGAGACCCCACCTTTTGAACTGATGAGGCCCGGCCCCCCCCCTTTTGAACTGATGAGGCCTGCCCCCCCCTTTTGAACTGATAAGGCCCGGGCCCAGTACAGTAGAGCCGGCTGTACTGCCTTATCAGCAGTCCTGACTATACTATACCTAAGACTCAGAGATCGCAGGTTTTGTTAAAATTTGCTCAAGAGAAAAAAAAAAAAAAAAGATCTTCTTTCTCCCATTTACTGTATATACAGGGTGTGATTTTAGGCGTATTTGCTGTAGTGTTGTTGATCTAATTTGGTGTTCTTTTGCATTTTTGTTTCCTTTTTCTTTTTTTTTGGGTCTGTGATTGTTATTTTTGTACTGGCGCTTTACATTTTTATTTTACCTTTTTCCCACCGACGTGGAAATGCAGCCGAGCAACTTTTTCTTTTGTTTTTTTTTTTTTTTTTTTGTTTTTTTCAGCAAAGATAAATGAACTTCATTCACATTTCAATGCTCGGATTCTCCTCTGCTGTCAGTAAATGAGCCGTGACGATCAGCGGTGGGTTGTGACAGGTGAATGCGATCGCTCAGAGTCCGATATTAAAACGCGATGTGATTTTTTTCCCCACCGCGTGCAGGCACGCCGGGTCTTGTCTGCACCGTGTATCGGCATGCTGCGCAGAGCGCCGAGGTCTCGGCGCGGGGCAGAGAGAGAGAGAGATGGAGAAACCCGCTGAGGTATGCAGAAGAGGTGGAGAGTTTTTAATCATCTTACATTCGGAGGAAAAGAAAAAAGGAAAAAAAAAAAATAACATCTGTACTTATGCTGGTAATCCCTGCAAATACAAATCAGCTCAGACCCAAAATTACTTGTTAACTCTTTCCAGACATATTAATATATATTTCTTTTCTTTTAACAACTTGCCTACCGGGCACTTTTACCCCTTCCTGCCCAGGCCAATGTTCAGCTTTGAGCGCTGTCGCACTTTGAATGACAATTGCGCGGTCATGCAACACTGTACACATATGACATTTTTGTAATTTTTTTTCACCCAATATAGAGCTTTCTTTTGGTGGTATTTAATCACTACTGGGGTTTTTATTTTTTGCTAAACGAACCCCCCCCCCCCAAAAAAAGAAAACTTTGTTATAAAATGGTAATTTTTCTCCTTCACTGATGTGTGATAATGGGGCTGCACTGATAGGTGACACTGATGGGCACTGATAGGCAGTACTGATTGGCAGCACTGGCGGACACTGATGGGCACTGATTGACAGCACTGATGGGCTGCCCTCATGGGCACTGATGAGGCAAGCACTGGCGGGCACTGATGAGGCAAGCACTGGCGGGCACAGATGAGGCAGCACTGATGGGCACTGATTGGCATCACTGATGAGGGAGCACTGATGGGCACTGATGAACTGCACTTATGGGCACTGATGAGGCAGCACTGATAGATGGGCACTTATAGGCAGCACTGATTGGCAGCTCTGATGGGCACTGATTGACAACACTGATGGGCACTGATAGGCTGCACTGATGAGGTGGCACTTATGACCATTGATAGGCACTGATTGGCAGCCCTAATGGGCATCGATTGACAACACTCATGGGCACTGATGGGCTGCACTGATGAGGTGGCACTGATGAGCATTGATAGGCACTGATAGGCTGCCCTGATGGGCACTGATTGACAACACTGATAGACACTGATAGGCTGCACTGATGAGGTGGCACTTATGACCATTGATAGGCACTGATTGGCAGCCCTAATGGGCATCAATTGACAACACTCATGGGCACTGATAGGCTGCACTGATGAGGTGGCACTGATGATCATTGATAGGCACTGATAGGCTGCCCTGATGGACACTGATGAGGTGGCACTGGTGGGCACTGATTGGCAGCACCGATAATCAGGACACTTTTACACAAGCCAGTCATCGGTTCTCTTCTCCTCTCGTCACGCTATCAGCATGAGGAAGGGAGTGTCAATAACCGTCTTCTGTTTACATCATGAACAGCTGTGATTGGACACAGCTGATCACGTGGTAAAGAGCCACTGATCGTCTCTTTACCTCAATCTGTGATCCACAGTGTCCTGGAGGACACTGCGATCACAGAGCGCGCTGCCTGCGTGCCGCAGCAGGTGCGATCACTGGGGGATGTCATATGATGGCCTCCCAGAACTGGTCAGCCACGCCGTAACCGGCTATGGCATGGTCGGCAAGTGGTTAATATTAAAATACACATGGACGTTTTTACAGCTGCTGTCTTGGGCATCGGGCGTTTTCTTCTACAGGCTGTAAACTCCCCAGCATGCTCTCCTAGGTGTCCATGCACACATAGGGTTTTTTCTGCATTTTTTTTCGACAGGGGCGTTTTCAAGCTGGAAAACAACCCCCCCAGAACTACTGCGTTTGAAGAGGAGTTTTTCAGCTGTAAAAACGCTGATAAACGTGGGAAAATGTGGCAAAATGCGGCTATCTGGCGTAAATTTGAGCTTCAAGCTTTTGTGGGAGTATAGTTTTGCTTAAAAAAATGCAAAAAAAATGCGAATGCAAAAATGTGGCAAAACAGGTCACAACTTGCGGTTTTAACGAGGCGTTCTACAGCTAACACTACTATAATAATATAATATCTAGCATGCACGAGGCCTTAACATTTAGAAATAAAGCAGACCTTCACCCATGGATACGACTTCCTCTTCTCTTGTTCCTTCCCCCTTCCCTCTTACACAATTTTTTTTTTTTTAGTTTATCATTTTTCACTTTCTGAATCCTCACCTAGGCAGGCATGACATATCCATTATTTCAGCGTGACAGCTTGCGTATGTTTAGGGCACACCACAGGTTTATGGGACCTGGCAAAGAGCCGAGGCATGTCTGCTAATGCGCAAGAGTCCCCTTCAGCATGCAAAGAAAGCTGCAGGTCTCTGCCAGCCTACAGACCAAGCAGAGATATGTGGGGTCTCAGGCATGGGCAGACACACCACTGGGCTCTGTCAGCTTTTGTAAATCTGGCAGAGACCCGCAGTGTGCCTGTGCTTCCCCAAACCCCCCCCCCCACACACACACACACACACACACACACACACACACAAACAAATAGAAACCATCAAGGCTTTGCCAGTCTATAGAACCTGGTAGCTGCTCAGGGCCTCATGCATGCACAGACAAGCCACCGGTCTTCATATTTTCCATAGACTGGCAGAGACTTGCTGCTTTATGCACATTGTAGACAAATGTGCTCTTCCAGTCTTGTGGTATCAGTTTGGTGAAGACCCTTTTCTGTTCCAGCATGACTGTGCACCCCCCCCCCCTTTATCCCTGTGTACAAAGCTAGCTCCATAAAGACATGGTGTGACCAGTTTGGTGTGGAGGAACTCGAGTGTCCTACACAGAGCCCTGATCTCAACACTACAGAACATCTTTGCAATGAATTGAATGTTCTACTTCCCTTGCCTCATGGTGGTGGAGGTGGTTTCAGCTCTTTTCTGGCCAGCTGGCCTTCGGAGACTGTGAGCGTCTTCCATGCAGTCTGTCGGGAGCTGCTTGAGGAGTTTGTGAACACAGCCATCCATCCATCCATCCATCCATCCTTTGGACTATCCAGTGACCACGGCGTCCCTAAGCAGGATGAGAAGACCCGGCTCACCTTCGGTGTTCCAATTCATCCCAAAAGTGTTCAGTAGGGTTGAGATTAGGTAGCAGGATGAGAAGACCTGGCTTACCATCGGTGTTCCAATTCCTCCCAAAGGTGTTTCGTTGATTTGAAGTCAGATAGTTGGATTAGATGACCTGTCTCACCGTAGGTGTTCCAATTCACCCCATAGGTGTCCAGTAGGGCTGAGGTCAGTTAGTTGGATGAGAAGACCTGGCTCACCATCAGTATTCCGATTCATCCCATAGGTGTCCAGTAGGGTTGAGGTCAGTTAGTTGGATGAGAAGACCCGGCTCACCATCTGTGTTCCAATTCATCTCAAAGGTGTTCAGTAGGGTTGAGATCAGGTAGCAGGATGAGAAGACCTGGCTCACCATTGATGTTCCAATTCCTCCCAAAGATGTTTCGTTGATTTGAGGTCAGATAATTGGATGAGATGACCTGTCTTACCATAGCTGTTCCAATTCACCCCAAAGGTGTCCAGAAAGGTTGAGATCAGGTAGCAGGATGAGAAGACCTGGCTCACCATCGGTGTTCCAATTTCTCCAAAAGGTGTTTAGTTGATTTGAGGTCAGATATTTGGATGAGATGACCTGTCTCACCATAGGTGTTCCAATTCACCCCAAAAGGGGTTCAGAAGGGTTGAGGTCAGTTAGTTGGATGAGAAGACCTGGCTCACCATCTGTATTCCAATTCATCCCATAGGTGTCCAGTAGGGCTGAGGTCATTTAGTTGGATGAGAAGACCTGGCTCACCATCGGTATTCCAATTCATCCCATAGGTGTCCAGTAGGGCTGAGGTCATTTAGTTGGATGAGAAGACCTGGCTCACCATCGGTATTCCAATTCATCCCAAAGGTGTTCAGTAGGGTTAGGGTCGGGGCTTTGTGCAGGACACTCCAGTTCCTCCACACCAAACTGGGACACAGTCATGCTGGAACAGAAAAGGGTCTTCCACTGTTATCACAAGGTAGGAAGAGCACAATTGTCTACAGTGTCTTTATATGGAGTATTAACAAAACCCTTCACTGGGGACATCTGAACTCCATGATTTGGAGAAGTCTCCATATATATTTGGCCATATAGAGTGTATATTCATCTGTTGATCGCATGAGCTACAGGTGTGCATTGGGCAGGGACATGGACAAAGGCCAAGAAATAATAGGAAAATGCCAAGGAGGGATAAAGGCTAAATCCACAGTCACGGGATCAAATCCAGCCAGAATCCTTACAAGCGAGATTACTAATTAGAAGGAAACAGAGGTCAAAGACCCCATCACCATTTTCTTACAACTACCAAACCACACACACCCTTTGGGCAAATGCTCCCAATTGCCTGACTTCCAGTTATGAATTTTTGTATTGGCCATAAGGAATCTGGCAGCAAGAGCGACGCAACCTGCAAATATCCAAAAATATTAGCAGGAGTCTCCCGAAATGTTGAAAGTTTTTTTTTTTTTTTTTTTTTTTCTCATTCCATCTCACTCAGAACATCTCACATCTGTAAGAGATTTGTCGCCTCCAAAACCTTCCCAGCAGACAGCGAGGGTTAACTCTGTGCATGAAATTGGCCCCCCAGGTCATCTCCCAGCTCCCATCCATCAAAGCAGCTGTTACATTAGCAATCATCTTGCAGCAGCAGCAGAGGTGTCATCATGAGCTGGGCGGCTGTGCCTGAAGGGAAGGGAGGCCGCTCTTCTCCTCCGTAGGGTAGGCTGGGACGTGCACCTCGATGGAGACAAGACCAAAGTTTTGTTTTTTGTTGTTAGCGACTAGCGATGTTGGTTTACAGCAATATTGGAGTCATGTCATGTTACGTGCCCCTCCCCCACCCCCCCTCCCAGAGGTGCTTACATGAGCAAGGTAGAGAAAAAAATAAATTTAACTGGCAACTTTACGCACGGCCAACCTTCATAACTGTCACTGAACACCTTCACTACGCCGCCTGGCGTACCCCATGTAACCAGCTGCAGGAACGGGCAAGAAGAGAACATCTCCCGTTACCCCCCTGAGGGGTGGAACTTCCAATATTGGGGGCCCCCCTCAGGGCAAATTCTTTTTTGTAGAAGCTGGCATCGTCAACTGTGCCAAATACGTGTCATTAATCCCAACATGAAGTACGTCTAAATCAAGGACGGGCAGCAGGAGAGGTGCCAGCCTAGTCAGTGCCCTACGAGGGAGCCGAGGAATGGAGACGTTGGGGATCTCCAAACTAAGACCCTCCAGCTGTTGGGGAACTACACGTCCCATGAGGCATTGTGAAACTCTGACGTTCACAGACATGGCTAGGCATGATGGGAATTGTAGTTCCTGAACAACTGGAGGGCCGTAGTTTGGAGACCTCTGCATCAATAATAATAGAAACTTAGGAGAAGCCCTAAAAAAAAATAAAATATGGTGGTTAGTCTCTAACTTGTCTGAACAATCTGTTTGAACATGTCAATGATGTTGAGGAAAGTTAATAAAGAGATTTCAGGAGGGAGAAAACTGTAATGTATATACAGTATCTCACAAAAGTAAGTACACCCCTCACATTTCTGTAAATCTTTTCTTCTATCTTTTCATGTGACAACACTGAAGAAATGACACTTTGCTACAATGTAAAGTAGTGAGTGTACAGCTTGTATAACAGTGTAAATTTGCTGTCCCACCCAGTGGCGGTGCGTCCATAAGGGCGCACGGGCGACACCCCTTCTCTCCTGCCACCCCCTCTATCACCAATAGATAGATATCTATGGCTGCCGCTGCCACCCCCTATTCAGGCGCCCGGCCCCTTTTCGGGCGCTAGGGGCCTGATTTACAGCGGCGGCGGGGGGGGGGGGGGGGGGGGGGACTTGAAGCACCTGATTAGAGCCATAGGCTCTAATAGGCGTCAAAAAAGGTGACCTGCAAGCGCCATGCTGGGCACTCGCAGGTCACTCAGCTTTGTTAGAAAAGCGAATGAATATTTGCTTTCCTAACACTAAACAGCCTCTCCGCCAATCAGGTGCTCGGATCTGTTACCCGTCACCTGATTGGCTGAAACGACAGGCACTGTGATTGGACACCTATCAGGCATCCGATCATAGCAGAGGACGGGAGAAGACATAGAGGAGCTGTCCCACCGCCTCCGAGACAGGGTAAGTACAGGCGGCGGGCAGGGGGCACACTGGCAGCATTTGATGGGGCACAGTGGGAGCATTTGATGGGGCACACCTTTGGGATGAATAAGAGCGGAGAGCCAGGCCTTCTCATCCAACCTCAGTGCCTGACCTCACAAATGCGCTTCTGGAAGAATGGTCAAACATTCCCATAGACACCCTCCTAAACCTTGAGGACGGCCTTCCCAGAAGAGTTGAAGCTGTTATAGTTGCAAAGGGTGGGGCCAACTCAATATTGAACCCTACGGACTAAGACTGGGATGCCATTAAAGCTCATGTGTGTGTAAAGGCAGGCGTCCCAATACTTTTGATAATATAGTGTATCTATAACATATATGTATGTACACTGCTACTTTAAAGGCGACGTCCCTGAAAGGAACACCAGTGGGTGTCCCCTTTATGTTGACAATATAGTGTGTGTGTGTATATGTGTGTATGTATGTATGTATGTATGTATGTATGTATATGTATATGTGTGTATATATATATATATATATATATATATATATATATATATATATATATATATATATATATATATATATATATATGTGTATGTATATGTGTATATATATATATATATATATATATATATATGTATATGGGTATATATATATATATATATATATATATATATATATATATATATATATTATATTAGAATAAAACAATTATAATAAAATAGTAAAGAAAAAAATGTAAATTATATAATACAATAATAAAAATGTGAATAATAAAATAGATAATAATAAAATAGTAAATATTGTTAAAAAAACAATAATGAAATATTAAAATAATGGTAATAGCTAATTAGAATAATATTATTGATAATAAAATACAAAATAATATTATAGAATAACAAAAGTCATAATATTAATAATGTAAATTATAATATAATAATAATAAAATAACAATAATAAAATTGTCAAATAATAAAAATTATTTTATGATAAAAGAATAACACAAATAATAATATCGTAAATATTAAAATAATAATAAAAAGTAAAATTCTGAATTAAAGAATAATATTAATATTAAAATAGTTATCAATACAGTAAAATAATAATAATAATAATAAAGTAGTATAATAATATAGTAAAATAATAATAAAATAGTAAAATAATAATAATATAAAAATATCATAATAATAATATAGTAAATTATATTATAATAAAATAAAAAGCATACAATAATAATAAAATCAATAATAGAGTAATATTAATAATAAATTCTATTTTATAATAAGACAAAATGATGAATGTTGTTGCATACAATTACTCGCTAACCCAATAACCCCAATACAAACGTCAATAAATCCTAACTTCCCTTTTTTTTTGTAGAACTACAAAACCCAGCCGACCCAGAAGGAGAATCTCTGGGATTTGTGGCTGCTGTAGACCCACCGGAGTAATTTCATTCTGTAGCAGAATTTCATAGGGCAATAAAGCTACACGGCTGAGACATACAAGTACTAGACGCTTCTTTGTGCACAGAGGGGGATCTGTGACCAGAGAGGGTCCTGAGATGTGACCTCAGCTCTTCTCTACTGGAAACTTCACTTCAGTTTAACAGCCCCCCCCCCCCCTCCTACCCTAGGGCCCCATAGCACATGTGTGGGCTGCTATGGCTTCTGTTACACCACTGACCCGGCTAATGAACACAATATTTTCTACATGCTGAAAGGCGTTGTCCACCTTAAAAAAAAAAAAAAAAAAAAAAAAGAAATAATAACTGCACATTTTTTTTGCAGGGAAAAAAAGTGTATTTTTATTTGTCCACAGGAGCCTGCAAAGCATTGCCCCCCAGGATCAGTGGGTGGCGGGTACAGTGCCAGGCTCCTGCAGACTCTACCTCCATGGAGGTACAGTCCTGTAGTCAATGATCTGGAGGAAGGGTCAATGGACTGTGAGCGTAATCATCACTGCACTTCTATCCCCATAAGAACTGTCTGACACGGTGCTGTAAAAAGTCCTTGTAGAAATTAAGGAACACTTTAGCGGCGCTCAACAATTTTTTTTTTTCTATAAGGGGAAACCCCCGTGGACTCTGGTGTAAGGGAGGTTTCTACTCACCAAACCCCCCACATACATCAGAGTTCCCAGCATCCCCCTTTTAAATCAGGGTTCCCAGTGCCCCCTTATATCAGAATCTGCAGAGAACCCCTTATATCCCCCTTACCCTAGTGTACTCACTTGTTCGACGGCAGGAGAGAGAAGGGAGGAAAGGGGGAGACTTCAGTCAAAGACAGTGGATGGTGAGCTCACTCACCTGGGGATGGAGGCTCAGGCATTTGCCACCTTTCGCCTACAATGTATCATGGGGGGGGTTCCCCGGGCAGCAGGGGGAACATGCACTGCATGGGGCGATTAGGGTACCCGGCACTACCCCTGCACATTCCTATGGGTACCCGGTTACTTGGGGAGCCACAGTTCAATCTTAATAGTGTGTCCGGGTTTCAGGCACATTCAAAACCCGGACTTTACGTGTGAATCCTGGACGGGTGGCAAACCCTATTTATGCCCCGTGTACCAGATAAGTAGTGTGTTATGGCTGCTCATTCATTTAAAATGGGTCGCAGTGCACCCTAAAGAGGAATTCCAGGTATGGACATACAGTGGCAAGAAAAAGTATGCGAACCCCTTTGGAATGAAATGGATTTCTGCACAAATTGGTCATAAAATGTGATCTGATCTTCATCTAAGTCACAACAATAGACAATCACAGTCTGCTTAAACTAATAACACACAAAGAATTAAATGTTACCACGTTTTTATTGAACACACCATGTAAACATTCACCGTGCAGGTGGAAAAAGTATGTGAACCCCCAGACTAATGAGATCTCCAAGAGCTAATTGGAGTGAGGTGTCAGCCAACTAGAGTCCAATCAATGAGATGAGAATGGAGGTGTTGGTTACAGCTGCCCTGCCCTATAAAAAACACACACCTTCTCTGGGTTTGCTTTTCACAAGAAGCATTGCCTGATGTGAATGATGCCTCGCACAAAAGAGCTCTCAGAAGACCTACGATTAAGAATTGTTGACTTGCATAAAGCTGGAAAGGGTTATAAAAGTATCTCCAAAAGCCTTGCTGTTCATCAGTCCACGGTAACACAAATTGTCTATGAATGGAGAAAGTTCAGCACTGCTGCTACTCTCCCTAGGAGTGGGCGTCCTGTAAAGACGACTGCAAGAGCACAGCGCAGACTGCTCAATGAGGTGAAGAAGAATCTTAGAGTGTCAGCTAAAGACTTACAAAAGTCTCTGGCATATGCTAACATCACTGTTAGCGAATCTACGATAGGTAAAACCCTAAGCAAGAATGGATTTCATGGGGGGATACCACAGAGGAAGCCACTGCTGTCCAAAAAAAACATTGCTGCACGTTTACAGTTTGCACAAGAGCACCTGGATGTTCCACAGCAGTACTGGCAAAATATTCTGTGGACAGGTGAAACCAAAGTTGGAGTTGTTTGGAAGAAACACACAACACTATGTGTGGAGAAAAAGAGGCACAGCACACCAACATCAAAACCTCATTCCAACTGTGAAGTATGGCGGTGGGGGCATCATGGTTTGGGGGCTGCTTTGCTGCGTCAGGGCCCGGACGGATTGCTATCATCGAAGGAAAAAATGAATTCTCAAGTTTATCAAGACATTTTGCAGGAGAACTTAAGGCCGCCTGTCCACCGGCTGAAGCTCAACAGAAGATGGGTGTTGCTACAGGACAACGACCCAAAGCATAGAAAAAAAAGGGGTTTTAATGACTGGATAGTCCTCATTACAATACGGCACCTCATCCCAATGACATGTTTCGCCTGAAATGGCTTCCTCAGGGACAGTTGGTTATACCTGCAATGCTATCTTGAATTCTTTTAAGTCATTTCTTTTCTGATTGTGATTCTTTATTGTAGAATTCAAGATAGCATTACAGGTATAACCAACTGTCCCTGAGGAAGCCATTTCAGGCGAAACATGTAGGACTTCTAATACCTGCTTACAAGACCTGCCACCACGCCATAGGCTGGGTTTTGTAAAATTGCTGTACAGTTGGCTTTTTTATAATTCTTATTCTCCGTTTGTTCACACCCTTGATATGTATTTTTGTACATTTTTTTTTTAATTATTTGTTAATAAAACATTATTACTTTTTAATCTACGTATTTCAGTTATTGTTTGGCACCGTGATAATCCCCTTACCTCTCTTTTACTATTGTTACCAAAGCATAGAAGTAAATCAACAACAGAATGGCTTAAACAGAAGAAAATACGCCTTCTGGAGTGGCCCAGTCAAAGTCCTGACCTCAACCCTATTGAGATGCTGTGGCCTGACCTCAAGAAAGCGATTCACACCAGACATCCCAAGAATATTGCCGAACTGAAACAGTTCTGTAAAGAGGAATGGTGAAGAATTACTCCTGAGCGTTGTGCACGTCTGATCTGCAACTACAGGAAATGTTTGGTTGAAGTTATTGCTGCCAAAGGAGGTTCAACCAGTTATTAAATCCAAGGGTTCACATACTTTTTCCACCTGCACGGTGAATGTTTACATGGTGTGTTCAATAAAAACATGGTAACATTTAATTCTTCGTGTGTTATTAGTTCAAGCAGGCTGTGATTGTCCATTGTTGTGACTTAAAATGTGATCCGATCTTCATCTATCACCAATTTGTGCAGAAATCCATATCATTCCAAAAGGGTTCACATACTTTTTACTGCAACTGTATTATAGATTGTTACATTGTTGCAGCTTGAATCAACTATAGGGGTTGATTTACTAAAGGCAAGTAGACTGTGTGCTCTGCAAGTGGTTGTTCCTAGGGTTGCCACCTGTCCGGGATTCACCCGGACAGTCCAGGTTTTGAATCATGTGTCCGGGTTTCAGGCAGACTAAAACCCGGACACGTTATTCAGACCGGCTGTGGCCCCACTAAGTAACCAAGACAGTCGCACACAAATCTGTGTCCATCCGGGAGCTGCGGGTGGCTGTGTGGGGGCAGGTTCAACGTCACTGGGGGGGGAGGCGATATTGTCAGTAAGAGCAATTTGGCCACACCCACTGTTTACTGCGGCACGATATGCCCAACGCATTTCTACTCTCCTTGGGGCACCCAAAGGTCTCCCAGGCTGCTATAGTGTTCGAGTTTGGCTTGAAGAAACCCTAGAGATTAGTAAATGAGGGGGAGCTCTGCTGACTTCCATCATCCAATCAAGTATAAGTAACAATTCAGTTTTTTTAAATTTTCCTTGCACGTGATTGGTTATTCTTTGCAGAGTGAAGCTTCCCCTCAATTACTAAGCTCTAGAGCAACTGCACTTCCAAAATGCACACAGTCTATTTGCCTTTAGTAAATCAACCGCCATTGTATACATCATACCCGGCCGATGCACCTGAAAGCTGGAAATGACTAAAATAGGCACCGCCACTACACCGCTACTACACCACTACTACTCCGCCACTACACCGCTACTACACCACCACTACACCACCACTACACCACTACTACTCCGCCACTACACCGCCACTACACCACCACTACACCGCTACTACACCACCACTACACCACCACTACACCGCTACTACACCACTACTACTCCGCCACTATACCGCCACTACACCGCTACTACACCACTACTACACCGCCACTACACCACTACTACTCCGCCACTACACCGCCACTACACCACCACTACACCGCTACTACACCGCCACTACACCACCGCTACTACACCGCCACTACACCGCTACTACACCACTACTACAGTGAACTTCACTTCAGGGGTGGCCCGTCCATTAGGGGAGCCGACCCCTCTCTCCAGGCCACCCCCCTATATGTAATGGATAGATTCATGTATGGCCCTAGCACACGTACCCCTTCCATCTGCTGCCTGGCCCCCCATTTGCCCCTTTCCCACCGCAGTGCTTCTGGTTTCCCTCCTCTCCTGCTGGCAGCTACTGCGGGCACAAAGGGATGAGTTTTAGGATAGAAAGCGGGGGAAGGGGGCGGTAAATATGCAATTTACTAGCCCCTTCCTTTCCTGAATGAACACCGTGAGTAATGGGTACCAGTCACTCCTGTGTCCAATCATCACCGAAGCATCGTGAACTATTTACTATGCTTCAGTTTGTGAATGAGCAGGAAGCCTCCGGAGTGTTTCCTACTCATTCAGCTGTGCAGCTCAGACTGCAAGGAAAGGGACTTATAAATCTATGTCCTCAGTCACTTTTGGCCAGGAAGGAGGGGGGCCCCTGTCAGGTAGGCTGTATGGGCCCCCCCCCCCCCCATGATTTCTAACAGCAGACCTGATGCTGGATTACAGTACATGGAGGTGAAATATGAGCAATTCTATTTATCTTCTTTGTGGTGCAGATTTCCACTCCTCAATCAGATTAATTTCCCAACAACCGGAACAACCAGAGTTTCACTTTATGCAAACGAGTTTTTAATTCCGCAGAACGAGGGATTACTCTTCCCATTTACGCAACGCTTACCGTTTACCCCGGGGGCATTCTGAAATAGCAGCGAGCCGACCTGCTACTATTTTTTTATCCATTAAAACGTGTATTTTTTTTTTTCAAACACATTTAAAACTTTTTTTAAACTAAGTGTAGTTTTATTCTCTAGTGTTTCTCCTAAAAAATAAAATTATATATTTTAGCAGAGACAATAGAGGATAACATTACACTTAACGGTAGTTTAAAAAAGTTTAAAAAAAAAAAATACACTTTAATGAAAACATTATATATATATATATATATATATATATATATATATATATATACACATACACATACATATATATATATATATATATATATATATATATATATATATATATATATATATATATATATATATAAAACACACACACACACTTATATATATATAAAAAATACACACATTATATATATATATATATATATATATATAAATAGTGTGTGTGTGTGTATATATATATATTTTATATATATAATATGTGTGTGTGTGTATATGTATATATATATGTGTATGTGTGTGTTATATATATATATATATATAATATAAAAATGTATTCATTAAAGTGTATTTTTTTTAAACACATTTAAAAACTTGTTTAAACTAAAACTTTTTTAAACTAAGTGTAATGTTATCCTCTATTGTCTCTGCTAAAAAAAAAATATATATAATACTATATATATATATATATATATATATATATATATATATAATTTTTTTTTTTTTTTTTAAATTAGAGGGCTATGATGTGTAAGGAGGGAGGAGCCAGCACAGGCAGTAAGACACTCCCAGAAGAGGAGAGGGCTATGATGTGGAAGGAGGGAAGAGCCGGGCCAGCACAGACAGCAATTCAAAAGCCAAGAGGGCTAGAGTGTGTAAGGAGGGTGGAGCTGGGCCAGCACAGACAGTAAGACACTCCCAGAAGAGGAGAGGGCTATGATGTGGAAGGAGGGAAGAGCTGGGCCAGCACAGACAGCAATTCAAAAGCCAAGAGGGCTAGAGTGTGTAAGGAGGGTGGAGCTGGGCCAGCACAGACAGTAAGACACTCCCAGAAGAGGAGAGGGCTATGATGTGGAAGGAGGGAAGAGCTGGGCCAGCACAGACAGCAATTCAAAAGCCAAGAGGGCTAGAGTGTGTAAGGAGGGTGGAGCTGGGCCAGCACAGACAGTAAGACACTCCCAGAAGAGGAGAGGGCTATGATGTGGAAGGAGGGAAGAGATGGGCCAGCACAGACAGCAATTCAAAAGCCAAGAGGGCTAGAGTGTGTAAGGAGGGAGGAGCTGGGCCAGCACAGACAGCAATTAAACACTCCCAGAAAAGAAAAATGCTGCAAGTAAGCATTTACATTACTTTATTTTTTTTTTTTTTTCATGCTTTTACCTGACGATATTTGAAGTTGGTGACAGGGTCTCCAAGTCTTCATCATGACACTTGGTACTGTGACTGTGACCTGTAATTTACAGAGGAGACAGGGAAATCTAAACAATCTAGGATACGCTTCATTGACGATGACGGATATTTCGTCGCCTTCACTCTCTACAAAACATGGAGGGCAGCTGCCTCCATAGCAGCAGAGGCAGAGCAGCCAATGGTGTGACTGCCGGGGCACACACACACACACCGGGCAGGATGATGCGCCATGATGTCATCGCGGTGACTCGGATAGGTGAAGAAGGCTTCTGGCACCTATTTATAGAGGATCGTTATGCAATGAGCAGCAATCTCATCACTCCCACACCTTGGGGAATTTCTGTTCACCACTGAAAGTCATAAAACGCCCCGACACATGTAGGCAGAGGATGTGTGGGGTAAACTGGCAAAGCAGGAACAGAAGCAAAAGAAAAAAAATCCCAACTACGGGTACAATATAAAAAAAAAAAAAAATAATAATAATTACTCTTACAGTGGTGCCCCCCCCCCCCCCCAACTGCAAGGGTTAACTGGCTGTTCAGTCTAGGGGTTCCTCACTCCAGTGGCGGAACTACCAGGGTCACAAAGGTCGCATTTGCCCATGCCCTGGCATTCTGCAGTGGCCCCCAAGATGACAGGCAGGGGGCGCACTGCAGAATATGGGCTCAGTTCACAATGCTGCAACCCCAACTTGCTTGCAATTTCCTTGCGACTTTTGTGATTTAACATTGCAGTCTATGGCACTCAACCCACCAAAGTTGCAGAAAAGTAAAAAAAAGGAGGAGGCCTGCGATGGGAGTAAAGGGCCTTGGGACCAATCAGTGGGAAGGGCACCAGGACCCCAGTGGTCAGGGCCCCCCCCCCCCGTCATGGTTTCTTGCACAAGGGCCCGGAAGGTTCTAGTTACGCCTCTGCCTTACTCCTTGCTCCAAGCAAAAAAACAGCCGTCAACACAACCTTGAGGTTACTTGGAAAGATGAGACTGTCGATGTGACCAGTTAATATTATCTGGCAGTCCTTTAGAATGCAGGCTGGGCTTTCTGCAACAGGCCAGATTATAAAAAGCTTAGCAAAAAAAAAAAAAATTACTTTCAGGTAAACGTTACACCAATGGGACACTTTAGAGAGCAAAGTATGTAGACAAAGGACACACTCGACCACACCTCAGTTAGGCCGACCATATGGAATAAATATTATGCAGAAAATGATTTGTTAGACCAACCTTTCTCAACCTTTTTTTTTTTTTTTTTTGGAGGAACCCTTGCAGTGACTTTCCAGGTTGAGGGAACTCCTACTAGTAGTTACTATATCTACATCTCACAGTATATTGGTGTTCAGTGGGAAGAATGCTCCTTACGTTGGTGGTCAGAATGCTCCTCACATTGGTGATCAGTTGGAAGACTGCCATTAAATTCGTGATCAGTGGGAAGAATATTCCTTACATTGGTGATCAGTGGGAAGAATGTTCCTTACATTGGTGATCAGTTGGAAGAATGTTCCTTACATTGGTGATCAGTGGGAAGAATGATCCTTACATTGGTGATCAGTGGGAAGAATATTCCTTACATTGGTGATCAGTTGGAAGAATGTTCCTTACATTGGTGATCAGTGAGAAGAATGTCCCTTACATTGGTGATCAGTGGGAAGAATGTTCCTTACATTGGTGATCAGTTGGAAGAATGTTCCTTACATTGGTGATCAGTGGGAAGAATGTTCCTTACATTGGTGGTCAGTGGGAAGAATGTCCCTTACATTGGTGATCAGTGGGAAGAATGTTCCTTACATTGGTGATCAGTGGGAAGAATGTTCCTTACATTGGTGATCAGTGAGAAGAATGTTCCTTACATTGGTGATCAGTGAGAAGAATGTCCCTTACATTGGTGATCAGTGAGAAGAATGTTCCTTACATTGGTGATCAGTGGGAAGAATGTTCCTTACATTGGTGATCAGTGGGAAGAATGATCCTTACATTGGTGATCAGTGGGAAGAATATTCCTTACATTGGTGATCAGTTGGAAGAATGTTCCTTACATTGGTGATCAGTGAGAAGAATGTCCCTTACATTGGTGATCAGTGAGAAGAATGTTCCTTACATTGGTGATCAGTGGGAAGAATGTTCCTTACATTGGTGATCAGTGAGAAGAATGTTCCTTACATTGGTGATCAGTGGGAAGAATGATCCTTACATTGATGAGCAGTGGGGAGAATCCTCTCTACATTGACTGTCAGTGGAAAGAAAGCTCTTTACATTTGTGGTCATTGGGAATAATTTTCAACCGAATCACCACGGAATCTGTCTAGATGCGGATTGTCCAAAAACAAGATGGGAAATGTGAAAGTTGTGGAACCCCCTGTTCTAGTTCCATAATTCCATCTTGGTACCTGGAAGGCTTCATAAATGTTAATCCTTTTATATACATGGCTGAATTTGTGAACTTTTGTAATACCACCAGAGTGGAGATGTTAAAGAGGCTTTATGCGTAGAAGACAGTTTATTGATGGTTTTAGTTTGACATAGATGGTCTCTTTCATGCCTCTTGTGAACCAGTTGTCCTCTTTGTCAGAGGTGTGCACACCACTGTCCTCGAAAGAAAGTCCCTTTCCGTTAGCAGATTTCCGGAAAGGGAACGGAAGCTGAGTGTTGACCTGTAGAATTTGCCTTCCTATGTTGGGCCATTTACTTGGCTAGAGGATGCTTCATATTCCCAATGTAAAAGGTCTTTGACACAAGGATGAGACCATGGATAAAGATTCTGCTGAGGTTTTCTGACACTCCGTCCCATATAGGATGACTAAATTGCACTGCCTTTCCATGGTGATGGGATGAAGTTATCGGTCCTTCCTGTGTGGATATAAATACTGGGATATCTGCCTGACACTTAATGGAACTGAAGACATAGCTTGGAGAAGCTACAAAATGTCCTCAATCCATCAGAACAAGCCTACTTGAATATGACAAACTACTACTAGAGATACCATGACCTAGAGACATGAGAATCTTCATACCAAGACCTGGAGACACTAGAACCCCCACACCATGACCTGCAGACACAAAAACCCTCATACCATGACCTGGAAACACGAGAACCCTCATACCATGACCCCGAGACACAAGAACCTTCATACCAAGACCCAGAGACACAAGAACCCTCATAACATGACCTAGAGGCACGGAACCCTCATACCATGTCCTGGAGACATGAGAACCTTCATACCAAGGCCCGGAGACCCAAGAACCTTCATACTAATATCTGGAGACCCAATAACCTTCATACCAAGACCTGTAGACACGAGAACCTTCATACCATGACCCGGATACACGAGAACCTTCATACCAAGACCTGGAGACATGAGAACCTTCATACAGATTAAATCTAAGAATGTGAGGATGGATAAAAGGTTTAGTATTGTATAATGGTTTTGGTAGATACACGAGATCCTTCATACCAATAACCCGGAGACATGATAACCCTCATACCATGAGCTGAAGACACCGAACTCTCATACCATGTACTGGAGACATGAGAACCTTTATACCAAGACCTGGAGACCCAAGAACCTTCATACCAAGACCTAGAGACATAGGAACCCTCATACCATGACTTGGAGACACGAGAATCTTCGTACCAAGACCTGAAGACCCGAGAACCTTCATACCAAGACCTAGAGACACGAGAACCCTCATACCATGACCCGGAGACACGAGAACCTTCATACCAAGACATGGGCGTCAGCAGAACTTTTTTATGGGGGGGGGCATAATTTTAGGGTCACCCATGTTCCGCCCCTTTTTGACAATGTCATGAAGGGGAGGGGCTTAATCCTTATCACATAAAGTGCAGGTATGCAAAGGTTTCAGAAACCTGATGCAAAAGCTTAATAGAAGGATCAAGCTGCCATTGTCTGATTAGCAATTTCTAATCTGTTTTTTATGTGTACAGAGGTTTCCACTACTGACTTTTCTTTCTGAAAATGCCAACACCATAGCTCTGTTGTTCCAATATTTATATTCATTAACCCGGAGGAGGTATGCAGATAAAAATTGTATCTTTCATTAAACTTTGCTGATGTGCATTAGAAAGCATTCAGACCCACAGGTCAGCATTACAGCCAATTAAAGAGTATTTTTAGAAGGTTAGTAATGATATCTACCGCATATCTATCATGAAATAATTAATTTAACACCTTCACGGCAATTATACAAGTAGTGCTGTTAGATGAGCTCCAGAACATGGACACAGGCTGCCTCACCTCAGGCTGGTGCTGGTGCAGGTGGACAGCTCACATTGAGCTCTTCAGACATGCTCCCTTGCTTCTCTCAGGCTCTGAGCCACACTGCCTGGAGAAGATGGAGCAGGTGGGTGGAGCCAAAATTGACCAGGCGTGAAGGAGGAAGAAATTCCTCCTCTGTTCTGAATGCTGGGGCCTCGCCTCGACCTCATGATGTGACACCACTGGTTGCTAGACGCCAGGTGGGTCCAGCAACCAGTGCAAGAGGCAGCAGAGAGGCCAGCGGACGGTGCAATAAGAGAGTCTAGGGAGTCGCGGTGCTGCTGCTGAATGTACCAGTGAGCGACTGCCACAGCTTCTTCGCCCCCCCCCCTTTGTGGCAGCTTGCGGCGCCTGGGTGTGGTGCACCCCGGACACCCGCCCAGGATCGGCCCTGAGTGTCCGCGTGTTAACACCTTGCTCCCATGCGGACGCCCATGGTCCAAGACCTGGAGACATGAGAACCTTCATAAACATCAAATCTAAGAATGTGAGGACGGATGAAAGGTTTATCATTGTATAATGGTTTTGGTAGATACATTATAGAAGTCTATACCTTTAGGCTGCATATACACCTGAGCATCACGTTTTTAAACATTTTTTTCAGGCGTTTTGTTGCGCATTTTGCTTTGGTGTTTTTTTGTTTTTTTTTTTAATTGGCCATTTGTTGCTATGTATTTTTTTTTAGCTTTTTAATACGCTTTTATTATTTATTTATTTTTTGTTCGTGTTAGCAGAGTTTGGGCTTAATTTATTTATTTTCATTTATTATTTTATTTTTACTTATTATTTATGTTTTTTTTTTGGGGTAAGGGGTAATTTATTATTATTATTATTTTGTTTTTTATTTACTATTTTTTTTTTCATTTGTTAAGCCCCATACACACTATCAGATTTTCTGCTGAGTTTTTCCTTGAGATTTACCAAAACCATGTAGTGCAAAGGCCTGCCTGATTGCATACACATTAAAACTCCTAAGGTTTGACCTCATATTATATGGTTTTGGTAAATCTGAAGGAAAAACTCTGCAGAAAATCTGATAGTGTGTATGGGGCTTTAGGGTTAGGATTAGGGGTTTATTTATTCATTTACTATATATATATATATATATATATATATATATATATATATATTTCTTTGATTATTTTTGTTTAATTTTATTGATTTTTTTAAATTTATTTTTACTTAATTATTGCATTTGAGCAAAAAAAAAAAAAAAAAACACACACTCAAAAACGTGCAAATTGTGCATTTCAATGCATTTGTATGTGGCAACAAAATGCCTCAAAATTGCACCAATCTTCTCAAATCGAGATCCAAAACTTTTTTGGATTGGCTTCAGGTGACTTGGAGTGGAGATGTAAACCATCTCCATGGAGAATGATTTTTTTTTTTTTTCCTCCTCCAGCGTTTTGGAGCTTTGAGCTAGAAAACGCTCAGGTG
This sequence comes from Lithobates clamitans, assembly GCA_037952925.1. Classification (NCBI taxonomy): domain Eukaryota; kingdom Metazoa; phylum Chordata; class Amphibia; order Anura; family Ranidae; genus Lithobates; species Lithobates clamitans. The sequence continues at coordinate 204,278 of JBBGZY010002800.1, read as the reverse complement.
TTCTTGCATCCTTAGAGGGACAGCTGAGGAGAAAAGCTGAAGGGTGAGATTCATTTCGAAAGTTGGACAGCTCCTCGAAATCAGGGACAGTTGGGCACTAGGCAAAAAAGATGTGATGTGATGTGACGTCCAATTTTATTGCTTTCCATGTGCTCGGCAGGTGTCCATCCTAATCATTTTGAAACGTTGGCTAGTACCATGGCACGTACCAGACAAGTTCAACCACTTTGCCCCAGCTTTGGTCTACAAAAAAAAAAAAAAAAACATCCAAATGTTCAAAGCAGACAACCTCCAACACATTCGTTAATTTTGCAGTGTTGATAGAAAAATGTTGGGTTAAACCCTTTGGTCGTTGTTGCCATCCAAAGCTTGGCTGAAAAAAAATGCTCCCTAGCTTTTGTTTCATTATGTGACCGAATAGAGGAGACCCCGGTGGGGGGGGGGACGTCTGGAAAGTCAACCCCGTAATTATCAGCTCGTCAGATACGGCGTGCGCCGCCAAGGAGGTGGTCCTGCTCTCTGCGACCCATTACTCACCGCTCTCAGCCATACCTGGGAAGTGAGTCAGCCTGCACCTAAGGCTAAGCTCGCGGCACCTGTCCCAGACGAGGCTGGCTATTAACAGATTACTGACTTACAGTGTTTGGGGAAGGCGCATTAAGACAGACAGCTGGGCAGGAAGAGAGCCAGCGTCCTGTTTTCATGTACACACCGAGGTACAAGGTCACCGCTGCCTTTCCCACACACCGGGAATGACACATCTGGATGCAACTCGCTGCCCTACCTCCAACACGGAGTTTACCTCAGCTGACAGCGATGCACATTTACTAATAGCACACCACCAAAAAATGTGACTCTAGCCAAAATTTCTTTTTTTGTTTTTACTAAAAATAGGTGCACTATCACTTTAAAGTGCTATATATGATTATGTATAAAACCAACCACAATTCTTAAAATGAGGCAAAGGAGGACAGAAGCTCATAGTGTAGCAAATTAAACACATGTAAAATTTATTAGGATGTTGCACGGCCTCGAAAGACAGGTATACTCGCGTTTTAGAAGAACAAATATGGCATTGCCAAAACCTTTTCTGGCGTGCGCGATGACGTCACAAGCCTAAACTCCGCCCAACGTGTTTCCACTCTACAGTCATAGTCATTGTTTTTGTTCAGATTTTGGATAGGGTAGGAAAGGGTAAAAAAGAATCACATCAAACTGTGGCCATCTCACCACTTCTTTATGGCCCTCAACCCGTTAAATATAAATAAAACTAAACCAAAAAATGTCATATTGCAGCTCACCAGTCCTTAGATGTGTTGGCTGCATTAGCTCCCCCCCCCCCCCCCCCCCAAGTATAAGTATTTTTACCTTTATTTTCAGCGGCTGATCCTGCCAGGAACACATTTCCCGACTAGGTACGAGCTTGGGTTTGGTCTGAACCCATATTCTTTTGCATGCAGAAGTCAGCTTGAGCTGCAGGTGGGATTTCCCATGGCACAACTGCATATACACAAAGGGGTGAGGATGCTTGTGACATCATTGACCTTACATGGACACACTAGGTCAATGCCACCAACCTCATTGACCTAATATGATCATGTGGCACAAGGGGCGGTAATGCTTGTGACATCATTGTCCTTACATGGGCTCACCAGGTCAGTGCCACTGTCATTGACCTAATATGACCATGTGGCACAAGGGGCGGGGATGCTTGGGACATCACTGACCTTATATGGGCGCATTAGATCATCGCCACCAACATCATTGACCTAATATGACCATGTGGCACAATTGGCGGTAATGCTTGTGACATCATTGACCTTACATGAGCACATTAGGTCAATGCCACCAACGTCATTGACTTGATATGACCATGTGGCACAAGGGGCTAGGATGCTTGCGACATCGATGACCTTACATGGGCACACTAGGTCAATGCCACCAACTTCATTGACCTAATATGACCATGTGGCACAAGGGGGGCGGGGATGCTTGTGATATCACTGACCTTACATGAGCACACTAGGTCAATGCCACCAACCTCGTTGACCTAATGAGCACACTAGGTCAATGCCACCAACCTCATTGACCATGTGGCACAAGGGGGGGGAGGCTTGTGACATTATTGACCTAATATGACTATGTGGCACAAGGGGCTGTAATGCTTGTGACATCATTGACCTTACATGGGCACATTAGGTCAATGCCACCATCATTGACTTGATATGACCATGTGGCACAAGGGGCGAGGATTCTTGCAACATCGATGACCTTACAGGGGCACATTAGGTCAATGCCACTAACGTCATTGACTTAATATGACCATATGTCACAAGAGGTGAGGATGCTTATGACATCATTGACCTTACATGGGCACATTTGGTCAATGCCACCATCATTGACTTGATATGACCATGTGGCACAAGGGGCGAGGATTCTTGCAACATCGATGACCTTACATGGGCACACTAGGTCAATGCCACCAACCTCATTGACCTAATATGACCATGGCACAAGGGGCGGTAATACTTGTGACATCATTGACCTTACATGGGCTCACCGGGTCAGTGCCACTGTCATTGACCTAATATGACCATGTGGCACAATGGGCGGTAATGCTTGTGACATCATTGACCTTACATGAGCACATTAGGTCAATGCCACCAACGTCATTGACTTGATATGACCATGTGGCACAATGGGCTAGGATGCTTGCGACATCGATGACCTTACATGGGCACACTAGGTCAATGCCACCAACTTCATTGACCTAATATGACCATGTGGCACAAGGGGCGGGGATGCTTGTGACATCACTGACCTTATATGGGCACATTAGATTGCCACCAACATCACTGACCTAATATGACTATGTGCCACAATGGGCGGTAATACCTGTGACATCAATGACCTTACATGAGCACATTAGGTCAATGCCACCAACGTCATTGACTTGATATGACCATGTGGCACAAGGGGCTAGGATGCTTGTGACATCGATGACCTTACATGGGCACACTAGGTCAATGCCACCAACTTCATTGACCTAATATGACCATGTGGCACAAGGGGGGCGGGGATGCTTGTGAAATCACTGACCTTACATGAGCACACTAGGTCAATGCCACCAACCGCGTTGACCTAATGAGCACACTAGGTCAATGCCACCAACCTCATTGACCATGTGGCACAAGGGGGGGGAGGCTTGTGACATTATTGACCTAATATGACTATGTGGCACAAGGGGCTGTAATGCTTGTGACATCATTGACCTTACATGGGCACATTAGGTCAATGCCACCGTCATTGACTTGATATGACAATGTGGCACAAGGGGCGAGGATGCTTGCGACATTGATGACCTTACATGAGCACACTAGGTCAATGCCACCAACCTCATTGACCATGTGGCACAAGGGGGGGGGGGCTTGTGACATTATTGAGCTTACAGGGGCACATTAGGTCAATGCCACTAACGTCATTGACTTAATATGACCATATGTCACAAGAGGTGAGGATGCTTATGACATCATTGACCTTACATGGGCACATTTGGTCAATGCCACCATCATTGACTTGATATGACCATGTGGCACAAGGGGCGAGGATTCTTGCAACATCGATGACCTTACATGGGCACACTAGGTCAATGCCACCAACCTCATTGACCTAATATGACCACGTGGCACAAGGGGCGAGGATTCTTGCAACATCGATGACCTTACATGAGCACACTAGGTCAATGCCACCAACCTCATTGACCATGTGGCACAAGGGGGGGAGGCTTGTGACATTATTGACCCTACAGGGGCACATTAGGTCAATGCCACTAACGTCATTGACTTAATATGACCATGTGTCACAAGAGGCGAGGATGCTTATGACATCATTGACCTTACATGGGCACATTTGGTCAATGCCACCAATGTCATTGACCTAATATGACTATGTGGCACATGGGGTGGGGTTGCTTGTGACATCACTGACCTTATATGGGTATATATGTAGCTCCCACCCACAGCTCACTGGCCTAGCAGTCACAGCTGTCTTCCCGGTTAAGACCAAAATCAAGCTCATCCTGATATCTGGTCTAGAGTGACAACCCTTAGTCCTTATACCGTATCAGGAAACCAGAAACAAGACACAACGACTGAAAACAAATGAGACACCACTACAACCACTGCTGGGATATTCCAACAGCTCCAAAACCCGGTACTCAGAACCTCGTACAGCAGGGATATGCAATTAGCGGACCTCCAGCTGTTGCAGAACTACAAGTCCCATGAGGCATAGCAAGACTCTGACAGCCACAAGCATGACACCCAGAGGCAGAGGCATGATGGGACTTGTAGTTTTGCAACAGCTGGAGGTCCGCTAATTGCATATCCCTGTCGTACAGCATAAAAGCCTTAAAGGAAAATTTCCAGCGTCTTTCAGTCCAATTAGGCCTTGGCCATAACCAAGGCCTTAATCGCAAAAATGCATTGGAAATTTTTATGGCTGTATTCACCATGTAATTTAGTAGGTATGGTCCTCAGACATAGCATCCCATGCCTGGGTTGAAACCTCTGCCATTTTTTTTTTCTTTTTATCTGCGTTTACATTTTCCTTCACTTCCTGTCCTGTACACACACCAGGAAGTGAGAGGAAATCTCTTCAAAGAGCCCCCTTAGCGGCACCATTAATGGATATGTTGCATATCAATATGTTTTTGGGTTTAGATACACTTTACACTGCAGGCTGATCTCAGTCTACAGCGGACATTGCAGTCATTACAACTGATAACAGAACAAAAAGTAACAAAATTCGGAGTAATAATACAGGTGAAATAAATAGGAATAATAAAAAGGTGACAACAAAGTAAAGAGTTAAATGCCTGCACACAGATGGCCGCAGGTTGCTCAAGTGTTTGTGTTTCATGTATCTCAGAGAATTTACCTTCCTGTATTTGGATAAACTGAGATTAATTGCTCTGTAATAAACGTGGAGAGGGGGAGAGGAGGGGGGGCGGGCGCGGTGACGCACCTCGCAATCGTTACCCTTCTCTGTGCAAACAAACTAAGCTCCCATCGTGTCCCTGCACTGAGAATGCAGGAAATCAGACAAATTTCACTTCCAACTGACCAGATGCAGCCAAGACTTCCCCAGGAACGACCCGGCAGATAGAAGAGGTTCATCAGACATGAGACTGAATTCACAAAGCTTCCACACAAGGAGAAGGGACTTTATTTTAGTCACGCGACTGTGAATTTCCGATCCTGGTAGATAGAGCGGTCACTTTTTTTTTTTTTTTTTTTTTTTTATATGTTGGTTGAACTGGATGGGCTGGTGACTTTTTCGACTACAGTACATTAACTATGTAATATTTGGTAAAATAAAGATCCTTATCCTGAGGTGTTGGCTTCCATAACCACTTCGCCTCTACAGCAATTTATTTTATAATTTTATTTTGCACATGCAAAAATCTGCATTTTTCGGCTACAAAATGACTTAACCCCCCCCCTAAAAAAAAAAAATTTTTGAAAGCAGAGGCCCTGTAGAATAAAAATATATTGGTTGCATTTTTTTTTAAGTCGCGCGATATTTGCACAACTGTTCAAATGCATGTTTTTTTTTTAAGAAAAAAAAAATATAATAAAAGAAATATAAGAAAATATATAATATAATAATAATATAATATAATATAATATAATATATAAATATAAGAAAAAAAATATATATATATAATAAAATTAATTTTAGTGCAAACACACAAAATGTAATACCCAATTTTTTTGGTAAAATATAAAGGATGAGGTTGTGTCAAGTAAACAGATACCAAACATATCAAGCTTTAAAATTATGTGTGCCTGTAATATCGCAAAAAACAAAAAAACAAAAAAAAAAAAACGTGGCACCCAAAATTCTCCATAGGTGAGAAAAGCATCATATGAGGACTTTCATGTTCCTCATATCATGCTTTTGATGGATTACAATGACCTTTGGAACTGTTCTTGAGGGTCCTCGACCATTGTGTGCCCTACCAGTGTGTCCAACTGAACAGTGCCAGGGAGGAGCTCAAGGCAATGAAGGTTTGTTCAGGTACAGCAGATAATATTTGACCTGTGGCTGGGTCCCTGGCTAGGTCCCCAACTGGGTCCCCAACATCACTGCACCTTCAGAACCTTCTTTAATCAGCCTCCTCTAGACCGCTGCATCATGTTTGGATATAATCCACATTGTAATGCCCCGTACACACGCTCGGATCTTCGCGATGGGAAATGTTCCATGTGAGCCTGTTGTCGGCAAGTGCGACCGTGTGTAGGCTCCATCGGACGTTTGCTGTCGGAATTTTCGCCAACAAATGTTTGAGAGCAGGTTCTCAAATTTTCAGCCAACAAAACTTGTTGTCGGAAAGTCCGATCGTGTGTACACAAGTCCGTCGCACAATAAGTTCCACGCATGCTCGGAATCGAGCAGAAGGAGCCGCACTGGCTATTGAACTTCCTTTTTCCTCGGCTCGTCTTACGTCTTGTACGTCACCGCGTTCTTGACGTTCGGAATTTAGGGCCAACATTTGTGTGACCGTGTGTACGCAAGACAAGTTTGAGCCAACATCCTTCAGGAAAAAAAATCATTATTATCCATGCACTTTGCTCCATCTTCGGATATGAACCGTGTAGATCTGTCTCATCAAGTACATCCAAGCATTGCGGCATAGGCGCCATAACATCCAATCAAAGGATTATACTGAATTGCTCCTTTGCAGGAACATCCGTCCAGTACTACCAAATCCTGTACATATATATCCCAATCCACTGGAAATACTAGCCAGTGGGTCAGGGTATATTAATTTCACAGACACCCTGGAGTCAGAGATTTTATTTTATATATATATATATATATATATATATATATATATATATATATAGTAAATGAATAAATAAACCCCTAATCCTAACCCTAAAGCCCCATACACACTATCAGATTTTCTGCGGAGTTATATATATATATATATATATACACATATACATATATACATACACACACACACACACACACACATATATATATATACATTCATACATACATATACACAGTGCCTTGAAAAAGTATTCATACCCCTTCAAATTTTCCACATTTTGTCATGTTACAACCAAAAACGGAAATGTATTTTATTGGGATTTTATGTGATAGACCAACACAAAGTGAAACATAATTGTGAAGTTGAAGGAAAATGATAAATGGTTTTCAATATTTTTTTTACAAATAAATATGTGAAAAGTGTGGGGGGTACATTTGTATTCAGCCCCCTTTACTCTGATACCCCTAAGTAAAATCTAGTGGAACCAATTGCCTTCAGAAGTCACCGAATTAGTAAACACAGTCTACCTGTGTGTAATTTAATCTTGGTATAAATGCAGCTGTTCTGTGAAGCCCTCAGAGGTTTGTTAGAGAACCTTAGTGAACAAACAGCATCATGAAGGCCAAGGAACACACCAGGCAGGTCGGGGCTAAAGTGGTGGAGAAGTATAAAGCAGGGTTAGGTTATAAAAAAATATCCCAAGCTTTGAATGTCTCATGGAGCTCTGTTCAATCCATCATCGAAAAATGGAAAGAGTATGGCACAACTGCAAAAGACATGGCCGTCCACCTAAACTGACAGGCCAGGAGTGTTAAGTTTTCTGCCACACATAGCTTTTTGCTTTTAGGCCAAAAAATTAAATTTTGGTCTCATCTGACCAGAGCACCTTCTTCCACATGTTTGCTGTGTCCTCCACATGGCTTCTCACAAACTACAAACAGAACTTCTTATCTCTTTCTTTCACCAATGTCTTTCTTCTTGTCACTCTTCCATAAAGGGCAGATTTGTGGAGAACACGACTAATAGTTGTCCTGTGGACAGATTCTCCCACCTGAGCTGTGGATCTCTGCAGCTCCTCCAGAGTTACCATGGACCTCTTGGCTGCTTCTCTGAGGAGAACATTCATCAGAGAAGAGCCAAGAGGTCCATGGTAACTCTGGAGGAGCTGCAGAGATCCACAGCTCAGGTGGGAGAATCTGTCCACAGGACAACTATTAGTAGTGTTCTCCACAAATCTGATCTTTATGGAAGAGTGACAAGAAGAAAGACATTGGTGAAAGAAAGAGATAAGAAGTTCTGTTTGTAGTTTGTGAGAAGCCATGTGGAGGACACAGCAAACATGTGGAAGAAGGTGATCTGGTCAGATGAGACCAAAATTTATCTTTTTGGCCTACAAACAACTAACAACACTATGTGTGGCAGAAAACTAACACTGCACATCACCCTGAACACACCATCCCCACCGTGAAACATGGTGGTGGCAGCATCATGTTGTGGGGATGCTTTTGTTCAGCAGGGACAGGGAAGCTGGTCAGAGTTGATGGGAAGATGGATGGAGCCAAATACAGGACAATCTTAGAAGAAAACCTGTTAGAGTCTGCAAAAGACTTGAGACTGGGGCGGAGGTTCACCTTCCAGCAGGACAACGACCCGAAACATCCAGCCAGAGCTACAATGGAATGGTTTAGATCAAAGCATATTCATGTGTTAGAATGGCCCAGTCACAGTCCAGACCTAAATCACATTGAGAATCTGTGACCAGACTTGAAAATTGCTGTTCACAGACGCTCTCCATCCAATCTGACAGAGCTTGAGATATTTTGCAGAGAAGAAGAATGGGCAAAAATGTCCTCTCTAGATGTGCAAAACTGGTAGAGACATCCCCAAAAAGACTTGCAACTGTAATTGCAGAGAAAGGCGGTTCTACAAAGTATTGACTCTGGGGGGCGCCATACAAATGTACACCACACTTTTCACATATTTATTTGGAAAACCATTTATCATTTTCCCTCCACTTCACAATTATGTGCCACTTTGTGTTGGTCTATCACATAAAATCCCAATAAAATACATTTACGTTTTGGTTGTAACATTTCAAGGGATATGAATACTTTCTCAAGACATTGTATATTTATCTGAGGTGGACAATCGGCCTTTTAACAGTGTGAGCGTTTGTGTGATGTGGGACCAATTTTATGGTTAAACTTTTCTTCATTACTTGATTTCTAATAAACATTTTTTTCTGATAAATACAGGGAGTGGAATGAAATAATTTTTCCACATGAGAAGGTTTGAGCTTAAATCAGGTTTTTTTTAATCCTGTTATTATACTAGCTGTCATTTTTCTATAGGCCGGAAGGGAATGTGTTAAAGGCCTTTACCGATTATCGGTTTAGAGTTGAGCATGTTTTATTTTATTTTTTTCATACATTTTTTTAATGATTTTTTTTTTTTTTTTTAATTAAGTTTATTGCTATTACATGGATGTTAACAATATGTCATACGCACATGCATGCGGATGCTGAATGCATCGGTGTATACCTGAGTATAGCTACGTACAATGGTTCTATGAATAGATGTACTCATGCAGAGCATATTTCAAGTCTTAGGCCTCATATACACTGTTAAGGGCGTTCAGTGTTTTTTTTTCTGCCTCTAAACACTCCATGTTCGCCTATGTGCCCATGTATACAGATATTTACAGGTGTATAGAGGCAGAAAAATGTGCCCACAATATGATATAGGATGACAATCGCAACAATGTATTAAAGAAAGACGGTGGCCACAATGTATTATAGGAGGACGGTGGCCACAATGTATTATAGGGTGACAACAATGTATTATAGGAGGACGGTGGCCACAATGTATTATAGGAATGACAGTGGCCCAAATGTATTATAGGATAACAACAATGTATTATAGGGTGACGGTGGCCACAATGTATTATAGGGTGACGGTGACCAGAATGTATTATAGGAGGACGGCGGCCACAATGTATTATAGGATGACGGTGGCCACAATGTATTATAGGAGGACGGTGACCACAATGTATTATAGGAGGACGGTGGCCACAATGTATTATAGGAGGATGGTGGCCACAATGTAATCTTCTTGTTTCACAGCTGTTGTTAGTTACTAGTTATTGCGGAGTGTGACAACATATCAGTTTTGCAATTTCATCTTTCATGGTGTAAATAAGAGTTACAACATTGAAATGAAATCTTAGACTCGGTATAGTAACGTGTTTCGGTTATGGTGGAATCTGAATTGCCATGCTGGTGATTTCTACGCACACACTTCAAGTACAATTTTTAGCCAAGAGTCGCGGTCTCCTGGCAACCTGTAGGAAGCACTTTAATTTCCCTGTTTGCTCGCCCTTCTTCCCCTTTGTGTACACTGACAGGTTAAATGCTGGCCTCTTGCTTCTTTGCAAAGCATCCTACTACGTCTAGGACGAATGAAGGCACACAGATACAACGTTGTAGGCTCAATTGACCATGTCAGCCATTCTCCACCAGGCTTTATGCAATCTTTAGGGTTCCTCCAGAGGATGTTAGAGGTTCCTTGAATGGTGGTTGATCAACCTCTTGTTTGGTGATGCCTGCATAGTTCTGGGGTCAATGCTACTTGGCAGAGAATCAGTGACATGGCACCAGTTTTCTCTTTAGCTCTCTGTATGGTGGCATTCTGACCTTTACTATAAGGGAGGCATTCTCAAGCATGGCTCGGTGAAACTCTCCAGAGGTTATTAGGGGTTCGTGGGGTGGACGATTGTCCTCCCATCTGATGACGCCTGCATAATTCTGGGGCCAACACTACTTGGCAGAGACAATGGCGAGGGAACAACTCTCCGAATGATGGCATTCTACCCACTACTGTAAGGGGCTTTCTTCCAGCTGACCTCCATGCCATTGGCAGGGGTTTCCAGAGATCTGAAAATAACTGCGTGGGTTCCTCTGGGGTAAAAAAGTTGGCTGGACCAAGCTAGGAAATAGATATGTGCCGTATCCACTTGCAATGAGAGTTAAAAAATACCAGCCCTAAAGCCCTATGGCAAACAAATAGCATTGCGAGTCCAAAATCTTTATTTGTTCAATTAGTTACAACAGAAAGAACAAAGAACAGCCAACAAATTTCAGGGGCCACAAACACCACCACCAGCAGCGCTGGGAAGCCACAAGGAGGATCGGTGTCAGCAGCAAGGCAGTACAGCCGCCCTCCTGCTCGGCAGGAGCCTGGGCCCCCCTTTTTGAACTGATGGGGCCCGGGCCCAGTTTAGGAGTACCGGCTGTACTGCCTTAGCGGCAGCCCAGGTCATACTTGGGGGGGTAAACTGAAGGCGTTTATGGACGTCAATCGACAGGTAACAGGTAAATCCAATGCGTTTTGTAGAAAATGCCTCCCCCGCCTTCATCAAGGCTAAAGTGGTGGATAGGCTTGGACTAGTGCTGTGATGTGATGCTGTGATGGATAACCGCTCTGATCCAGCCTCATTATAGGCATCCAAATTGCATCACATTACTAGTCCAAGCCTATCCAACACTTCAGCCCTGATGAAGAGGTGAGGAATTCCCCAGAAACATGTTGGCCTTACCCATCACGTGTGTACTGTTACCTTCAATAAACTCCTTCAATAAACCCTCAAGTGTGACAAACCTTTATACTGGACATGCCTCTACTGTATACCCTTCCAAATGTTTGACCTATACATGGACTAGAGAGGGGCATTCGGTGGGTGAGTACCCTTCATATGAAAGAGATTCTGCATGTTGGGTATATAAGATTCTGCATGTAGGGTATATAAGATTCTGCATGTAGGGTATATAAGCGGGGGTGGGGTGGGAGGTTGGGGGGGGTGAGAAAATCATTTTGGCATTGCACTATAACGCCACATCATTCATCACACTGACTTTGAGTTGAGGGAATAACAGACGATTGCAATAGAATTTCTAACCTGTCCGATCAACCCTCCCATGCGCCAAGCGTCTCTTGAACCATCAGCTCCGGTCTTTGAATACCTAAAAACTTCTCAGGGCCTCGTTATTTCATAACTCTAACAGCTTGTCCTCTCTCCCGATGGTTTTTTTTTCCAGCACCACTAATGGATGTGTTTTTCTAAAAGTGATAATTATTTTACACGGGGGAGTCGCAGATAAATGCAGACATCTGCAGCCAACTCCAGATAATGGGGCGCACGGTCTGTAGCAGGAGGTGTGAAGCGCACTTTTAACACCCCAACACATAGAACCCTGCGCTATGATCTGATGCTTTGAAGTCCGGATCTAATGATGCAAGGAGGTGAGGATAGTCTCTCACAGGGCAATTTACTAACGTGGCATTCAGATGCAAATGTGCACTGGTGCCTAGAAGTGTGCTTCGCCAGTCTTGTCCTCATGTTGTCTAAAAGTGGCAAGTGTCTCTATATATATATATATACATATATTGAGGTCATGGTATAGTATAGCTAGCAGCAATTAGTCACATTCATGTAGACCAGTGGCGTCCAAACTGTGACCTGGAGGCCAGATGTGGCCCTTTGTTTGCCTTAATCCGGCCCTCGGGACACTATTCTTCCACTGATACTAATGATGAGGCACCATTCCTTCTACTGACACCAATGATGGGGCACCATTCCTTCTACTGACACCAATGATGGGGCACCATTCGTTCTACTGACACCAATTATGGGGCACCATTTCTCCCACTGACACCAACGATGGGGCACTATTCCTCCCACCGATACCAATGATGGGGCACTATTCTTCCACTGACAAAGACGATGGGGCACTATTTCTTCTACTGACACCAACGATGGCGCACCATTCCTTCTACAGACACCAATGATGGGGCACCATTCCTTATACTGACACCAACGATGGCGCACTATTCTTTCTACTGACACCAACGATGGGGCACTATTCCTCCCACAGATACCAATCAATGATGGGGCACTATTCCTCCCACTGATACCAATCAATGATGGGGCACTATTCCTCCCACAGACACCAATCAATGATGGGGCACCATTCCTCCCACTGACACCAATGATGGGGGAACTATTCCTCCCACTGATATGGTTAATAGGGCACTATTCCTTCTACTGACACCAACAAAGGTGGATACAAAGACTATGGAGATGTAGGTCAAGAGCATAATATCCAAACTAAGATTCTGCTTGAGTACATTCTACCGGGCGTTGACTTCCATTTAAGCCAATTAATAAAAAAAACAAAGTGCAATGGGTCCTGTTCAATTAAAGGGTTAGTTCACCTTGACCAAAAAACTGCCTATACAGGTAAGGAGCGCCTGTAGATAAACACAAAGCCAGGCTTCAGGAGATATGTACATGGTACACATCTATGGGCATGATTTAACTTTAGCCAAAGCGACACAATTCGTTTTTGTCTGGACGCATCCCTTACCTGCACAGGCAGTTTTTTTGTAAAGTTGAAATAACCCTTTGGCAATGGAAGCTAGAAGCCAATTGGTTTCCATGCACAGCTGCTCCAGATTCTGTCTGCTCCAGTCGTAGTAAATTCCCACAGTGGGCCCTTACCCTCAGTATTAACAGGATCTCCTTGTTCATTCCAACTTTATCCATCAAGTTCATCTACTTTATAGAGATTGTAAGACACCATCATCATTTGGCAAATATTTTATGAACTGCGTCTTTGTTACATTTTATTAGTCCCCATCAGTCTTGGTCTATCTAGTTGTTTTCTCAACAACACAACGCTTTTTGGCTTTCAAAGACCCGAATGGTCAAGACACGTATAAAACAATGCCACCAAAAACATCTCCTATAGCTGAGGCTTCACAACATCTCTATCTCTTTGTTTTCCAGGTGTCCGGGGCTGAAATACGGACTCTACGACCTATGACCAGTCACAGCGCAGATAATCAAGCCTTTGTTTTGGAGGGTCAGATGGATCCTGAATGCCTCGTATGTGAAAGGAATTAAGCAACAAGAAAGAAAAAAAAAAGAAAACTTTTCAGTATTATGAATGGTTTACCCAACAAAATGTGGGCAGATCGATGGTCCCAAAGAAAATGGCAGCAAGGATTCTTTTCATGTTCTAATTCTTTCTGGACTGGTAGCACAGTGGACAACATTCGTCCCATCTTGGATAACCAAAATCTCCATCAACCCAATCAGAAGGCTTTATGGATTAAAGTTATATCAGCACGTTCTCATTGACCTGAATTTGGATCTAAAAATTATCCACCACCAAAGATCAAGAGATGTAGCAAGCAACACCTTCATAAACCTTCATAAACCTTCATAAACCGTACCAGGATTTTGTGTCAGTGTACCAAAGTGCTGTTCTAGATTGTTGAAGTATCAACAATTTAGCTAAATAAATACATTACAAACAATAAAATTTGTATTTCATTTGATAAAAATAGAAAATTACTCATGGAGCATACATATAAAAACAGAGGCTCGTAGTTTAGGTGTTTGCCTAGCCAAAACTTTTGTTTTACGTTCGGATAGTATAGGAGAGAAGGTCGCAGCCAGGGTTTAGGCTGGGAGACCAGTAGCTATAGCAGTAGAAAGGCTCCCACCGACCGGCAGCACAGTCATACAAGCAGATCACCCTGGTGGATGACGCGGGCTCACCTGAGGTGCGGGGTCTAAGCGCTAACCAGTGTTCACCAGAGCCCCTGATGGTGGGGATGGGTTTTGCTGCATGTTAGTACCAGGTCACAGTCCTCAGGCCAATTTTAGACAGGAGCCAATTAACCCACCAGCATGTCTTTGGAGTGTGGGAGGAAACCGGAATACCCGGGAAGAAACCCACATACCGGTAAGCATGAGGAACATGCAAATTCCATGCAGAAAATGTCCTAGCAAGGACTAAGGCTGAGTTCTGGTTTAGTCTCAGAAAGAAGCCATCACTCCTGCCCCGAAGCACCACAATGCTGATAAAAGGTTCAGATACGACTTTATTCCAAAAGATAAGGGGGCATTTCGAGGAATATCCAATGTGTTTTAGGGATCCAAAAAACACCTTATCTGGGCTTGATTGAAAACAGTGTGAATGGACTAAAACTGCTGTCAACTGCTGTTGACAAGACCTGTTGTCCCATTGGAAAAAATACTATTAAAGGTTCAGTTCACCTCCAGACTATTTACATTTTTTTCATTCAAGCCCTGATAATGGGGGCATTTTTGGACCCTCAAAACACATTGACTACTCTTTGGTCCCTCCCCCCCTTACTTTTGGAATAAAGTTGTATCTGGACCTCCTTCATTTTTCATTTTTGTTACATTACTCTACAAGCCAAGAGATCCTTTGGGGCAGGGTTTCTCAACCCCCCTAACCTTTGGAATAACGTTTCATCTGGACCTCCTAGTAGTGGTGTGGTGCTTCAGTTTCTATATTTGTTACATTACTCTACAAGCCAAGAGACCATGGAGATCCTTTGGGGCAGGGTTTCTCAACCCCCCTAACCTTTGGAATAAAGTTTCATCTGGACCTATTAGCAGAGGTGTGGTGCTTCAGTTTCTATTTTTTGTTACATTACACTACAAGTCAAGAGACCATGGAGATCCTCTAGGACGGGGTTTCTCAACCAGGGTTCCTCCAGGAGGTTGCTAGAGGTTCCTTGAGCAATGAGCAATTTCTGCCTCTCAGATAAGTTCCCACTGACACCATCCATCATCTGTAAGGGGCATTCTTCTCAATGACCATCACACTAATGCACCACGCGTTGTAGATCTAGAAATTTTTAAGCAGGGGTTCCCTGAGACCAGAAAGTTATTTCAAAAGGCTCCTCTGTTGAAAAGGTTGAGGAAGGTTGCTCTGGGGTGTGGAAGTCGCCTGCCCGGGAATCGGACCATCTGCATTAACATCAATACTTTAAGACAGCAATACCAATGGCATGACCTTTATGGGTCCTGCGCTATTTTCCCACTTTCTTAAACTGCCCAACCAACTGGGTTTTGCCGCTCTGCAGCACGCACAAAGGGGCGGGAATACTTGTGACACCAATGATGGCTGACCAAACCCGAGCTCATCCTTGGTCAGGACTCAAACCGAGCACCCTAGTGCTGCAAGGCAGAGCCACCCTTTTTTAAATTAAAAATTTCTAATTTTGAATTTAATTGGTCTTCTGTTGCTCTTTAATGCGTCGTTGCTCCTGTAATGGTCCTTGCATGGAAAGTGTTATCGAAGGAGGGTTAAATATATGTGCGTATAAAGGTGGGGGGGGTGGGCGAGTGTGACGGAACATTCCTTGCGGTAACGTCGCGGCTCCGTAGAGCATTTGCAGTATGTTGTTCTTGGAAGCAGCTGCCCAATATGCTGAATTTTACAAGGATCCTAAAAATGCTTTAAGCACCCAAACAGGTCAGTGTTGTCTCAAGTTCTGCTTTCTCCCATAATATTTGTATTATGCATATTTGGGGGGGGGCTTGGGGCTGGAATGGATTCTCTACACCACCGTCTCCTACCTGGGTGTCACTTCATAAAACTTATGGCGGCCTCGTAGGACGAGTCATCTGGAGACCCCCTGAAGCGACTTGAATAGCCCTTGTATATAAATTAGGGGCTTATTCAACAAGGAAAGAGATGGTCTGCAATGTGCTATAACCAGGCCCGGGGAAAAAGGGGTGGGCAGGAGGGGCGGCTGCCCTGGGCACTGTGGTATCATGTGGGGTGGGGAGGAGATTGGGTGGGAGGGGATTTGTGTTGGAAGGGGGAATTTGAGGGGCGGCAGGGGGTAGGCATTGTTCTAAGAGGGGAAAAATTGAGGGAGGTGTGCCAAAAAGGGCGATTTAGGGGGATTTGTGTTGGGAGTCGGGATGAGGAAAGAAGATTTATTCTAGGAGGAGGCATTTGTGCTGGGGGGGTGGGATATGTACTAGGAAGCAGGGCCGGGACAAGGAGGGGAGGCTGCCCCTGGATGCTGTGGTATCATATGAATGACGTGGGGGGCGCTGCATAGGGAGTGGCTACCTACAAGCTGGCAGGAGTACCGGGAAGGGGGAATTTTTGTTTGGCATTTTCGCCCATGGCGCTAGATGACCTTGTCCCATCACTGCTAGGAGGGGAAATTTTTGAGTGTTGGGTTTTGGGGATGGGGGAGCAAAGATTTGTGCTGGAAGGGGGGATTTCAGCAGGGGAGGATATTTGAGATTTGCTTAGGGGGCAAGTTTGAGGATTAGTGCTCAGTTTTTTGTGTGTGTGTAGGGGGGATTGGGAGTTGACGGGGGGGGGGGGGGATGTGTTGATGGGTAAAGGATTTGTGCTAGGGAGGGGGGGTTGGCTTCTTTTGGGGAGGGGCATTTGTGTTGGGGGATATAGTGGATGGGATTGGGAGGGGGGGGGATTTTTGCTGACACATAATGCTCATACATCTTGGGGGGGGGGGGGGAGGCACAGCTTTATATGTGCGCCCTGGGCTCTAGATGACCTTGTCCCGGCACTGGCTAGATCACACAGCAACCAATCATAACTCACTAAATGTCACCACACTTGAGATCAAGGGATGGTAAAACCAGGTGGTTGAGCCACGGTTTCCTGCCCCCGACCTCCTGCCTGAACACTAATCTACAACTACCCACAGCTGCACATGTACCGTGAAAATGTAAGCATGGCGGGTGGTGCTGCGGCTAAACGCAACTAAGGGCTCCTTCACAAGACTGAAAAGTGATCCATGCTGGGATCATGCTCACCTCCTCGCTGCTCGATTTAACCCTGTAATTACCACACCACAATTACATGCATTAGTCACGTTCAGAGGTAGCACCACCATCAAAAAGCGACATGCTGTCTAAATTTTGTTGCAGCATTTGCACAGCCATGAGCGGCTCCATGTTCGCGTGCAGGCGGGTGGTCAAGGGGCGGTAAAAACGCCTTGGGGCTAACCCATCCCTAACCCTTGACCCGCCCCAACCCTAAACTTCATATCGAACCCTCACCCAACCCTAACCCTCACCCCTGACCCAAACCCAACCCTTATAATAAACCAACCCTAACCCATCCCAAGCCCCTAACCCTAAACCTCACCCAACCCTAACCATAAATCCTAACCCAAACCCTCCTCCAACCCTAACCCAACCCTAAATCCTAAGCCCTAACCCAAACCCTCACCCCTTACCCTCACCCAACCCTCAATCCTAAGCCCTAACCCAAACTCTCACCCCTAACCCCCATCCAACCCTTACAATAAACCAACCCAAACCCTAACCCTAAACCTCACCCCTAACCATAAACCCTAAACCAAACCCTCCCCTAACCCTAACCATAAACCAACCCTAACCCAAACCCTAAATCCTAAGCCCTAGGCCTAAGTCCTAAGCCCTAACCCAAACCCTCCCCTAACCCTAACCATAAACCAACCCTAACCCAAACCCTAAGTCCTAAGCCCTAACCCAAACCCTCACCCAACCCTAACCCCTAAACCATTAACCCAAACCTAAATCCTAAGCCCTAACCCAAACCCCCAACCCTAAACCCTTAACCATAAACCAACCCAAACCCTAACCCCTAACACAAACCCTAAAAAAATGTTAATTCTCGTCCGTGAGAAACTCTGAGATGGCGCAGGCTCAACTGCCTGGTTTTATCACTCCCCAACCTCACATGTGAACGGGCCCAAATTCAGTTCTACGGGGCCGCACCGAAACTACGTGCAATGCACACATTTGTGGCGCGGTAGTTCGGCAATTATTATAGCGATAAATCAGGAGGCGAGGAGGCAACATATTGCCGTCAAACACCCCTGAAAAGCGCTCCAAACTTAGATTGCTTTTCCAGAAGAGCGGCATTTGTGAACCACCCCTTAGGCAGTCGTCACTGGAACGTGGCCCCCCCAGAGGTAGATCTCCCCTTGCCTCCAAAACAGGAGGCAACTCCTTCAACCCCCATGAGTCCCATACAATGGGAGCGTATTGCCCCAGTGCGATACGGAACATGGATATCTGGGGGGTGGAGGACTGGAGCCCATCGCCTTATCTCACCCCATAGGAAGATATCACCCAACCGGATTATCTGACTCCCGAGGGGAAATATGTCAGTTATTTACATGTCATCACAGCCCATTCCACATCACATAGCCGGCATTGTTTAATGGTGATATATGGATGAACCGGCGCTTCTGTTTTTCTAGATTTTATTTGTTTAAAGCCGAGCTCCAGCCAACTTTTTTTTCCCCTTTATTTATTTTTTAGTTCTTGATATTGCAAGAAAAACGATTACAATTCCCATCAACGGTTTTATTTCTGACCGTAAAAGTCAATGTGGGGAGATTTCCCCCCTCACTTCCCGTCCCCGTGACACCCGTAAAAAGAAACCGGTTTTAATCCGGTCATGTGATTCTGCAGCTCCGGCTCCCCCATGTAAGTGGCCGCTCAACAAGGGCTTTGAAATTCTGGGAGACGCGACGTCACCGTTAGGCTCCCATGGCCCAGCCGATGATGGCGCTCCATCCTCTCCCCTGCAGCTGCCACCCAGTGACACAGGGGAGCTGGAGCTGCAGGATCATGTGACCAGACCGGATTAAAGACAGGCAGATCTTTTCATACAGGGTATGCAGGTTAGTCGGAAGAGGGAAATTTTTACAAAATAGTTTGATCTATCCTTTTCTTTCATATTGAACCCAAAACCAAAAATGTCACATACAGGAGGGTAAAATAAGTATTGAACAAGTCACCATTTTTCTAATATTGTGGTAAAGGTGCTATTGACATGAAATTTTCACATGTCGGTGACAATCCATACAATCCATACATACAAAGACACCAAAACTAATAAGTTCAGAAATGAAGTTCTGTGCAATAAAATGGAACGACGCGGGATAAAAGTATTGAACACATGAAGAAAGGGAGGTGCAAAAAAGGCTTGGAAAGCCAAGACACCAGCTGAAATCTATCAGTAATTAGAAAGCAATCATGCCTCTTGTCAGTGCAAATTAATATCAACCGGTTCAGTCTCAACTGAAGGCCTATAAAAGGGTTTCTCATTACCAAGGTGTCCCACAAGAAACATCTCATGATGGGTAAAAGCAAAGATCTCTCTGAAGACCTTCACAACCTTATGGTTGCAAAAGATACTAATGGCTTTGGTTACAGAAGGATTTCTAAACTTCTGAATGTTCCAGTGAGCACTGTTGGGGCCATAATCCGGAAGTGGAAAGACCATCATTTCACCATG
Source organism: Lithobates clamitans (assembly GCA_037952925.1). Lineage (NCBI taxonomy): Eukaryota > Metazoa > Chordata > Amphibia > Anura > Ranidae > Lithobates > Lithobates clamitans. Next base: position 184,274 of record JBBGZY010002800.1, on the reverse strand, counting down.
AACCGGCCACGACCGGGTGCTCCTCGCACAATTCCTGACAGAGGAGTGAAGAGAATTATCACAAGAGTTGCCCAAGAGCCAAGGACCACTTGTGGGGAGCTTCGGAAAGACCTGGAATTAGCAGGTACATTACTAAGTAATGCCCTCACCCGCCATGGACTGTATGCACGCTCACCACGCTCACCACGCAACACTCCATTGCTGAAGAAAAAAGTATGGTGAAGCTCGTTTATAGTTTGCTGCACAACATTTAGACAAGCCTGTGAAACACGGGGAGAAGATAGTCTGGTCAGAGGAGACCAAAATTGAACTCTTTGGATGCCATAATACACCCCATGTTTGGAGGTCACATGGCCCATCACCCCAAAAACACCCCCCATACCAACAGTGAGGTTTGGAGGTGGGAACATCATGGTGGGGGCGGGGCTGTTTTTCAGGATACGGTACTGGCAAACTTCATATCATTGAAGGAAGGATGAATAGAAAAAATGGACCAAAAATCAGCTGCCATCTACCAGGTAAGGTAAGGTCCATAAAGACATGGATGAACGAGTTTGGGGTGGAGGAACTTGACTGGCCTGCACCTCAACCTGATAGAACACCTTTGGGATGAATAAGAGTGGAGACTGTGAGCCAGGCCTTCTCATCCAACATCAGTGCCTGACCTTACAAATGAGCTTCTGGAAGAATGGTCAAACATTCCCATAGACACCCTCCTAAACCTTGTGGACAGCCTTCCCAGAAGAGTTGAAGCTGTTGTAGTAAAGACAGGTGTCCTAATACTTTTGACAATATAGTGTATTTTTACCTAGAAAAATGGTGATGTGTTCAATACTTATTTTACTCGCTGTATATTCCATATTATTTTGCCCCGGGTTCCCCTTTAAAACTACATTGGTCTCCAGTATCGCCATTTCCCACAATCCCTCGCACCGCGCCCGGTGACGTGTGGTTTCCACGCAGCTCCCGGCTCCGGCCGTCGCGAGCTTCAGACAAACACATGTGCTGGAAGGCTTTTTATTAGTTTGCTTTCTGCCAAAGTCAAATATTGGTTGTCGTTTGGCCGCTCTCTGATTTTTTTTTTTTCGCTCTTTTGTGCGATGCTCCACGCCTGGCGCCTCCGGACTCCGATAAGAGCGTGCGGGGAGGGGGGGAGGGGGGGGGGGGCACCGGCTTTAAATGTTTATTCCCAGCTCTCTACCTGGACGGCAGGCCTGAATCACCTTCCTTCACGCTGCAGAATAAACAGAGGTGAGTACACACAGCGTCGCGGCGAGTGCGGTGTGGGCGCGCTCTGAAGAGGCCACTCGGTCAAAGCCTGTGTACAGGCCGAGGGGGGCGCCACCTGAAGAGGCCGGAGATCGATGCCTTCAAAGCGTAATGTGAGACTGCGCTAATCAGACACCATTTCCTTCTTGAGAGGACCCTGGAGAGCGCTAATGTAAACCAGGACTGGCGGCAAATAATGGAAATCCTGGTGCCACCAAATGGATACATCCCCCACAGGGGGGGGGGGGGGTTCCCCAAAAAATTTCCTGGGTACAGATAGAACTGGTGTGCAGTGTTCAGTGCCTGAGCAACCAACTATCACCAATGTGGCCTAGGAATGGTGGTATTTATAGTAAGTCCTATTCACATCAGGGTCAGGCAGAGGCACCCACCATGGGCACCATGCTGCGAGTGGTGCAACCAAGGTGGAGGCCTCTCCTGCCTCTGCATTGCCCATTATTGTCCTGCACTGTGCCAGGCTGAGCTGTAACCAGCGGCACTCCGCAGCTCTCCCGGTGTAACCAGCGGCACTCCGCAGCTCTACCAGTTTAACCAGCGGCACTCCACAGCTCCTCCTGCAAAACCAGTGATACTCTGCAGCTTTCCCTCTATAACCAGTGGCACCAGTGACTCTCCTTGTGTAACCAACAGCTCTCTGCAGCTCTCCCAGTGTAACCACCGGCACTCTGCAGCACTCCCAATGTAACTCCACAGCTCTCCCAGTGTAACCAGCGGCACTCCGCAGCTCTCCCGGTGTAACCAGCGGCACTCCCTATGTAACTCCGCAGCTTTCCCAGTGTAACCAGCTGCACTCCACTCCTCTCCCAGTGTAACCAGCTGCACTCCACTCCTCTCCCAGTGTAACCAGCGGCACTCTGCACCTCTCCCAGTGTAACCAGCGGCACTCTGCACCTCTCCCAGTGTAACCAGCGGCACTTTGCACCTCTCCCAGTGTAACCAGCAAGAGTTCACAGCTCTCCCAGTGTAACCAGTGGCACTCCGCAGCTCTCCCAGTGTAACCAGCAACACTCTCCTTATGTAATCAGCAGCACTCCACAGCTCCCTCAGTGTAACCAGTGGCAGTTTGCAGCTCTCCTATTATAACCAGCAGCACTTTGCAGCTCTCCCAGTGTAACCAGCGGCACTCCTCAGCACCCCTAATGGAGCGTTCGCCACTGCATCCCCAGCTCTCCCAGTGTAACCAGTGGCACTCCGCACCTCTCCCAGTGTAACCAGCAGCACTCTATATATAACCAGCAGCTCTCCCAGTGTAACCAGCAGCTCTCCACAGCTCTTCATGTGTAAGCAGCAGCACCAATGACTCTCCATGTATAACCAGAAGCACTGAACTAGCAGTTTTACAGCTTGAACCCTGTGCTGAAGTATTTTTAAAATAAAGTTGCTTATGTAGTTTTCTTTTTGCTGATTTTTTTTTTTCCAATTGTTTAAAATGTTTACATTTTAAAATGTTTACAATGTGTTCCTTTGTATTTGTAGCGCCTTATTTTAGAAAATACTTTGTACCAGTTAAAAGTTAAGATTTAGCTAATCTTATCTTTTCTTCATTCCCTTATTTATTTTTATCATTTATTTTTTCTTTTTCTTTTTTTTTTTTTTATTATTTTTATTATTTTTTTGTTTTGGAGGCACTGTAGCATTCTTGCCTCGGGTGCCAGAGGAACTTTTCCGGCCATTGGTTCACACGATGTTTTTGTGCCTTGACACTCATTGCGTCATTTTGAAATGAGCCCTCAAGTAAAAAACTAAAAAAAGTGTCAAAGTAAAAAATGCGCCCTGTAAGGTAACATTTACATCTCTGTGTGGTCATAAAGAAAGAATCTGTTTATTTTTTTTTATTGTATTCCAGCCAAATAATTGGCTCCCCAGATATGTTTAGCATGTTGTTTTATAGCGATATAGTCGGAGATAACATTTTTGGCATTTTTTTCATGCGATATACAGCGCCTGTTTTTTTTTTGACACATGTATATTTATTTTATTATATTCTTTAAGCTGCTGTCATGTTCCTTGCCTTCTAAGAAAAAAATTAAAAAAGGACCATTTGACACAGAACACGTAGATCATGGCGGACTCTGCGTGCTCATAAATGCCTTCATCTGATTTTCTCTCCAGAAGTGCAGCACCATATTTGTTCAGGCATCATTCAGGGTCACCATCTACGTCCTGGACTGATAGGTCAGCTCAGAGATGACACAGCCTCTCACCTTGAGACTTGCTACAAAGTTACAATGTACAGTCTGATCACTGGGGGAGGGGAGACTGAGGAAATGCTTCCTCCTCCTTCTACGAAGTTACAATGTACAGTCTGATCACTGAGGGAGGGGGGACTGAGGAAATGCCTCCTCCTCCTTCTACAATGTTACAATGTACAGTCTGATCACTGTGGGGAGGAGACTGAGGAAATGCTTCCTCCTCCTTATGCAAAGTTACAATGTACAGTCTGATCACTGGGGGAGGGGAGACTGAGGAAATGCTTCTTCCTACCTGCAGTAGATTGAGGACATCATCTCAGCCTAGGCACAGTCACTAACTGTGGATCAAAAACATTTTTTTTAAAGATCAAAAGGTGTAGCTATTTTTCCTATGATATTGTTGCGGTATGTTGTGACATGACGGGAAGTTACTCATACATACCTGGAAAGGTAATGAAAGGTTCACTTGATGAGAACTTCAGATAAGTGTATTATAGTTCCCTTTTGAAGTAAGAAGGAAAATAAAGTGTGATTTGTACCCTCCGTGCCCTTCCTATGAGGAGAGGTGTCTTCTTGGATAAACTTACAGAAGTATCTCTGCTTTTTCTGTTGACTTTCTTTACAATGAGCGGCCTACTGGGAGAGAGGAAACGTCCCCGGGACCCCCCCCCGGCTACACGGGAGAAGATCGGTGAGCGGAGCGCCCTGCTGGCTCCTGATTCCGCTCTACACACTGGAACCCAGGAGCTACCAGAACCCAGGAGACCCCAGAACCCAGGAGCCACCAGAACCCAGGAGCCACCAGAACCCAGGAGCCGCCAGAACCCAGGACCTGCCAGAACCCAGGAGCCATCAGAACCCAGGAGCCGTCAGAACCCAGGAGCCGTCAGAACCCAGGAGCCGTCAGAACCCAGGAGCCGCCAGAACCCAGGAGCCACCAGAACCCAGGAGCTACCAGAACCCAAGAGCCGCCAGAACCCAGGACCTGCCAGAACCCAGGACCTGCCAGACCCCAGGACCTGCCAGAACCCAGGAGCCGTCAGAACCCAGGAGCCGTCAGAACCCAGGAGCCGTCAGAACCCAGGAGCCGTCAGAACCCAGGAGCCGTCAGAACCCAGGAGCCGTCAGAACCCAGGAGCCGTCAGAACCCAGGAGCCGTCAGAACCCAGGAGCCCACAGAACCCAGGAACCCACAGAACCCAGGAGCCCACAGAACCCAGGAGCCCACAGAACCCAGGAGCCCACAGAACCCAGGAGCCCACAGAACCCAAGAGCCGCCAGGAGCCCCCAGAACCCAGGACCCGCCAGACATGGAGGGTCAAACTGACCGCTCTGTAAAGTGGACCAGTACTTCATTTCACTTCATTTAAAAGTAAAAATGTGCTGAATAAGAACGAACACTACACGAAGTTTGCTGTTATATTTATTATCCAGAAAATAATCTTCTCCCCCCACTGAATTTAATTTGACTTCATTACTGGAGCCCGACTTTCCCTGACTTCCTGGCTAATCTCCACCAGCTGCCATTGCCCTGCCCAATGAGAGAGTGCCCTTACTGGCGACACAACTAGCTGTAATCCCTCCGTCATACAAGGATGACCTTACTGGCCTTATACCAGTTGCCATCCCTTCCCCCCAATGAGAGTGCCCCTACTGGCCTTATACCAGCTGCCATCCCTTCCTCCAATGAGATTGCGGCTACTGGCCAGTGCCACTATACCAGTTGCCATCCCTTCCTCCAATGAGAATTCCCCTACAGGCCTTATACCAGCTGCCATCCCTTCCCCCCAATGAGAGTGCCCCTACTAGCCTTATACCAGTTGCCATCCCTTCCTCCAATGAGATTGCGGCTACTGGCCAGTGCCACTATACCAGTTTCCATCCCCTCCTCCAATGAGAATTCCTCTACAGGCCTTATACCAGCTGCCATCCCTTCCCCCAATGAGAGTGCCCCTACTGGCCTTATACCAGCTGCCATCCCTTCCCCCAATGAGAGTGCCCCTACTGGCCTTATACCAGCTGCCATCCCTTTTGGCAATGAGAGTTCCCCTACTGGCCACTATACCAGCTGTCACCCTTTCCTCCAATGAGAGTCCCCATACTGGCCACTATACCAGCTGCCATCCCTTCCTCCAATGAGAGTGCCCCTACTGGCCTTATACCAGCTGCCATCCCTTCCTCCAATGAGAGTCCCCATACTGGCCACTATACCAGCTGCCATCCCTTCCTCCAATGAGAGTGCCCCTACTGGCCTTATACCAGCTGCCATCCCTTCCTCCAATGAGAGTCCCCATACTGGCCACTATACCAGCTGCCATCCCTTCCTCCAATGAGAGCGCCCCTACTGGCCACTATAGCAGCTGCCATCTCTTCCTCCAATGAGAGTGCCCCTACTGGTCACCATATCAACTGCCATCCCCTTTTCCAGTGAGAGTTGCCACACAACTAATAGCCATTCCCGTGTCCAATGAGTGTCTCCCTACTGGTTGCCCCATCAGCTGTCCATTGAGAGTGCCATTACTGGTTGTTCCTCCAGCTACCATCCCTCTGTCCAGTGAGGGTTTCCCTACTGGTCACTATACCGACTACCATCCCTCCAAACTACAGCCCTCCAGTTGTTCAGGTACTACAATTCCCATAATGCCTAGTCGTGTCTGTGAATGTCAAGAGTTTCACAATGCCTCATGGGACATGTAGTTCTGCAACAGCTGGGAGGACCGTAGTTTGGAAATCCCTGCTAGAAGATGCCTCCAGCCAGGAACTGAGAGCGGCGGGGCTCTATATCTGACTTGCTGCAGCTTCTCATGCACATGGTGAGAAGCTCACAGTGTGCGGTGAAATCGGGAGTAAGCCATTTCAGTGAAGGAGAGGAGCCGGTACAACTCGGCAAGACTGAAGGGAAGGCCGGAGGGAGGATTTAAATACTATGAACGTTAACAATACATACAATTTACTACAAGCCTATAAAACCCCTCTCACAAGCTGAACATGAATTCTTTGAATATTTTACCTTTAAAAAAAAAAAAAAAAAATTTCAATGCCCCCCTAATATTTCATATGGTTCTGGATTAAAGGGGGGATCCAGGGCACCGGTATTAATATTGTATAATGATAACACTACGGCACAATGTCTTAGGTGACACACAACTGGAATAGTTCACCAAAACGATTTTTGCAGCGGAGAGACGTCACATGATTTGTGAAATTGGAATTTTTGGAGAAATTTTAGGAATAATCGTTTCACACATTTATGTTTCTATCATAAAGAAATCAATCGCTCATACACATTACGCATCAACGTGACATAACAGTTGGTCTAAATTTAGCGCATTGCTTTAATATATATATAAATAAAAACAGAGGCCAAGATGGCAGCTTCCTTGGCTGAAAACGATAGGAGGGTTTACTGCCACTTTACATCAATATCAATGACATGGTATTGATAAAAGCTATTTTATCTAAGGGAAGTTCCCAAAACATGGCCCGTTGGGGGGTACCCGAGGACTGAGGTTGAGAACCACTGCTGTAGGAGACCAGATATAGTGAATGCAGGGTCCCGGGTTTAGCAACACTTTAAAACAGAAGAATCGGCAAGCTTAAGTGACCCACCAGCTTAAGGAACCGCTTGCCGAAAACTTGTTTGATTCCATAGTTTAGGTCAAAGCCCCATTGGAACTTTTATATTAAAAGCAGCTAAATACATTTCCAGGTGCAATAAAACAAAGGCCACAGCCTGAGTGAAAAAGCCTTTCCCTTGCCAGCATGCTGCAGAAAAGGGCCCTTGCTGTCTGGGTGGAAGCAGTGGTCTCTCTGCATAGGTCCAACCCCCCGCCCCCCGTGCTGAGTCAAAACTGGAGCTCTCCAATCAGCAGGGAGCTGATAGCAGAAGGTCGACATTCCCCTTGCAATTCAGACGCATTGCTCTGCAGAGAGAACAGGGGGAATCAGGGTCATTCGGTGTAACCTGCTGGCAGGGGACAGGCTTTTCTACTCAGGCTGTGGCTATTTGATAAATATGTATGGCTTTGCACAGCTTTTCTTTTGATGCACCTTGAAGCAAGCGCTGTCTTATGTGGATGGGCAACTTCAGCTTTCTGGTTCTCTTTTCCTACATCATGTTGTTTCCTAATGCAGCAAACTTCTTACCTTATCTTTGCTCGCTCTGTCCAAACAAAGGAAGTAAAAGATAAATCCTTGTGCCCCGGGCATGGCTGAAAATGTACAAAAAAACAGAAGTATATGAAATAGATACCAACAGGAAAAACCCTACAAAATATAACCGTACAAAGTGTGAAAACAATCCGGGAGATTCTGGGACTATTCGGGTAAGGCTACCAGCATTGGGCTAAAAACCCTCTCAGGATGCATCAAATCTGGACTCATTCTATCAATATCTTTATGTAAGTGAGAGCTCCAGAACTGAGCTTAGGAGGTCTAACTATAGATCTATATAGAGGAATCAGGACCTCCTTCCTCCTGCTGGTGACCCCTCTAGTGATATAAAGATCTATATAGAGGAATCAGAACCTCCTTCCTCCTGCTGGTGATCCCTCTAGTGATCTAAAGACCTATATAGAGGAATCGGACCTCCTTCCGGTGATCCCTCTAGTGATCTAAAGGTCTATATACAGGAATCAGGACCTTTCCTCACACTGGTGGTCCCTCTAGTGATATCATGATCTATAGAGAGGAAACAACACCTCCTTCCTCCTGCTGGCGACTCCTCTAGTGATAGAAAGATCTATATAGAGGAATCAGGACCTCCTTCCTCCTGCTGGCGACTCCTCTAGTGATAGAAAGATCTATATAGAGCAGCCATTCTCAACCAGGGTTCCTCCAGAGGTGGCTAGGGGTTCCCTGAGCTGTGGCTGATTTACCTCCCTGTTTGATGGTGCCTACATAGTTCTGAGCCAATGTCACTTGGAGGAGCCAGTGGTATGACACCAATGCTCTTTATAGCTCCCTGTAAGGGGGCCATTCTTACCACCACTGTAAAAAAGGACATTCTTCTCACTGACCACCAAAGTAAGGGGCATTGTTCCCACTGACCCCCAATGAATGGGTTTTATCAGGGGTTCCTCGATACCTGAAAATTATTTTAAGGTTTCCCCTGGGGTAAAAAGGTTGAGAAAGGCTTATATAGAGGAATCAGGACCTCCTTCCTCCCGCTGGTGACTCTTCTGGTGATAGAAAGGTCTATACAGAGGAATCAGGACCTCCTTCCTCCTACTGGTGACCCCTCTAGTGATATAAAGATCTATATAGAGGAATCAGGACCTCCTTCCTCCTGCAGGTGACTCTCCTCTATATAGATCTTTATATCACTAGAAGAGTCACCAGCAGGAGGAAGGAGGTCCTAATTCCTCTATATAGATCTTTATATCACTAGAAATCAGGACCTCCTTCCTCCTGCTGGTGACCCCTCTACTGATAGAAAGATCTATATAGAGGAATCAGGACCTCATTCCTCCTGCTGGTGATCCCTCTAGTGATATAAAGATCTACATAGAGGAATCAGGACCTCCTTCCTCCTGCTGGTGACCCCTCTAGTGATCTAAAGATCTATATAGAGGAATCAGGACCTCCTTCCTCCTGCTGGTGACCCCTCTAGTGATCTAAAGATCTATATAGAGGAATCAGGACCTCCTTCCTCCTGCTGGTGACCCCTCTAGTGATCTAAAGATCCATATAGAGGAATCAGGACCTCCTTCCTCCCGCTGGTGACCCCTCTAGTGATCTAAAGATCTATATAGAGGAATCAGGACCTCCTTCCTCCTGCTGGTGACCCCTCTAGTGATATAAAGATCTATATAGAGGAATCAGGACCTCCTTCCTCCTGCTGGTGACCCCTCTAGTGATCTAAAGATCTATATAGAGGAATCAGGACCTCCTTCCTCCTGTTGGTGATTCCTCTAGTGATATAAACATCTACAGGTATATCGTTCAATGCCTAGACATCCCAAGTCTTATTCCTCTGCAGCTCTGGTCAACACTGCCCCCCCCAATTCTATACTCTATCAAATGATTATTTTTACCCTCCCCAAGCTCGTTATTTTACATTTGGAAGCGTTGAACTTCAGTTTTTACTGGTTTTGGCCAATAATCCAGCAATGTTCTACATTAAGTAGGAAACATTTGACAGCTCCTCACAGCACATTATCCCAAATCCAGCGGCAGACGGATCCCCGGTGACCGCCGTTATCTCATCTGGATGCCGCTGCTGGGTAAAGCAACTGTGCTAGATTTACACTTTGTCCGCTTATATCCTGCAGCATGTACAGGGATTAGCAAGGGACCAGAAGTCCAGCTTTCATATTCCTCTCACTTCCTCCCGTCTTCATTTTCACCAGTCCTGTTTACTCAGATTTCTCACCCCCTCCCCCCTTAATCACTTCCCTACAGGTTTCAGGTGCCCCCCTTTCCCCGGCTTCCTTCGACTTCACAGGCGCCGATCCCCAGCGCTAGCTGTCAGTACCGACGCAGACATGCCGCGTGCTGGGTGCCTCATCTCCCTCATGTCCGCTTCTGAAGGAACCTGATCCGCAGAGTCAGACTTCGCCGCTATGGCTGCTCGCAGGATGCCAGGCAGAGGCTTTGATAATATTTCTCCATGCGTTTTCTTTTCCCCCGGATGTTGGGGAAGTTAACCGAAGAGCCAAATAAATAAAGATCGGGGTAAACTTTCATCACCTCCTCATTTCCCTCGTCGGCATATTTGTTAGCGTCCAGAGGTCTAGGAATACATTAGCGCATATCGTCTAGCATGGCGGATGGCATCCATGGTGGGGGGGAAAGGGTTAAAAAACACCTTAGGAAGTCAGATTTGGACTGCTGACCCCCTTCAAAAGTGCAGAGAGACTGCAAATGGCCCCCAAACATTACCCCTAAATCATATTCAGGATGGATCTTTACCTAGATCTCAAGATTTGGGCATCATGGCGATTATTGTATGCGATTACTGAACTGCAAATAAGGATGAGGGATAGTGAGGAGATTGACTTCACCATTAGTGAGTTTTCACAGTGGACACTCGTTGGCTGACATCAAAGAGCTGGTCTAGACTTCAGAGGGATCCCGACAATATTGTCAGGATCCACCCGGATGCCTGACCGGAAGCTGGCTCAACCTCTCAGCAAGCCACTGAGAGCCCTCCCCAGCCCAGCACTCCAGTGAGCACTGGAGGGGCAGAACAGAGATGAATGGATAGTCACCACACTCTCTTCTCAATGAAGACAGAGAACTGAGCGATCAGCCATTATGTGAACGTTTGGTTCTGGGTCTTTGGGCCGGCAGAGGACAGCTGCGGCATTGGAGCGATGCTGCATCCACATAGGTGAGCACTTGCATCTGTTAATTAAAAATTCTTCACTTCTCCTTGAGGTATGGAAAACCAGTTGGGGCCGCTCATTAGGGGCCCCCTAATCCATGCACTCGGCCCCTAATCTACATGCGGAGTGCCAGACACATGGGTTCCAAAGGGGTTTTTTGGGGTTTTTTTTGCACGTGAATAGAGCCGGAGGCTCCAATTGGCTTAAAAGCCCCCCCGCCCCCCCGACCGATGGAGCTCCATCCGCCACTGTGGAAAACACATCAGGGGAATGTACAATCTTAGGAGAACAGTGCTGACCAGCACTATAGAGGAAATAGATTTTGGGGTACTTACAGTCAGGTCCATAAATATTGTGACAACGACACAATTCTAATCTTTTTGGCTCTATACATCACCACAATGGATTTGAAATGAAACAAACAAGATGTGCTTTAACTGAAGACTTTCAGCTTTAATTTGAGGGCATTTACATCCAAATCAGGTGAATGGTGTAGGAATTTCAACAGTTTGTATATGTGCCTCCCACTTTTTAAGGGACAATTGGCTGCTCAGCTGTTCCATGGCTATGTGTGTGTTATTCCCTCATTATCCCATTTACAAGGAGCAGATAAAAGGTCCAGAGTTCATTTCACGTGTGCCATTTGCATTTGGAATCTGTTGCTGTCAACTCTCAATATGAGATCCAAAGAGCTGTCACTATCAGTGAAGCAAGCCATCATTAGGCTGAAAAAACAAAACAAACCCATCAGAGAGATAGCGACAACATTAGGTGTGGCTAAATCAACTGTTTGGAACATCCTTAAAAAGAAAGAACGCACCGGTGAGCTCAGCAACACCAAAAGACCCGGAAGACCACAGAAAACAACTGTGGTGGATGACCGAAGAATTCTTTCCCTGGTGAAGAAAACACCCTTCACAACAGTTGGCCAGCTCAAGAACACTCTCCAGGAGGTAGGTGTATGTGTGTCAAAGTCAACAATCACGAGAAGACTTCACCAGAGTGAATACAGAGGGTTCACCACAAGATGTAAACCATTGGTGAGCCTCAAAAACAGGAAGGCCAGATTAGAGTTTGCCAAACAACATCTAAAAAAGCCTTCACAGTTCTGGAACAACATCCTATGGACAGATGAGACCAAGATCAACTTGTACCAGAGTGATGGGAAGAGAAGAGTATGGAGAAGGAAAGGAACTGCTCATGATCCAAAGCATACCACCTCATCAGTGAAGCATGGTGGTGGTAGTGTCATGGCATGGGCATGTATGGCTGCCAATGGAACTGGTTCTCTTGTATTTAGTGATGATGTGACTGCTGACAAAAGCAGCAGGATGAATTCTGAAGTGTTTTGGGCAATATTATCTGCTCATGTTCAGCAAAATGCTTCAGAACTCATTGGACGGCGCTTCACAGTGCAGATGGACAATGACCCGAAGCATACTGCGAAAGCAACCAAAGAGTTTTTTAAGGGAAAGAAGTGGAATGTTATGCAATGGCCAAGTCAATCACCTGACCTGAATCCGATTGTGCATGCATTTCACTTGCTGAAGACAAAACTGAAGGGAAAATGCCTCAAGAACAAGCAGGAACTGAAGACAGTTGCAGTAGAGGCCTGGCAGAGCATCACCAGGGATGAAACCCAGCGTCTGGTGATGTCTATGCGTTCCAGACTTCAGGCTGTAATTGACTGCAAAGGATTTGCAACCAAGTATTAAAAAGTGAAAGTTTGATGGATGATTGTTAATCTGTCCCATTACTTTCGGTCCCTTAAAAAGTGGGAGGCACATATACAAACTGTTGTAATTCCTACACCGTTCACCTGATTTGGATGTAAATACCCTCAAATTAAAGCTGAAAGTCTGCAGTTAAAGCACATCTTGTTCGTTTCATTTCAAATCCATTGTGGTGGTGTATAGAGCCAAAAAGATTAGAATTGAGTCGATGTCCCAATATTTATGGACCTGACTGTATTTCAGATCATTGCAAGGTCAACTGATTGCGAAATGAGATGATTTCCCTAGATAGATCTTTCTATCACTAGAAGGGTCACCAGCGGGAGGAAGGAAGTCCTGATTCCTCTATATAGATCTTTATATCACTAGAGGGATCACCAGCAGGAGGAAGGAGGTCCTGATTCCTCTATATAGATCTTTATATTATTAGAACGGTCACCTCACCAGCAGAAGGAAGGAGGTCCTGCTGGTGTTGGAGCCTTTTCCAGGTTTTTATTATATGTGTCTTCATTGGAAAGGTTTTCCTTTACCTCTGGCTGGTCACTGCCTGGGACAAGAAGTAAGGGATAATACTCCTGATAGCGAGGGGAAATTTCCCTCAAATCCTGTTGAGATATTTAGCAAATTTTGACCCTTTAAAGCAGGGGGACTCCAAACTACGACCCTCCAGTTGTTCAGGAACTACAATTCCCAACATGCCCAGTCATGTCTGTGAATGTCAGTTTTTTACAATGCCTCATGGGACGTGTAGTTCCGCAACAGCTGGAGGGTCGTAGTTTGGAGATCCCTGCTTTAAAGTGTCACTGAGACAGGAAGTGAAAGCGGTCCCCTGAAATGGGGACACAGACAACATTAAAGACCACAATAACCTTTCTGCATTATAGTAAAGCCATAATTAGTTCTTTGCTGGGATGTTTTGCCATTTCCTACTCTAAATCAAAATACTTGGTGTACAGATATACCTGAAATGCAAAAGACGCCCACTCTGGTTGGAGAAACTGCTGCTTTATCTTTTAGCATTCAGTCATGTAATCTCTGAGGAGGGCACTCAATACTAATTAATGCCGTTGCAAGCTGGCAGCTGGGCACTCGCAGACTGCAACTGAATAGAGATCAGAGCCAAGATTTGCTGATCCTCCCCATACAGCAGGGGTCATGTGATGAAATGTTAAGGCACTTAGCCTACAGAGCGGTAGGAATGAGCCGTCAGTTGCCCAATTGGTCTCCTGTTCGGCATCATATATAGAAGTGGTATTTCTACTGCTTCTATAACTGATTCCCAAGGAAGCAGTGGGAGCTTGCACCCGCCGCGTCCCTAGGAACCACTGACGTTACTGGGAATCCCTGCCACATAAGCAAAAGGGCGGGAGAGCAGTGACATATTTGGGGCGATGACATTGACATTCAGCTAGTGGTACCGTCAAGGTTTGGTTGTGTGCACAAGGTATTTTTTTCAGCGGCAGTTATGATGAATGATATATTTACAATAAGGGTCATTTTTTGGGAATTTCAATTTTTTATTCATAAAAGAACTTGTCAAATGTTTTTTTTTTTTTTTAAGGTTACAGTTCTTTTTTTTGTGAATGACTAGGGGTACTATGTACTTCTTGGGGTTCTCCTATTGTTAAAATGGGTCTTCCAGATTCTAATAAGCCCCCCCTGCCTGTAGACCCCCACAACCACTGGCCAGGGTTGTGGGGAAGAGGCCCTTAGTCCACATCAACATGGAGACAGGGTGCTTTGCAGGGGGGCTACCCTATCCTATAGCTCTGAGGAAGGGGGTGAATCCCCTAAAACATGCCATCTTGCTGATCAAGTGGCGCATTGGACCAGGTAACCCTTCACCAGCACTGGATCTGGTTCTTGTGCAATACAATGCTTGCATTCTTTCACTTTTGGGAGTTGGGAAATGAATTTGGCTCTCGAGTATAGATTTTTTGCTAATGCACTAGGCATGTGCGCCCTCTTGTTTGCTTTTCCTACAATTGCCTACTAAGATTCCCCTATCTGAGGAAGACTAAGTGTTCCAGTTGAAGATTTACTATTGGCTCTCACTTTTTTGTGCACGGGTTACCCCCCCATGTTGATGGCATAAAGCCTGGTATGGTTCAGAAAAAAAATTGACATTTTTAATTTGACAGATTCGGCTCTCATTGATTTTGGTGGGGTTCAGGTTCAGCATCCAAACTTCTTTGAGGATCACCGAACCCTGGTGGAACCAAACGCATGGAACAAAATCAGCTAATCCCTATAAAGCCGCGGTTTCTCCAGCCAAAGTAACTTTAAAAGTTCCAGGGCTATCATTATCATTTCTGTAAAGGTCCGATTGGATGGAGGAGGTCAGGTCTTCGCCAGCACCATCAGGTTCCACCATGGCACCCAACATGAATGCCAAGGTCACAACCAGTTGTGCACCTATCGCGAGGCAAACAAGGCGTTTTCCTTGGGCGCCATATTTCAGAGGGATGGCGCCGCACCCAAGCAGAAAGGACACTATGAGCGGTGGCATTGCTATGAGGGTGCGGCCCACACACGGGTGACACCCGCCAGAGGGGTGGCTGTGGAGTGACCGTTCAGTGACAGGGGAGCAAAGTGGAAGCAGGAGGTGGGGGTGGCAGCAGCCTCCGATCCTAGAAGTAGCTCATGTGGCAGAGCAGGTTGGAGTCCCGGGCTATGATCGTGCCTTGGTAGCCTCGCTACACAGCTGGTAAAAGGGCGGAAATGTGAGAGTCCGGTATAGTATGGGGGGGCTGGGGGGGGGGGGGGCTGGGGGAGCCCCCTCTCTCACCCCCCCCTTTCTCACCCCCTCTCTTTTTCTCACTCCCTCCTCATCCCCCCACCTCCTCTCTCACCCCCTCTCTTTTTCTCACCCCCCTCTCTCTTACCCCCTCCTCACCCCCCCACCTTTTTCTCTCACCCCCTCTCACCCCCACTATTTTTCTCACCCCCCTCCTCCTAATCCCCCATCCTCTTTCTCTCACCCCCTCTCTCACCCCTCTCTTTTTCTCATCCCCCTCTTTCTCTCTTCCCCCCCTACTCATCCCCCCACCTCTTTCTCTCACCCCCTCTCTCCCCCTCCCTCTCTCTTTCTCTCACCCCCCTCTTTTTCTCTGTCACCCCCCCTCTCCCCCTCCCTCTTTCTCTGTCACCATCCCTCCTCACCCCCACCTCTTTCTCTCACCCCCCTCTCTCTCTCCCTCCCACCCCATCTTTTTCTCTCACCCCCTCTCCCCCCTCTCATTTTCTCTCCACCCTTCTTTTTCTCCCCCCCACCCCCTCTTTTTCTCCCCCCTCTCTCTCTCACCCACCTCTGAAGAGGTGGGGCTATAATAGGAAGAGGTGGGGTCTAAAGAGGAAGGGGTGGAGTTTACAGATGAAGGAATGGATCTTTAATAGGGAAGGTGTGGGACAAATTTAGATGGGGGGGGGGTGCCCGATTTTAGTCTTGCCTAGGGCAGCACAAAACCAAAAATTCACAACGACTAACTCAAGACCTTTCATCGCACCCAATGGTGAACGAGATTTTTAAAAAGTGACTGGTCCTCTTTAACTCCAATAAGGCATAATTGCTAGAACATGAGCTCGGTTGTTCCTGGTCTAGAAGTTGGTACCCATTATCAGTGATTATTCATCAGCAGACATGTTTGCACAGGTTCACCAACCACAGATTTATCTTCTACAAAAGGTGATGACTTTTTTATTTGTAACATCGCTGTGTGCAGCAGACTTTTCCCACGGTCTCGCCAATGATTAAAGTACCCCCCCCCCCACTCTTTTTTTTTTTTTACCGTAGTGAAATTACATATCATTATCGGAGGAATGTAAAAGCCCACTCGCCATACCGACTGGGGGATAGAAGCATGGAGTCTACCTGCTGCGGCACGGATGCTAATCCCTAAATTGCCTCCATGTTTATGCTCAATTCTCTTTTCAGCTGCAGTCTGCGAGCGCCCAGCTGCCAGCTTGCAATGGCATTAATTAATATTGAGTGCCCTCGCCATCACTCACCAGTGTGGGGCCCTCAGTGGGGGCCGCCTTAACCCCTTCCTATCCCGGAGCTTTGTGGGTTCTTTTTGTTCAAGTCTGGATTTGGTGTCCCACACAATTTTTATGTGTTCAGTGCACCCATGTGGGTCTGAATGCCTGAGAAACATCAGATCATTGCTCCTTCTAGACATTTTTTTTTTTCTCCTTAAAAAAAAAAAAAGATTAAAGTTGGATATCTTTTTGGTGAAGAGGAGTGAGATTCAGGCTCAGAGGATCCACGCCGGAGAAGAGAGATGGCAAACATGGGGTTACATTTATATCAGGGAAGGCTAGTGCTAGAATTACTGAAAGAAAGGTTTAGTGTTTGAGTGTTAGGATTACGGAAGAGTTGCTAGTGTATGAATAAGTGTTAGGGGTTGCAGAGGGGGTTAATAATGGGGTTAAAAGGGTGAAAGTTGGTGTTGGGTGTCTAGTGTCGGGGTTACAGGGAGGGTTAGGCTAGTGTTAGGGTTGGGGGTTGTAATGGGCTTAAAGTGGGGAGTAATAATGGACTATAAGAGAGAAGGTTAGTGTAATGCCCCGTACACACGGTCGGATTTTCCGATGGAAAATATCCGATCGGAGCGTGTTGTCGGAAATTCCGACCGTGTGTGGGCTCCATCGGACATTTTCCATCGGATTTTCCGACACACAAAGTTGGAGAGCAGGAGATAAAATTTTCCGACAACAAAATCCGTTGTCGGAAATTCCGATCGTGTGTACACAAATCCGACGGACAAAGTGCCACGCATGCTCAGAATAAATAAAGATATGAAAGCTATTGGCCACTGCCCCGTTTATAGTCCCGACGTACGTGTTTTACGTCACCGCGTTTAGAATGATTGGATTTTCCGACAACTTTGTGCGACCGTGTGTAGACAAAACAAGTTTGAGCCAACATCCGTCGGAAAAAATCCTAGGATTTTGTTGTCGGAATGTCCGAACAAAGTCCGACCGTGTGTGCGCCCTATTAGAATTACAGGAAGGGCTTGTGTTGGGGTTACAAGGGAGGAAGTTAGTATTAAGGTTGGGTAGATATTGTTGGGGTTACAGGGTTAGTTAAGGTATTACAGGGGAGTTTTGTGATGGGTTACAAAGAAAAAGGCAGTTGTTGGGGTTACGGGGGGGGGGGGGGGTAGTAATGGGTTAAGAGAGAAGTTAGTGTTAAGGTTGGAGGTTACGGGGGGAGAAGGTTAGTGGTAGCGTTGGGCAGGTTGTATTGGTGATACAGGAAGGCATAGTAATGGGCTACAAGGGAGAAGGCTAGTGTTAGGCTTGGGCAGTTAGTATTGAAACTACAAGAAGGGCTTGTGTTAGGGTTACAGGGTAGAAGGCTACTAGTGTTAGGGTTGGGCAGGTAGTATTGGAGATACAGGAAGGCTTAATAATGGGCAAGTAGTTTTGGAGTTACGTGGAGGGTTAGTGATGGGGTTACAAGGGAGAAGGCTAGTGTCATGGATGGGGAGAGGGTTGTAATGGGGTTCTAGGGAAGGTCAATGTTGGGTTCGCAAAGGAGAAGGCTAATGTTTGGGTTGGGGTTACATTGAGGGGGTTGTGGTTACATGGAAGAAGGTTAGTGTTGGGGTTACAGGAAGGGCTTGTGTTGAGGTTACAGGGGAGAAGGTTAGTGGTAGCATTGGGCAGGTTATATTGGTGATACAGGAAGGCATAGTAATGGGCTACAAGGGAGAAGGATAGTATTAGAGTTGGATGGATACTGTTAGATACTGTTGGGAATACAGGAAAGGTTAATGATTGAGTAACAGAGAGGGTTAGTAATGGTAATACAGGGAGGTTTTGTGATGGGTTACAAGGAAGAAGGTTAGTGTGTGTGTGGGGTTGCAATGGGGTTACAGGGAGGGTTACAAGTGAGGTTAGTGTTAAGGTTGGGCAGTTAGTGTTGGGGTTACAGGAAGGACTTGTGTTGAGGCTACTTGTGTTGTGGGGAGAAGGTTATTGTTAGGGTTGGGTAGGTAGTGTTGGAGTTACATGGAGGGTTGGTGATGGGGAGGGGGTTGTAATGGGGTTACAGGGAGGGTTAATGTTGGGTTCACAAAGGAGAAGGCTAATGTTTGGGTTGGGGTTACAGGGAGGGTGTTGTGGTTACATGGGAGAAGGTTGGTGTTAGGGTTGGGCAGGTAGTAATGGAGATACAGTAAGGGTTAGGAATCAGCTACAAGAGTGAAGGTTAGTGTTAGGCTTGGGCAGTTAGGGTTTGTATTACAGAAAGGGTTTTTGTTGAGGTTACAAATTAGAAGTTTAGTGTTAGGGTTGGGCAAGTAGAGATGGAGTTACATGGAGGGTTAGTGATAGGGTTACAAGGGAGAAGGCTAGTGTCAGGGATGGGAAGGGGGTTGTAATGGGGTTACAGGGAGGGTTAATGTTGGGTTCACAAAAGAGAAGGATATTTGGGTTGGGGTTACAGGGGTGGTGTTGTGGTTACTTGGGAGAAGGTTAGTGTTGGGCAATTAGTGTCAGAGTTACAAGGAGGGAGTTACATAGGGAAAGGCTGGGGTTGGGGATAGTAATGGGGGTTACAGGGAGACTTAGTGTTGGGGTTATAGGGAGGGTTCGACTAAATTAGACTCCACCTTGTAGAAGATTGGGTTGTTGCTCTTTTGCCAAACACTGTGTAATGCTGAATAGACATTTCGGTTAACTATCACATCGTGTCTGCGCAAAGATCGGTGCGTGAGATTTGAAATAACTTTTGAATGTCTTGAATGTTCCAACAGTGAGATCTTATGGTCATTATTCCAAGATCTGCTCCTGTCAACCTGAGAGCGTTTCGGTTGGCCTCGCCCCTCATATTGGGCACAGCAGGTGTACAGACCCGGGAACTCAGCACAGGGATGGTGAGAATCCCTCATAATGGGCATAGCAGGAGTACAGTCCCGGGAACTCAGCACAGGGATGGTGGTAGTGGCAACCCTTCATAATGGGCACAGCAAGAGTACAGACCCAGGAACTCCACACAGGGATGGTGGGAACTCCTCATAATGGGCACAGCAGGTGTACAGACCCGGGAACTCAGCCCAGGGATGGTGAGAACCCCTCACAATGGGCACAGCAGGTGTACAGACCCAGGAACTCCACACAGGGATGGTGGAAACCCCTCATAATAGACCTTGCAATGAAGCCCCCAAAGGGACAGAAGAGGCTGCCAGATGATTTTACCACCATCTCATAAAAAGAGACGTATCATTTTTGGGTGAAATGCGTTGAAGCCTTTGAGAAAGGTTGGCTTTCTCCCTTTAAGAAAGCGGCACACAGTTGGTGGGCTCAGGTATTCCAGGCTCCTGCTCCAGGGTTCCTGGCTTCTTCTCTAATCCGGGGCTCGCTGAACATTTTTTGGCAAGGTGTGCAGGGCAGAGCAGCAGAGAGGCGTGTCCCCGAACTCTCTCTCACACTCCTGGCGGTGCGTACGTGCCGAGCTGGAGCCGACACATGGCGTTCTAATAATTAATATCCAGCACTGCGGAGTGAGGAGTCATCCTAATTAAGGGGAGCCGGCTACACAAACACACAGATATCAACCAGAAATATAAATAGCTAGTCCCGGCACGCTGACAATCCGGGCAAATACTCAGCACTCAACTATTTAAGTAAAACGAATGCATTAGCGGTGGAGAAGGGTGGCGGGGGGGGGGGGGGTGAGAGGGGGGCCATGCCAATTCATCGCAGTGCTGGCAGGTACAGCACAGGAGGAGACTACTGCCATTGGAATACATCAAGTCTCGCTCCACGCAAAGCTTCGGTTTTGCCTGGTGGTTGTAAAGCAACATTTCCAGGTTTCTGGCCTAGGCCGGACCCCCGCTGCCTCCTGGGAGGGCTACCTCACCGCGATCCCCAGAGGAATCGTGCTTCTAAGCTGCAACTGTGCGTTGTTAGTGCACATAAACATTGGATTTGTACGTGTGTGCACAAACCACGCTGAGCATTTCCTTAGTCGACCCTCCCCCAGTGATCAGACTGTACATTGTAACTTTGTAGAAGGAGGAGGAGGCATTTCCTCAGTCTCCCCTCCCCCAGTGATCAGACTGTACATTGTAACTTTGTAGAAGGAGGAGGAGACATTTCCTCAGTCTCCCCTCCCCCAGTGATCAGACTGTGGGCATCTCAGTTTAGGAAGTAGATGGTGACCCTGGATGACAGCAGAACGTATAGCAACCAATCAGCAGTCCCATCTTGATTCAGATGATGGCGTCTATGGAGTAGGCCTCAACACCTATGGAGGGGGTAGAAGAACGCAGTTTATGGTGCGAAGAGACTAAGAGATGAAACATTTTCAGGAAAATTCTGCAGAAGCTCCCAATCCTCTCACTGGTCACACCAGAAAAATGGCGAGTTCTGGGCACGCTCAGTGTGGCGGATGGGTAGGACGGCGCTCAGGATTCTGCTCAGGGACTGCTCGGAACTTCATGCAAATATAGAAATGTTTTGTTTGCAAATTCTCCGAAAATAAATTAAGCAATGAGAGTCGCATCCTTCCCGGAAGGGTAGAGAATCACGCGGACTTGTGTCACAATACCATCCCTAAAGAGAACCTGCCACCAACCCAAAGAGAACCCGTCACCATCCCAAAGAGAACCTGTTACTAACCTAAAGAGAACCTCTCACCATCCCTAAAGAGAACCTGTCACCATCCCTAAAGAGAACCCGTCACCATCCCTAAAGAGAACCCGTCACCATCCCTAAAGAGAACCCGTCACCATCCCTAAAGAGAACCTGCCACCAACCCAAAGAGAACCTGCCACCAACCCAAAGAGAACCTGCCACCAACCCAAAGAGAACCTGTCACCATCCCAAAGAGAACCCGTCAACCTAAAGAGAACCTGTTACTAACCTAAAGAGAACCTGTCACCAACCTAAAGAGAACCTGTCACCATCCCTAAAGAGAACCCGTCACCATCCCTAAAGAGAACCCGCCACCAACCCAAAGAGAACCTGTCACCATCCCAAAGAGAACCCGTCAACCTAAAGAGAACCTGTTACTAACCTAAAGAGAACCTCTCACCATCCCTAAAGAGAACCTGTCACCATCCCTAAAGAGAACCCGTCACCATCCCTAAAGAGAACCCGCCACCAACCCAAAGAGAACCTGCCACCAACCCAAAGAGAACCTGTCACCAACCCAAAGAGAACCCGTCAACCTAAAGAGAACCTGTTACTAACCTAAAGAGAACCTGTCACCAACCTAAAGAGAACCCGTCACCATCCCTGAAGAGAACCTGTCACCAACCCAAAGAGAACCAGTCAACCTAAAGAGAACCTGTTACTAACCTAAAGAGAACCCGTCACCATCCCTAAAGAGAACCTGTCACCATCGCTAAAAAGAACATGTCACCATCCCTAAAGAGAACCCGTCACCATCCCTAAAGAGAACCCGTCACCATCCCTAAAGAGAACCCGTCACCATCCCTAAAGAGAACACACATCCCTAAAGAGAACCTGTCACCAACCCTAAAGAGAACCCGTCACCAACCCTAAAGAGAACCTGTCACCAACCTAAAGAGAACCTCTCACCATCCCTAAAGAGAACCCGTCACCATCCCTAAAGAGAACCCGTCACCATCCCTAAAGAGAACCCGTCACCATCCCTAAAGAGAACCCGTCACCATCCCTAAAGAGAACCCGTCACCAACCTAAAGAGAACCTGTCACCAACCTAAAGAGAACCTGTCACCAACCTAAAGAGAACCTGTCACCATCGCTAAAGAGAACAGGTCACCATCCCTAAAGAGAGCCTGTCACCATCCCTAAAGAGAACCCATCACCATCCCTAAAGAGAACCTGTCACCAACCCAAAGAGAACCTGTCACCAACCTAAAGAGAACCTGACACCAACCTAAAGAGAACCCGTCACCATCCCTAAAGAGAACCTGTCACCAACCTAAAGAAAAAAAAAAAACACACAATTTAAATGTTATAAATTGAGTTGCAGTTCAGTTCACACAAATAGAGCTTTCTTTTGGTGGTATTTTATCACTGCTGTTTTTTTTTTTATTTATTATTTTTTATTATTCAATAAAACAAAAAAAGACCGACAATTCTGAAAACATTTTTTTTTTCATAGTTTGTTATAAAATTTTGCAAACTGTTAATAAACTGCGCTGATAAGGTGGCACTGATGGGCACAAATAGATAGCACTGATGGGCACTGATGCACAGCACTGATAGGTGACACAGATGATAAGGCACTGATTGCCAGCACCGGTGGGCACTGATGGGCATGGATAGGCACTGGTAGGCGGCACTGATGCGCAGCACTGATAGGTGACACAAATGATAAGGCACTGATGGGCACGGATTTGCAGCACTGATGGGCACTAATAGATGGCACTGATGAGGCTGCACTGAAGGTCACTGATAAGCAGCACTGATGGGCACTGGTAGTCAGCACTGATGGGTGGCACAAATGATAAGGCACTGATGGTCACTGATTTGTAGCACTGGTGGACACTAATAGATGGCAGTGATGTGCAGCACTGATAGGTGACACAAATGATAAGGCACTGATGGGCACTGATTTGTAGCACTGGTGGGCACTACTAGATGGCATTGATGAGGCTGCACTGAAGGGCACTGATAAGCACCACTGATCGGTGACACTAATGATAAAAGGCACTGATTAGCAGCACTGATGGGCACTGATAGGTGGCACTGGCTGGCACTGATTAGCAGCATTGGTGGGCACAGATTGGGACCGATGTCCCTGTAACAGAAGCCGGTTACTGGCTTTCTTCTCCTCTCCTCACGATGACTGTGAGGGGGGAAAAAAAAAAGACGATAACCAGCTTCTGTTTCGGTTCACAGCGCAAAAACGCACTTCAGATCCGTTCCGGATGCGTTTCTGCATGCATGTTTTTAACGTGTTTGACACGTTCCAGTGCGTTTCTGATGTGTTTTACAGCGCTCCAGTACAGTCCAGTGCCTGAAAAAATGCAGCACGTTATACTTTTTTTTTTTCTGGAACTGGAAAGCGCTGCTGTGAACGATGCCATTGGAAACCATAGAACCTACTTTCCATGCGCTTTTGATGCAGAAAAAAACAAAAACGCACTGAACTGCATGTGGTGTAAACCCCGTCCCGCCACTTTTCCCTACAGGTAAGCCTATAATAAGGCTGTAGGTACTGGAAATATCTCCTAAACTTGCACCGTTTCGGAGATATTTACCATATACTTTTGCACCGGCGTTAGCGCATACGCACTGAAGAGAGGGCACGATCGTGCCGTGACTGGCGGTTCCCGCACGAATTTGCGATCGTACCGAATGACCTGGAAAAAAAGCGAATGAAACTAAAAACGAACACATTTTTCGGCAGTGCACATGTCTACCTGCAGCAGATCGCAAAGGCGGGGCGTTTTGAACGCGGTTCAGGAAAAGTGCACGGAATGCGTCTTTCCCCCCCCCCCTGCGCCGTGTTCTGGCATGAACGGACCCTGAACAAGATATCGGGCGATCGTGTTGGGCTGTGTGTGGTCTGTTTATGGCGAGGAGCCTCCTCGTATCTCTCTCCGCTCTT
This sequence comes from Lithobates clamitans, assembly GCA_037952925.1. Lineage (NCBI taxonomy): Eukaryota > Metazoa > Chordata > Amphibia > Anura > Ranidae > Lithobates > Lithobates clamitans. The sequence continues at coordinate 160,178 of JBBGZY010002800.1, read as the reverse complement.
CGGGAAGAACTTGTAACAAAAACAAACAGAATGTGAAGAATCTGTCGGGCCCCCGGCAGCAGAGGAGACGGGAAGAGACACAGTTTTTTCACAAACACGCTAAGAAGAGAGGCGAACGCATCATCGATCGGCCCGTCATTCCTCCGGGATGAGGTCACAGCGCGGCGGGGATTTCCAGCTCCCTCTGTCACTCCGCATACAGCACCTGAGTCAATGCACTGCCAAAGACGGGGGAGGGGGGGTTATAGGAGGCTCCCCCCCCCCACTTCGATTTTCTAATTGTTAGTGCGATTATAATTGACGCTCACATTCGATCGCAGCGATGAGACGATTCAAAGGAAATTTTTTTCTTAAAATTAGCGCGGCCGTTTTCCCCTTTTGATTGTTTTTAACCGCTTTTGCCAGCCCAAGCCTTTGCCTGGTGCATTTTGTGTTTGAGCCCCGGGTGCGAGGCGCCGCATGCAATTCGCACAGGGAATCGCAGCACATTCCTGCGCATATTACATGCGGTGTCTCTGGGGGGGGGGTGCAGTTCGAGACATGGATTTGTGTGGCTCGAATCGCCACCACCTGGACCCCCCCCCCCTTTTTTTTTTTTGTCCGCACCAGAATCAGAATGTGAACACATGCGATTCAACATGCTGCGCTTTGCAAACCGATTGCGGGGTGTCGTCACCTTAACATACACTCTGCAATTGGTTCTCAAGGATGGATCGCGATTTAGATGCAGCGCTGGATCCGCAGCGAATTCGCTCCGCGTCTCGTGTGAAACCCGCGGCTAAATCTGGATTTTTTTTGGGTGGAAAAAGGACTGCATTTTTCCTGCACTGGACTGCTGTAAAATGCATCAAAAACGCACCATAACGCACATGTCCTTATTTAAATTTTAAGAAAAAAAAAGGGGGGGGGGGGAATGCACTGGACTGCATATAAAAAAAAAAACTCACCAAAAAGGCACCAGAACGCATCCAAAACGCGCATGCAGAAACGCATCCGGGGCAGATCTGGCGTGCGTTTTTTTGTGGTGCGAACCGGCCCTGCGTCTTTTCCTGGACTTTACTGCAGCACTGTAAAATGCATCAAAAACGCATCTGAAAACGCACATGTCCCTATTTAAGTTCAAGAAAAAAAAGGAGGGGGGAAAAAAAAATGCACTGGACTGCATAAAAAAAAACGCACCAAAAAGGCACCAGAGCGCATCCAAAACGTATTAAAAACGCGCATGCAGAAACGCATCCGGAACGGATCTGGAGTGCGTTTTTTTTTTTTGTGGTGTGAACCGGCCCCTCAAAGTGGTTGAAAAAACAGAAAGAGCCGGTTCGCACCACGAAAAAAAAAAAAACACACTCCAGATCCGTTCCGGATGCGTTTCTGCATGCGTGTTTTTTAAATGAGTTTTGGATGTTTTTCCGGTGCATTTTTGGTGCGTTTTTTTAATGCAGTCCAGTGCATTTCCCCCCCCCTCTTTTTTTCTTAAACTTAAATAAGGGCATGTGCGTTCCGGTGCGTTTTTGATGCATTTTACAGCGTTGCAGTACAGTCCAGTGCAGGAAAAATGCAGGGCCGGTTCACACCATAAAAACGCACTCCAGATCTGTTCCGGATGCGTTTCTGAATGTGCGTTTTTAATGCATTTCCAGGTGCTTTTTTTCTTCTTTTTTTTCCTGTTCCCCCCCACACACTATACTAGGGTCCAGTGCATTTTTGATGCGTTTTTGCTGCGATCTAGAGCATTTCAGGGCATTTTTGATGCGCTTTACTGCGTTCCAGTACAGTCCAGTGCAGGAAAAATGCAGCATGTTCTACTTTTTTTTTCTGGAACTGACTGCACTGGTGTGAACGATGCCACTGAAAACCATAGAACCTACTTTCCATGTGTTTTTCATACAGAATAAAAAAAAACAAAAAACGCACTGGACTGCATGTGGTGTGAAGCGACAACGGTTTTACCGGTTTGGCCGCAGCGCAGGTGTACCCGCAGTTTTGCCGTGTAGTTAACCCCCCACCCCCCCGGTTTCCCAAAGATTCTATTCTATTCTATTAGATCGCACATTTTTTTATTTTTTTTGGTGCATCTTCTGAATGCGCACCAAAGATGCAGCATGCAAAACGCACGATCTAATAGAAAGTCTGCGGGAAACTGAGGATTAACCGTGCGAAAAAAACGTGGCTACACCTGCGCTGCAGCCAAACCGCAGCGCCGCGGTGCGAAGCCGCTTTCATTGAGGCCCCATTCACATTGCAGCGACTTGAAAGTTGCACAATTTCAGGGAATGCCTTTGTAAACTTGAGGTCTTCGGACCTCCAACTCGCATCAAAGTCGGACCAAAGTAGTGCAGGGAGTCGCACAGATATGAATGGTTCTCATTGGGAATCATGTAGGGGGGGGGAGGTAACGACTTGTCATGCGACTCTGACATCCAAAGTCGCAGGAAAAGTCGCACAAAAGTGTGAAAGGGGCCCGATGGACGTTTTGTAGCTGTTTATACCAGGAAGCGCGCAGAGATACTTTGTAACTTTATAGAAATTGAAAGGATCTTCGCTTGTTGAAGCCTTCAGAGGGAATGAGATCACATGTGTGAGATCGCCCACCTGACCACGCCCCCCTCTCCCCCCCCCCGTCTGACACCTGTATTTTATTGGCATGCCCCGTGCATGGCTCACGGAGGGATGGGGGTGGGGGGGGGGTCCGTGTCTGGGGCCCCGGTGACTCACCTGCACTGTTATTCTTCAGTTTGGTTGCTTAGGGAGAAGGGCGGTTGTAAAGTTGGAACCGTCTTGGTAACGCCGCTGTTTATGCCGTATCCTCCCTGGCTCTCAGCGATCGTTCTCAAAACATCCTGACACCGCAGAGAGGACCGATGAACCAATTGTTATCTTTCTCACTGTGGCGTAAAATTTCAACTTGCTCTAAAAAAAAAAAAAAAACCCACAGAAACCTGAGGTGCAGCGTCTGCGGAGGATTGTGCGATTTATGAATCCAGGCGATCGCTGACGTATTTCTGTTGCATGAATTGCAGAAAGCGAATGATTTGGGGTGTAGTAGACATGTGGACTGCCAAATAATGTGTTTGTTTTCGTTTCATTTGTTTTTGTTTTTTTTTTTGTTTTTTGGGTCATTCGTTATGATCGGAATTTCGTTATTTCGAATAAATTCGTAAATTCGAAAATCCAAAAGGAAATCCGAAAATTTGAAAGAATGAAAATCCAAAAATGAGAAAATCCGAACTAACTAACTAAGAACTAGATAATGAATACGAATTTATCCGAAGTTATGAATTATCCGCAAATAACGAATTCCACATCTAAGACTAATGGAACGGAACAAATGAATAATAATAAATAATAATAATAATAATAATAATAATAATAAAAAGTTATTATTTATTATTAATTTGTTACGTTTGGATAAATTCATTACGTTTACTAACAAGTTTAAAAGGAAATTTCAATACCTATAATTTAATAGTCATTATTAGTTATTATTTTGGAATTTTTTCCTTCTTTTGAATTTTCGTATTTTTTTCCAATATTTGTATTTTCCAATTTTCCACCTTCTGCTATTTCCAGTTTTCGTATTTTCCAATTTTCATATTTTCCAATTTTCACATTTTCCAAATATTCCACTTTCTTCATTTTCGTATTTTCCAAATTTTCGTATTATCCAAATTTTCGTATTTTCCAATTTTCCACTTTCCGCATTTGCGTATTTTCCAATTTTCGTATTTTCCAATTTTTGTATTTTCCAAATTTTCGTATTTTCCAATTTTCCACTTTCTTCATTTTCGTATTTTCCAAATTTTCGTATTTTCCAAATTTCCACTTTCCGCATTTCCGTATTTTCCAATTTTCGTATTTTCAATTTTCGTATTTTCCAATTTTCGTATTTTCCAAATTTTCATATTTTCCAACTTTCCACTTTCTTCATTTTCGTATTTTCCAAATTTTCGTATTTTCCAAATTTTCGTATTTTCCAATTTTCCACTTTTTTCATTTTCGTATTTTCCAAATTTTCGTATTTTCCAAATCTCCACTTTCCGCATTTCCGTATTTTCCAATTTTCGTATTTTCAATTTTCGTATTTTCCAATTTTCGTATTTTCAATTTTCGTATTTTCCAATTTTCGTATTTTCCAAATTTTCATATTTTCCAATTTTCCACTTTCTTCATTTTCGTATTTTCCAAATTTTCGTATTTTCCACTTTCCGCATTTCCATATTTTCCAATTTTCGTATTTTCAATTTTCGTATTTTCCAATTTTCGTATTTTCCAATTTTCGTATTTTCCAAATTTTTATATTTTCCAATTTTCCTCTTTCTTCATTTTCGTATTTTCCAAATTTTCGTATTTTCCAATTTTCCACTTTCCGCATTTCCGTATTTTCCAATTTCCGTATTTTCCAATTTTCGTATCTTCCAACCTTCATATTTTTGAATTTTCCACTTTCCGCATTTCCCAATTTTCGTATTTTCCAATTTTCATAGTTTCCAAATTTTCGTATTTCTGTACCTTCCAATTTTCGTATTTTTCAATTTTCGCATTTTCCAAATTTTCGCATTTTCCAAATTTTCGTATTTTCCAATTTTCGTATTTTCCAATTTTCATATTTTTCAAATTTTCGTATTTTCAAATTTCCGCATGTTCCAATTTCCATATTTTCCAATTTTCTAATTTTTCTAATTTTTGAATTTCTGCATTTCGATAAAATTTGTTGAATGGCTTCTCCTTAATTCAAAATATTTCAGAATTATTGAATTTATCGAATTTCGTCTCAAAACTAAATTTTGGAACTAAACGTATTGCACATGTGTGCAGCCCAGCGCACGGTGGGGCTCAGGCCACAGTATAAACCTGACAGGGGTTCTACTACCTCCTACTCCACCACCCCACCTCCAAGAATAGATCGGCTGTACGGGCAGTTACATTTTTTTGTGGGGGGGGGGGGGGGTTCAGTTTCACGATGAGCCAAACTATTCCAGGAAAATAATTGGTTTGAGGCTCAGGTCATCAGGAAAAAAACGCACAGGAATCGCATTTCCAGCGTCGCACCACATAGCTAACATGCAACAGGATCGCAATTAGAAAGCAGTTCTGGGGCAGTACCTCTTCTTTGCCACAAGAGGTCCTCGTTCTATAGAGAGGAATGATGCTTCAGCATCGCTGAGCACCAAAGACTGAGGACATACAGTGAGTGCTGGGAGTTGTGGCCCCGCCCCTAGGAGGAGCATCACCCTTCACTCACAGTATACTGATGTTGGTGACATCGTCACGCGGGGGCAGTGCTGTGCATCAATGAGGACCGCCCATCCCGGAGAGGAGGCACCCAATGAGGGATGTCCAACCCACAGAAGAAAAGAAGACAGAGGTCCCTCCAACATCACATGACCGGTCTGCAGAAATCCAAGGCAAGCGAGGAAAAAAAAAACAACCAATGGGGGGGTCACAGAGGGGGAGTCGCCCTTTAAATCCTTATCTGGGAAGATTTGTGCGTGGCGAGGAAGACGGCATGCTACAATACGGAACTGGGACTCTGCATGAATGCTCCGCACGGGTTCACTGGCAGGTAAAGATCGCTAAATGCGAGAAGTGTAACCTGCGAGCACCCCTCATCTTCCAGGTAAATAAGAAAAATCCCTTTGTGGTTGAGCGGAGCGGCATGTCCGGGCAGAGAGGTGGGGGATGGGGACAGGAGCATTCCTACAGACGGACGTGTACCTCCGCGCCACGCTGGAAGTGGCGGCGGAATCTGAGCGTCTCGCGGTGTACATACATAATCCCCCGACAAACAAAGCATTTCCCAACCACAAATATCCGCATACAGCGCAGACCCGGAGAGATCCTACGACCGGCCGGGCAGAACCAGAGAGATTCTACGACCAGCTGAGCAGAACCAGAGAGATTCTACGACCAGCCGGGCAGAACCAGAGAGATTCTACGACTGGACAGAACCAGAGAATGTCTATGACCGGCCGGGCAGAACCTGAGAGATTCTAAGACCGGCCGGGCAGAACCTGAGAGATTCTTTGACCAGCCGGGCATAACCAGAGAGATTCTACGACCAGCTGAGCAGAACCTGAGAGATTCTATAACCGCCCGGGCAGAACCTGAGAGATTCTAAGACTGGCCAGGGAGAACCTGAGAGATTCTACGACCGGTTGAGTAGAACCTGAGAGATTCTACAACGGGCCGGGCAGAACCAGAGAGATTCTTTGACCGGCCGGGCAGAACCAGAGAGATTCTATGACCGACCGGGCAGAACCAGAGAGATTCTATGACTGGCAGGGCAGAACCTGAGAGATTCTATGACTGGCTGGGCAGAACCAGAGAGATTCTATGAATGGCAGGGCAGAACCTGAGAGATTCTATGACTGGCAGGGCAGAACCTGAGAGATTCTATGACCGACCGGGCAGAACCAGAGAGATTCTATGAATGGCAGGGCAGAACCTGAGAGATTCTATGACTGGCAGGGCAGAACCTGAGAGATTCTATGACTGGCTTGGCAGAACCAGAGAGATTCTATGACTGGCCGGGCAGAACAAGAAAGATTCTATGACTGGCTGGGCAGAACCAGAGAGATTCTATGACTGGCTGGGCAGAACCAGAGAGATTCTATGACTGGCTGGGCAGAACCAGAGAGATTCTATGACTGGCTGGACAGAACCAGAGAGATTCTATGACTGGCTGGGCAGAACCAGAGAGATTCTATGACTGGCTGGGCAGAACCAGAGAGATTCTATGACTGGCTGGGCAGAACCAGAGAGATTCTATGACTGGCCGGGCAGAACACTAGAAACCCGGCTACCTGACGAAATGCAAAAAATGAGCGTTCTATTTTATAAATCTGATCTCCAGGAGGATATAAAAATCACAAATTGTTACATTGTTAAATATGTATGTAACGTTGTACATACATATAAGGGCTAAAAACTCCTGCCGGGTTATTTTCTTCTGTTTGCTCATCTCTCCATCGTTCTGCTCTCTCCTCCTATCAGAATGCCCCTTTCATTTCAACATGTCTGATTGGCATCCTGTGCCGCTTCTCCCTCCCTCTGTCTGAGCTCTGCTGCACAGGGACTGAAAGAGGCGGATACCAGCCGGCAGGGGCGTTGCTAGGTCTGCAAAATATCTGGGGCTAGAGCCCATAGCAGCGTAGTAAAGAAAGTCATACGCTTTGGCGGGCACACACATGTATATACAGTAATAAACGTGTGTGTGTGTATATATATATATATATCCCCAGAGAGCCCCCCACTTACATCAGGGTCCCCAGAGAGCCCCCCCTTTCATCAGGGTACCCAGAGGGCTCCCCACTTACATCAGGGTTCCCAGAGAGCCCCCCCCTTACATCAGGGTACCCAGAGGGCCCCCCTCCACTTACATCAGGGTCCCCAGAGAGCCTCCTCCTTACATCAGATTTCTCAGAGAGCCTCCCCCTTTCATCTGGGTACCCAGAGGGCCCCCCCACTTACATCAGGGTTCCCAGAGAGCCCCCCTTACATTAGAGTTCCTAGAGAGCCTCTGCCTCAAAATCAGAGTCCCTAGAGAGCCTCTCCCTTGCATCAGGGCCCCCAGAGAGCCCCCCACTTACATAAGGGTCCCCAGAGAGCCTCCCCTCCCCTTGGAGGCCCCTGCAGAGACTCGGGGCTATTGGCCCCAGATTCGGGGCTATAGCCCCAAAAGCCACCCCCTAGCGACACCCCTGCTAGCCGGTAACATTCCGGTATTAAATGATTACAGATCGGCTTTGATTTGTGTCTTTTATATCTGCTCGGAGTTCAGCTTTACAACCTGGGGTGAATCCGGGTATCAGATGTTCCCCCCCCCCCAAATATGTCTGAACTATCTATGAACCAGGCGGCGTCAACACACGGTTGTCCCCGGCCGTCCTCGGAACCAGCGAGTCGGATGAAAAACACAAATCGCTCGGAAAAGCAACGGCGCTGTTTAGATAAGCTACTGAGGTGAGCCTAGGCACCCGGGCCGGGGGGGGGCACGGATAGAGGATACGGGACGGGGAGCCAAGAAACAAGCCAATCGTGACATTCCCCCGGCTGAGCCATGAGGGCAGAATGTTTACTTTACTAATTCATTCCTAAACCGTGCGCTTCTGCCTGAGCGCCGCCGGGATCCGCGCACAGGACGCGCTGCGCCGCCACGTTAACTCCTTGGCTGCCGTGGACTCTACATGAACTCCAAGCGTTGAGGGCATTAAAACGTGGATCTAAAACCATTTTTTTTTTTCTTAGTTTGGTTTTGAATAGAGTAGGAAAAGGTTAAAACCTCCATGGCGGGGAAAATCCCCCATGGACAGTTGTCACCAGAACTAGTGTCCCCACTGGAAGCTTCTCCCTCTGTTCCTGGTAAGGGGACACCTCATTTTGGATTTGTCCTCACTTTTCACTCCCCGGGATGCAGACAATAAAAAAAAAACAAAAACAAAAAAAAAAAACACACAAACACACACACACACACACACACACACACACCACACAGGACAGGAAGTGAAGGAACATCTTCCTAATAGATTATTATTTTAAATAAGAACAAATTAAACATTTTTTTATTATGTTTATATATTATTATGTTTTATCATTATGCCTTTGTGGTGTGTATGTGATATATAAATTATTTTTGGTCCATGATTGTGTATGGGGACCAAAAATAAATATTATATATTTACTACTACTACTTATATACTATACATAACACACAACAACAACAACAGCAGCAAGGGTTTTAATCCTTCCCTTCTCTATTAAAAAAAAAAAACAAAAAACACAAAAACAAAAAAAACAAACAAAAAAAAAACAAAACACACACCACACAGGACAGGAAGTGAAGGAACATCTCCCTAAGAAATTGTTATTAATAATAATAATAAATAATAATATTATTATTAGTAACAACAACAAATATATTTTATTATGATGATTATGTTAATTTTTTTATGTTTTTGTGGTGTGCGTGCTCTATCTATATTATATATTTAATAATAAACATATAGATTATATATAAAACACACACACACACAAACAACAACAACAACAAGCGTTTTAATCCTGGTCTTCTCTATAAAAAAATAAAAAATAAAAAGGGATAAAGCTTGTGTGCACCAAATGCATTTACATACCCATCTATTACCTCACAAAAGTAGAAGTGACATCATCACTGTGCAGTGCATAGGAGAGAGAGAGAGAGGACTAGCAGGCTCCACCTACTACAGAGCTCCTGCAGAGAACTACAGGAAAGGGGCGGAGACAAGACCAGTCCCTCTGCACAAGGAGAGAGAGCAGAGCTGTGGGAGGGGACTAGCAGGCTCCACCTACTATAGACTGCCTGCAGAAAGTTAAAAGGGGGGGGCGGAGACAAGACCAGTCACCCTGCACAAGGAGCGCAGAGCTGCGGGAGGGGACTAGCAGGCTCTGCCTACTACAGAGCTCCTGCAGAGAACTACAGGAAGGGGGCGGAGGCAAAACCAGTCCCTCTGCACAAGGAGAAAGAGCAGAGCTGTGGGAGGGACCACGCAAACTCCGCCTATTACAGGCCGCCTGCAGAAAACTACAGGAGGAGGCGGAAAAATAAGACCAGTCCCTCTGCACAAGGAGAGATAGCAAAGCTGTGGGATGGGCCCAGCAGGCTCCACCCACTACAGGAGGGGACGGAGACAAGACCAGTCCCCCTGTACAAGAAAAGAGGGAAGAGCTGTGGAAGGTGGGATCAGCAGGCCCCACCCACTACAAGGTGCCTGCAGAAAGATACAGGAAGGGGCGGAGACGAGACCAGTCCCCCTGCACAAGGAGAGAGGGCAGCAGTGGTCGGTCTTTATTACAGGAAGTCTCACACTGGATTACTGCACAGATCTGGAAGAAGAATTACACGAAGCTCACCGAGATTCCAGAATACACATGACCGATGCATTTATCATGCTAGGAGGTCGGTTTTCACATAGGTGAGAGCTCTTCTTTAAAAATCAGTCTCCTGCTTCTAATCAGACGGATGTACGGCCTCCAGAGGGGATTTCGTTCGTTCTGTTTGCAGACTTTGTGTCCTCTCCATAGACCCCGGCGTGTTTTGTTCCGTATGAAGGGAATGGGGTAAATCATTCCTCCAATTTCCTCTGACTCCAACACTCCCTCGGCATCCCAGCGTGGAGGCGTGTAGCGGCCGTCTCCTGTTCTCCGCACACTTCCGTCCTCGTCTTCCCCAAATCCCCCCATGAATATAAATGAGCTGCCTTCCACGGAGCGCTCGGGATCATGTGTGCTAATGCGCCCTTCACAGGAGAAAAACAAGTCACATATGTATCAAATCCTCCCACCAATGTTCTGTAGATTCTTCATCTAGGAGGAAGCTTCAAACATCCGACAGACCAGAAGAACGCCGGCGGCGGTATTATCATAGAGCGTCATTTACATGATTTAATATACCTTACCCAAGAGTGGGATGTAAGGTATAGGTGGAGCCTGGTGGGTTCTGTCAACCTTTGGACTTTTTAAATATCTTGGATTCTCCAAAACGAAGATCTCTCTTCCCCAATACCCAACTCTGTTCTTGTCCATCTTTGTGTGTTCAACCTCCGGTTATATTCTACAATCAATATAAACCCAGAAAGGATGATGGGCACCCCTCATAATGGGCACAGTAGGTGTACAGACCCGGGAACTCAGCACAGGGATGGTGGGAACCCCTCATAATTGTCACAGTAGGTGTACAGACCCAGGAACTCAGCACAGGGATGGTGAGAACCCCTCATAATGGGCACAGAAGGGGTACAGATAGTGGGAACCCCTCATAATGGGCACAGTAGGTGTACAGACCCGGGAACTCAGCACAGGGATGGCGAGAACCCCTCATAATGGGCACAATAGGTGTACAGACCCGGGAACTCAGCACAAGGATGGTGAGAACCCCTCATAATGGGCACAGAAGGGGTACAGATAGTGGGAACCCCTCATAATGGGCACAGTAGGTGTACAGACCGAGGAACTCAGCACAGGGATGGTGGAAAGCCTTGTAATGGGCACAGCAGGTGTACAGACCCGGGAACTCAGCACAGGGATGGTGGGAACCCCTCATAATGGGCACAGTAGGTGTACAGACCGAGGAACTCAGCACAGGGATGGTGGAACCCCTCATAATGGGCACAACAGGCATACAGATGGTGGGAACCCCTCATAATGGGCACAGTAGGTGTACAGACCCGGGAATTTAGCACAGTGATTGTGGGAACCCCTCAAAATGGGCACAGCAGGTGTACAGATAGTGGGAACCCCCTTATAATGGGCACAGCACGTGTACAGACCCAGAAACTCAGCACGGGGATGATGGGAACCCCCTCATAATGGGCACAGCAGGTGTACAGGCCCGGGAATTTAGCACAGGGATGGTGGAACCCCTTGTAATGGGCACAACAGGTGTACAGACCCAGGAACTCAGCACAGGGATGGTGGAACCCCTTGTAATGGGCACAGCAGGTGTACAGACCTGGGAACTCAGCACAGGGATGGTGGAACCCCTTGTAATGGGCACAGCAGGTGTACAGACCTGGGAACTCAGCACAGGGATGGTGGGAACCCCTCAAAATGGGCACAGCAGGTGTACAGATAGTGGGAACCCCCTCATAATGGGCACAGCAGGTGTACAGACCCAGAAACACAGCACATGGATGGTGGGAACCCCTCAAAATGGGCACAGCAGGTGAACAGACCCAGGAACTCAGCACAGGGATGGTGGGAACCCCTCAAAATGGGCACAGCAGGTGTACAGACCCGGGAACTCAGCACAGGGATGGTGGGAACCCCTCAAAATGGGCACAGCGGGTGAACAGACCCAGGAACTCAGCACAGGGATGGTGGGAAGCCCTCATAATGGGCAAGAAGACAGGATGGTTGTAGAGAAGTTGATGGGTCCTCGCTGCCCATACCTGGATCAAAATTTGTCCAGTCCCTGCTTAACCGGGTTGAATTGTGATCCATGTATTCCCAGGCATAATACGCCGCTCTACCTGTTTGGACATATGTGTGTGGCAGACATATTTGTACTGTACATTATCTGTATAGAAATATCTGTATAGAAAGATCCGGACTGAGTGTTTACTTGACTGTTAATGTCTTATCAGCAGCAGGTGTTCAGCTAAGAATGTGGAGTCTCCCTGCTGCCATGTTTGTACAATGAGCTCATGACATTCCCACGTACCTTCATATCACCCCGCTCCTCAAACCAAACCAAAGACTGAACAATGCATACACCGCGGACAAGCCTAAAAGGAACGCTCCACTCTGACCCAAGAACATTTCTAGAGTTTCTGGAGGACCAAATAAGAACCAAAAGAACAAATTCTGAGTTGAGATGCCATAGCACCCTCCAGCTCGGTGCGGCACGATTTTGCACGTGGGCTAGGGACTTCTTTTTTGCACGTTTCTCATGCCTATAGGGCTGCCCTACATGCCACGCGCTGGGTCGCACCTGGAAACACAAGCAGAGTGCCCGCTGATTAAGAGAGGCGGTGCCAATTAAACCCCTTCTAGGATGGAACACCTTTTTGAAAGTTTGTGGATTTCTATTTATGTGACACCTCTGGCATAAGGGCAAGTACTGTAGATGGTGTTTGTATGGTGTGAATGGAGCCCTAAAAAGGTTCTACTTCCCGTTATAGAGTGACAACACTCCACTCCAATTTCACAATTATGTTCCTGTGTTGTTGTCAGGGCTGGGCTCAGCCCTTCCTTCTCAGAGCTGGCCGCTCAGCTGTCGGCTAATTGCCAGCTCCCATCTCTCTCCACAGTTACTCAGCTGTTGATGATCCTGCTCGTCAGTCCCGCCTACTTAAGCCGTCCAGTCCAGAGGAGCTCTGCCTTCGCCTTGGTCAACATCACAGAAGCTATCTCCTGTGATCCTGTTCAAGACTTGCTTTGCTGACATCCCTTCTGGCTCCAGATCCTGCTTGCTGTTCCACTACATTGATCCCTGACTTCTGACTTGGCTGACTATCCATTCCGGTTACTGAACTTTGGCTATGTTTTGACTAAGTTTGTTCTTTTTACTTTTATTATTAAACAAGTGCGATTTAACTGTACTTCTGTCTCGACCTGATTTCATGGTTTCTGACAGTTGTCACCCTTCAGCCCCCTCCACTGGAGACCTCAAGTGTCCATGGAGACCCTCCTGGTGCAGGCATGGTCCACTGTTGTCACTATTAAGAAGCCGTCCAGAGCAACGATATGCAGCTGATGGCGTGTAGACAGGATTTTTTATTTTTAACAGAAAAAAATATATTGTATTATATAATTAATGAATATGAAGGTTCCAATTAATTGTATAATGCAATTGGCGCCCTCTTTAGCGCACACACGGGTGAAGCCAAATACCTCTTTCTGACTTCCTACGCAGCGATGCTCTTTATGTACACAGCACACATTGAGAGCTCGGTGAGAACTATCCGTGGCACGGCCGCTAATAACGGGGAGGTATGACATCATATCCTAGGCCTCTGATTGGATGCCAGGCTGCAGGGGGTGAGAATTATTTCTGCTAAAATGAGCCCACTTCAAGTTTAACCCCCCCCCCCTTACTTCTTTTCCAGCTCCTTGGGGGGTAACGGCGTCACCATGGCGACTAATTCACTGGCCCGCAGGCCGCAGACATGGGAAAGTGTCTTGTGTTGGGGGGGGGGGGGGGGGGGGTGTAAACACAGCAAATATTTTGTTTAACCCTTCGTGGATGATGCTGCAGAGCAAGCGGTTAAATCGAAGGGTGGAAGCTGGTCACAGCACAGAGGAAATAATCCGATACATTTTATCGTTTAAGTAATATCATTGTATCCAGATCACCTGAATGATTGCGACCCGGCACTCGGGCGAAGCCAGGGAGAAGATGCTGGTGCTGGCAAGGGAGCGGAGGTAAGTATTTGCGGACTTTAGTTCTGCTTTTAAAGAGGAACTGCAGTCTGCTCACATAATTTGTAATAAAAACATCTTGGCCATTCTGAAGCTTCCCTCCAAGCACTTTGCATATTATTTTATATATAATGGGATTCTGTAATTGTGAAATATGCTGCAGAAATCTCTCTCCACCGAGTGTGGCTGCACCCATTTTAACTGTGGGCAGCTGAAGCTGCTGCCTGTTCACTTCCTGGATTTACACAGAGGCACACCTCCAGCACTGCAGCTCTCAATGGCCCTCTTATGACTCATCCCCCCCCCCCCAGGGCTGGTGCAAGGATTTTTGTCAAACTAGGCAAAACCCTATTTTGTGCCCTCCCCGGCTCCACCCCCTTTGCCCTGCCCATGTATACCCCACCTTGAAGCGCCCATCAAAGGCAGCCTCACCAGCGCCATAAAATGCAGCCTCACCAGCGCCATAAAATGCAGCCTCACCAGCGCCATAAAATGCAGCCTCACCAGCGCCATAAAATGCAGCCATCACCAGCGCCATAAAGCCCATCAAATGCAGCCTTACCAGCGCCCATCAAATGCAGCCTTACCAGCGCCCATCAAATGCAGCCTCACCAGCGCCCATCAAAGGCAACCTCACCAGCGCCTATCAATTCAGCCTCACCAGTGCCCATCAAATGCAGCCTCACCAGCGCCCATCAAATGCAGCCTCACCAGCGCCCATCAAATGCAGCCTCACCAGCGCCCAATCAAAGGCAGCCTCACCAGTGCCCAATCATATGCAGCCTCACCAGCGCCCAATCAAATGCAGCCTTACCAGTGCCCTATCAAATGCAGCCTCACCAGCGCCCATCAATGAATGTTTGCTTGCTTCCATTAATTTCAGGAGTTGGGACACAGACAGTCCTCAGCCCGCCGCTGCGCCTCTGACACTTTATGCGTACAGAACAGTGGCAGCCTGCTGATGCTGAGGCTTAGTTGCTTGCTGCAGAGAGAAGAGAGTAGGAACACCAGTGGCCGGGCGCCTTGGCAGCAGTGCGCCCTAGGCGGCTGCCTTGTTTGCCTAGTGGTAGCACCGAGTGAAAGAGAGAGAGCTGTGAATGATGACATAAGCCTAGGTTAATGACCAGACAAGAAAACAGGAAGTGGGCTGTATAAGGTATTTAATGGCAGAAAAAAAATGTTTTACTATCCAAAAAGTTAAAACAACAAAAAGGGCAGAAGATTTAATAGATGGAAAGTTAAAAAAAATGACTGAAGTTCTGCTTAAATTCATTAAAAACAGATGAGAACACGGTCACTAAAATCTAACATTTGCATTAACATGTTAAGGTCACTTTAATTCTGCAGCTTTCATTAAAATAATACTTGGTGCCATAAAGATCCTTGTTCAGGCGCTTCCTGTTAAGGGTGACGACACTCTGTACCCGTCTCCCAATTGTGTCCTTGCACTGTTACCTCATAGGGTTGCCACTTTTCTTTAAGCCAAACTTATTATTTATTATTATTTATTTATTTCAGGTACTTATATAGCGCCGTCAATTTACGCAGCGCTTTACATATATATTGTACATTCACATCGGTCCCTACCCTCAAGGAGCTTACGATCTAAGGTGCCTAACTCACATTCATACATACTAGGACAAATTTAGACAGGATCAAATTAACCTCCCAGCATGTCTTTGGAGTGTGGGAGGAGACCGGAGTACCCGGAGGAAACCCACGCAGGCACAGGGAGAACATGCAAACTCCAGGCAGGTAGTGTCGTGGTTGGGATCCGAACCAGCGACCCTTTTTACTGCTAGGCGAGAGTGCTACCCAACTACACCACTGTGCCGCCACAGTGGAGTGAAACGCGTTGGGGGGCGTGGCCTGGTTGGTAGTCCAGACTGAGGTTGGCACTCTACTCACCATTCCAGTACACCTAGATTTGCAGCTCTTAGGGCTACCCCATTGTTTTCTGAAGTCGAACACTTTAGCGGCCTGGGACACCTTTGGGGGGTATTATTCCAGGAGGGGAAATTTGGGGGGGGGGGTTGCCAGGAGTGGTGACTTGTGTTAGGAGGAGGATGGGGGGATGAGGGAAGAAGATTTGTGTTAGATGGGGGGGGGTTAGGTGGGAGTTTGTACAGGGAGGGGGAGATTTGAAGTGAGGGGAGAGATGTATACTAGGAGAGGAAATTTTAGGGGTAGAGGATTTGTGCTAGGAGGTTGATTTATTTTTGGAGGGGGGTGGGGGGGCATCATTTGATCTGGGGGAATTTGGGGGCAAAGATTTGTACTGTGATCCTGAAACATGGTCACAGGTGTGCTAAGCCTCTAAGGCATAGCTCCCAACTGTCCCTGATTTCGAGGGACTGTCCCTGATGTCCCTCCTGTCCCTCTTTACCCCTCATTTGTCCCTCATTTTTGGTCTGATCCACATAGTTGTATATAAAATGCACTTTCAAAAAGTGTTTCACAGCGCGAAACCTTTCATCCAAATTGAGATTGCTGCATTTTAAATGTTAAAAGCCATTATAAAAGGAATAGGAGTGGCAAAAAAAGTCCTTGTGGATTTAATTAGGATTTTTTGGGTGAATTCTCCTTTAAGGGGGTGTGTCAGGGGGGGCGTGTCCTATGCCTACATATGTTTGCAAGTAGGTGTCCCTCATTCCCATCTCAAAATGTTGGGAGGTATGCTCTAAGGCATTCCTGTAATAGGGTGACAACACTTTGTCCCTGACTCCCAATCGTGCCCCCCCCCCCCTGTGTTGTCACCCGGCCACATGAGCCTCTGATAGAAACCACAAGTGACCATTTTACCACTCATTAGGCATGCATGATCCTATCTTGCCACCATCAGGAAACCCAACCTGAGAATTGCCATGCAGCCATTGTTGGCGTGCATGTAGACGGGGAAGAGGCTGCTGGAAAAATCAGAAGCAAGGAGATCCAACAAAGAATGGAAAAAAAGAATAAAATATGAGTGTGTAAAGAAAAAAAGTCACTTGAAGAGGAACTTCAATCCCATCTTAATTGGCTCCCCCCCACCCCACCCCCAACATCAGCATCATTATGGCAAGTGCGCAGATATGTCGAAGGACTCTTCTCCAGGCAGAGCCCTTCAACACTTTTGGCAATGCAGAGGAGATTTCCCATGCAAAGGTTTGGTGCTTCCATATTACCCATCTTGGCGCATGCATGGGAAACCGCGCATGTGTACAGATATGCAGGGAAACCTGTGCAAGAGCAGATGTGCCACAGGGACCTGAAACCTTGTGGCACATCTGCGCACCAGCAGAATTAGGCGGTAGGGTGGGGGTGGGGAGGGGGGGGCAATGTCATTCTTGTCTAGGCAAAAGAATGCAGAAGTGTTACTTTGCAGCACAAAACAAATGCATCTTGTTCAGGTGATTGATCAATGAGCATCGGTTTTGGGGGGGGGGGGGCAAAACTCTGATTGTAAGTCCTAAAACATCCCTTTACTTCGTTTAAAATCCTTTACTTCGTTTAAAATAAGGCATAACTCTGTTCCTGGGCTTACAACACCCCCCCCCCCCCCCCATCTGTTTAACTTGGTTACCTCCCCCCTCTTCCAATCTTTCTCCCATATATTTGCTCAGATTGTATCCTGTTGTATGATGATGTTGACTTCCTATGTTGGACTTTTTGTATGAAACTTGTTGCTGTATTGCACTTTCATAACAATAAAAATATTGAAAGATAAAATAAAAAAAACAAACAAAAACAAATGCATCTTAAAATAATAATAAAAATGATATCCAATAGTGAGGGGGGGGGGGGGGGGATTTAGGGCATTGGGGCAATATGGCACTTAGTTTAGGGTGAAGGTTCACTTTAATTCCAACACAACGAAATGTCTTTCGGTTAAGATTTACATCTACCTTATGGAATAAGGCATTCTCAAGTCCCAAGCCCCACCCTTCCACAGGAGGCCGTCATGTGACCAGAATCGTTGCCAACTCCCTGCTTAGAATTAAGAAAAAATGCTAGAAAAATGAAAAAAAAAAAAAAAAAAAAGTTAAGCCAAGGTACCCGTGCGGTAGAAGGGCTGACCAGACTGACGATTTTATCTATCCCCAGGGATGCCCTTTAAGAAATTTTAGGTGCCGCCGGCACACAAGCCTGGTGGACAGGTAGCGAGCCATCATCCCTCAACCAGTCTTCCATCCCTCTTCCGAGCTAATTGGGCTTAGCCGTTCCGAAAAAGAATAATCCAACACAACCAGTCCGTGCGATTAGAGGGGTGTGCGGAGAGGGGGGTGGGGGGGGGGGTTGTGGGCTGCACCATGCTGGCGGGATAAGAAGGCAGCCTGAGCTCTCACAAAAATCATACACTGGTCAATAATCCTCTCCGACGCTAACTTGTATATATATATATATATATATATATATATATATATACACACACACACACACACACACGTCCCGCTTTTAAATTAACTGTATTTACGGCTTTTAGTTAAATGTCTTTATTCCTCGTCAACCTGCCCAGTCTGACCCTGGGGATGAAGGGGTTAACGTAGGTTCACAGCAGATAAAAGGTCCTTCAATCTAGCAGTCTAGGGCCTCTTAAATTCTAAAGCATCCTTTTGTTGCATAATCCAACAGTAATTAATTTTCTCCTGAATTAATTACCAGATTCCCAAGGAACATGGGGATGGGGGGGTGGGGGTGTGGTGGGGGTGGGGAGGGAAGCAGCAGGATCCTGCTGTAGCACAACCCAAGATTCATTTCACGTTGCACCACAGATGGAATTATACATGAGCCGAGTGTGTATCTCCGGTCTCTGGAAGGCCGGGACTGGAGCGTTTAGGAAAAAACCCCAAAAAACTGTAAAATCCCAATAGGAGTTAAAGGGATTGTAAGGCTTCATTTTTTTTTTTCTTTAAATAACAAAGATGTCATACTTACCTCCACTGTGCAGTTCGTTCTGCACAGAGTGGCCCCGAACCTCGAGTTCTGGGGTCCCCCGGCGGCGCTGGTAGTTCCTCTCTGCATTGAATAACCCCCTAGGACAAGCGCTCTCCCGGGGGGGGGGGGGGGGGGTTACCTTGCGGGCGCGCCCCTGAGTACATCATTTACGTCCATAGATGCAGAATGCCGGACTCGGCTCCGCCCCACGGCGCCCGCGTCATTGGATTTAATTGACAGCAACGGGAGCCAATGGCAGCGCTGCTATCAATCTATCCAATCAAGAGACGAGACAACGGGCAGAGGGGAGGAGCGCGTCATAGGATGCATTAAGGTGAAAAAAACATGAGGGTTTACAACCCATTACAGTATTGGGGGAACAGTGCTGACCTAAAACTACAGAGGAAAAAGATTTGGGGTGCTTATTTCAGGTGATTGCAAAATGAGAGAACAGGAAGTGGGGGAAGTGAGTAGAATTCTTGGGTGTATCACCATAGGGTTCACCAGCAGGAGGACAGAGGTTCTGATCCCTCTAGTGATATAAAGATCTATATAGAGGAATCACCAGGAGGAAGGAGGTCCTGATTCCTCTATTTAGATCTTTATATCACTAGAGGGATCACCAGCAGGAGGAAGGAGGTCCTGATTCCTCTATATAGATCTTTATATCAGTAGAGGGGTCACCAGCAGGAGGAAAGAGGTCCTGATTCCTCTATATAGATCTTTAAATCACTAGAGGGATCACCAGCAGGAGGAAGGAGGTCCTGATTCCTCTATATAGAGCTTTAGATCACTAGAGGGATCACCAGCAGGAGGAAGGAGGTCCTGATTCCTCTATATAGATCTTTATATCACTAGAGGGATCACCAGCAGGAGGAAGGAGGTCCTGATTCCTCTATATAGATCTTTATATCACTAGAGGGATCACCAGCAGGAGGAAGGAGGTCCTGATTCCTCTATATAGATCTTTATATCACTAGAGGGATCACCAGCAGGAGGAAGGAGGTCCTGATTCCTCTATATAGATCTTCATCTCACTAGAGGGATCACCAGCAGGGGGACATAGGTCCTGATTCCTCTATATACAGGTGCATCTCATAAAATTAGAATATCATCAAAAAGTTAATTTATTTCATTAATTCAATTCAAAAAGTTAAACTCATGTGATATAGATTTATTACACACACAGAGTAATATATATTTCAAGCATTTCTTGAAAAGGGGCTCCTTTTGCATGAATTACTGCATCAATGCGGCATGGCATGGAGGCAATCAGTAATGATGTTAGTACTCAAGCGCTGGTGTGGTAAAAAAAAAAAAAAATAATAATTTATATATATGAAGTGATAAAAGCTGCGCAACCAAAAACCCCATCCATTATTGTTTCTGCTGGTAAAGCTGAAGCCAGGTAAGCAAGCATGAGAAATTAATAGCAAGAAATAAAAATGATGGATCTTCCAAAAGATAGCTACCACATGAGATGGCTTGCATTCCCTTGAGAATGTCACGCGACCTGTGACGCAACGCGTCGGGAGGAGGACACCAGAACCAACAATGCAGGCAAGCTGAAGGCCGCTATCAAAGCAACCTGGGCTTCCATAACACCTCAGCAGTGCCACAGGCTGATCGCCTCATGCAAAACGAGCCCCGACCAAGTATTGAGTGCAGACTATACTGTACATGGACAGACTTTTCAGTAAGCCAACATTTCCGTATTAAAAATCCTTTTTTTTTTTTTTTAATTGGTTTTTATGTAATATTCTAAATTTTCTGAGATACTGAATTTTGGGTTTTCGCTCGCTGTAAGCCATAATCATCAAAATTAAAAGAAACAAATGCTTGAAATATATCACTGTGTGTGTGTGTAACATGTCTATATAATATACAAGTTTCACTTTTTGAATTAGATTACTGAAATAAATTAACTTTTTGATGATATTCTAATTGTTTAAGATGCACCTTTAGATCTTTATATCACTGGATATCCTCCTTTCTCCAAACAGATCTTTAGGATATGCAAATTCTAACTTAAAAAAAAAAAAAAAAAAAAAAAAAGTCAGCAGTTAAACTTTCACCTCCACTTCCCTGAACACCGACCTATACAATTATGGACGGTCACCTCAAGGTCAGAGGTGTCTTTAGCATGTGTTTTGCGATTCTTTAAAACTACCTCTTATAATTTTAAAAGTAAAAAAAAAAAAAAAAAAAAAAAAAAGGTGGCCAGAGGGGGGTAGAGGGATGATTTGCCTATAGGTCCGCCTTTAATACATTTGATTGCCGGCATTTGATTTATTCTGCGTTGTATAGGAGGGATGCGTCTTTATCAGAATCCATCCAGTTTTCTCCCAGTCAGGAGGCAGATGAGAGAGTCTGTCGGAGAGAATCTCGCACACCTGAAGGGTGGCACCATGCCCGGCCGCCGGAGGCCATTCCAAAATCCTTATCAGCCCCTGGTTTCCGCGTAGCAATCATCGGCCTGTTTCCACATATCTCTCATCTGCAGATTCCAGCTCTGGAGAGCTCGGGCGCACAGGCCTGGGAGAAATTTTTCTCCCTTGCTTGTTTATCCGGTGTAATTATAGACTGTGCAAAGTGTTCACTATGCTCGGGAGATAATGAGTCAGGGTGTACTTCTCACCTGGGCCCCTGCAGCGCTACAAAAAAAATCACCATGTATTAGACAGGATTCATCATACTCTGGCATCACTGGGAACCTACTCAAACCATTCATAGAACACCCAGGGTCGTCTTAATGCATGGGCACCCCTGGGCACTGCCCAGGAGCCCCAGGTGCATAGGGGCTCTATGATAATCTTGCATTACATTATACTGGCCAACTGTCCTGGATTTTCTGGGACAGTCAAGCTTTTACTAAGCTGTCCTGGGATGGTCGTGTCCTGGGCAACATCCCAGAACCTTTACTGTGCCCTCCTGATCCCAGTATTGTGTCCTCCAGACCCCCGTACTGTGCCCTCCTGACCCCCATACTGTGCCCCCCAGACCCCTATACTGTGCCCTCCAGACCCCCATACTGTGACCTCCTGACCCCCATACTGTGCCTCCTGACCCCCATACTGTGCCCTCCTGACCCCCCTGTACTATGCCCTCCTGACCCCCCTGTACTATGCCCTCCTGATCCCCCTGTACTATGCCCTCCTGATCCCCCTGTACTATGCCCTCCTGATCCCCCCATCCTGTGCCCTCCTGATCCCCCCATCCTGTGCCCTCCAGAGCCCCATACCCTGCACCCTCCAGACTCCCATACTGTGCCCTCCTGATCCCCCTGTACTGTGCCCTCCTGATCCCCCTGTACTGTGCCCTCCAGACCCCCATACTGTGCCCTCCAGACCCCCTGTACTGTGCCCTCCTGATCCCCCTGTACTGTGCCCTCCAGACCTCCATACTGTGCGCCCTCCAGACCCCCATACTGTGCGCCCTCCAGACCCCCATACTGTGCGCCCTCCAGACCCCCATACTGTGCGCCCTCCAGACCCCCATACTGTGCGCCCTCCAGACCCCCATACTGTGCGCCCTCCAGACCCCCATACTGTGCCCTCCAGACTCCCATACTGTGCCCTTCTGACCCCCTGTACTGTGCCCTCCTGATCCCCCTGTACTGTGCCCTGCAGACCCCCCGTACTGTGCCCTCCAGACCCCCATACTGTACCCTCCAGACCCCCTTACTGTGCCCTCCTGATCCCCCTGTACTGTGCCCTCCAGACCCCCATACTGTGCCCTCCAGACCCCCATACTGTGCCCTCCAGACTCCCATACTGTGCCCTCCAGACCCTCATACTGTGCGCCCTCTAGACCCTCATACTGTGCCCTCCTGATCCCCCTGTACTGTGCCCTCCAGACCCCCATTCTGTGCGTCCTCCAGACCCCTATACTGTGCCCTCCAGACCCCCATACTGTGCCCTCCTGTCAGTTGACCTTAATTCTATCAACTATGTGTGTTTTTAATTCTTGAGGGTAGGTGCATAAACTAGGGCAGGCTGGCAACGATCCTAATGCATTACTTTGCCCAGGGGCCCCTGGTGTTGTTAAGATGGCCCTGAGAACACCGAAGGCAACTGGTCGCTGCAAGCCAAAGGGACACGAGGCCAATGTAACATGGAACCAATGTGACAGCAGCCTTACACCAAGAATTCCAGAGTCATTATCTGATTGGTTGACGCAGTGGAAGTGAACCGAGCGCTGTCCATCTGCCACTGTTTGTATAAAGTCTAAATCTAGCCATATACTATACAGTCTGATTGTACAATCTCCTACAGGCTCCATTCACACGATGATGTGCGATGTCCAGCATCAGGCATGTGGTTTTTTTTTTTTTTTGCACGTATAGGATGATGTCATCTTGTGTTGAAACGCGCCGGATGGAGCCAGGTGCTGACGTCACCACGTGCGCAAGTCCCGGAAAGGATGGGCTAATTGTACAAGCCGGCCGGCTTTTTATTTTACAAGCGAATTTCCTAGGATTTTGATGCAGGTGCATTTTTAGATATTACAATAAATATTTAAAAAGGGATTTTATGCCATGGAGAGCTTTTATCACTGTTGCATGTGGAGCTGGTAACATCAAGTAATTCCAAAGAGGTGGATTCCCGTCAGTTCCGGAGGGATCAAGGGCCTGGCTGGGCTATAAAGCCACAGGCAAGACTGACCTCCCGTAATAGGAGGTCAATGTGTTCCGGTAAGCAGGCACTCTATACGGTGGAGGATTGCACGCAGGTTCTCGATAAATTAGCTGATGGGAGGTGCACCCTTTAGTGAATGGATGTTTTTTTTTATTGCAAATATTTTTTATCCTTATTGTTTACACAATAGATTTTTCATTTATTTCATGAACGCAGCTTTATGGGTTAATTGATTTGGTGCTGTGTGCGTCCCACAGGAAAGTTGCAGCTGTGGAGTTTGTCACACATATTAAGCTAACAGCGCAATTTTATTATTTTATGAACCATATACTATACAGTCAGATTGTACAATCTCCTACAGGCTCCATTCATACTATGATGTGCGATGTCCAGGGCTGGTGCAAGGATTTTTGACACCCTAGGCGAAAACTCATTTCCCCTTGGCTCCACCCCTTACTCCACCCCCTTTGCCCTGCCCATGTATACCCCACCTTTTTAATGAAGCACCCATCAAATGCAGCCACACCAGTGCCAAAAAAATACAGCCTACCAGCACCCATTAATGCATCCTACCCATCAATGAAGGTTTGCTTGCTTCCATTCATTTGGGAGTCGGGACACAGACACTATGTGCGAACGAAGCGACGGCTGCCTGCTGATACTGAGACTTAGTTGCTTGCTGCAGACAGAAGAAAGTAGTACATCAGTGGCTGGGCGCCCTAGGCAGCAGTGCGCCCTAGGCGACTGCCTAGTTTGTCTAATGGTAGCACCGGCCCTGGTGATGTCCAGCATCAGGCATATGTGTTTTCTCTTTTGGTCTTCCAGGACAGCCTCTGAGACATAGGGCTCCTCCCTCCGGGACAGGAAACACGCATACCCAATTAGCTTAAAAGGAGGTCCTCCAGGCCTCCCTCTTCAGTTTTGTGTGTTTCCTGCCGGATAGGAAGGAGCACGTTAGGAACCTAACAGGAGCTCCATATCTCAGGGCTGTCCTGGGAGAGCCCCTGGCGTTGACTGGCTGGAAGCCACTAGAAGCTTCAGGAAGTCAGATTCTCTTTTTAAAAAAAACTAAAGATATGTGGCGCTAACAAACCCACCCTTTGATGAAGTCACGTGAGCAGTGACGCAACGCGCCAGTGAGGAGCCAGGTGTCGTCGCTTCCGGTCACGACCGAGATCGGAAGTACTCATTTTAATGCCGTTTTGTGTTTTCCTCTATGTAAGTTACTGCGTGTGCTGGATGTCAAATAAAATCTTTGAAATTCTACACATTGGAGCCACTCTTCTCCTATTTTTATGCCCTCACTGCTGAGCCCGGAGATCGAGGTTGTCTGCTGAATGTTTGAAGGTCGATCGTTCCGTGGAGAGTCATCGGTGATTTCAGTCCTACTTGGCCCGTAGGCACATTCTACCAGGGCATTCTCAGTCTCATGGGCAGAGAGGGCCAGTGCCTCTCTGGAGGGCATCTGCAAGGCAGCAACATGGTCCAGCTACTCTACGCTTGCTAGACATTACCGTCTGGATTTATTGCCTGATAAAGAGCAGACATTTGGACGAAAAGTCCTCCAGGCAGTGGTCCTGCCCTGACAAAGGAAGGTTCTTGCTTATCATCTCAGAGGCTGTCCTGGAAGACGAAAGGAGAAAACTGGAGTTAGACTTACCGGTAACTTTTTCTAGGAGTCTTCCAGGACAGCTTGGTTTCCCATCCGGTGTTTTCTATTAACTGGTGTTGGAGGTATGTACTGACGTTGTGTTAGTGTGTTATGTCTTTCAGAGCCTTCTGGTAGTTCTTGGTTAAACTGAAGAGGGAGGCCTGGAGGACCACCTTTTAAATTAATTGGGTATACGTGTTTCCTGTCCTGGAGGGGGGAGCCCTGTGTCTTAGAGACTGTCCTGGAAGACTCCTAGATGAAAAGAGTTACCGGTAAGTCTAACTCCGTTTTTTTTTTTTGCACAAATAGGGCAGCCTATTCCTTGCAAAGTTGCCCATGAACCTTTTTTAAGCTTGCTTGCCATATCTGGGGTGCCATTAACAATGTATGGCACCAGAGGTGCACCGTGCGGTTTTTTTTGCACGTTTCTTATAAGCAGTGGTGGAACTACCAGGTTGAAAAAGGTCACACTTGCAAACAGACCCTGGCATTCTGCCATCATGGGGGGAGGAGGGGGCCTCCCCAAGGTGCCAGGAAGGGGGCTGCTGCAGAACATGCCAGTTCAGACTGTTGCAACCCCAAAGTCGTACAACTTGCTTGCGATTTCCTTTCGACTTTTTGTGAGTTAACATTTCAGTCTATGGCACTCAAATCGCACCAAAGTCGCAGAAAAGTAAAAGGGCTCAACGGCGAGAGTAAAGTTGCTCAGCACGGGCACCTTGCAGAGAATCATTTGCAAAGCATTTTTTGATTGGATGAAGTAGAGAGGCGGGGTGGTGGACAGGACTGATGTTGGGTGAAAAGACCTAGATTGCCGCTGGGAGTTCCAAATCATCCCCAAAAGGTGGTGTTGAGTAGGGATGAGGTCAGGGCTCTGTACAGAACACTCGAGTTCCTCCACACCAAACTGGTCACACCATGTCTTTATGGAGCTGGCTTTGTACACAGGGGCACAGTCAGTGTGCGCGGCCAAGGTTCTTGCATCCACTTTCAGGAGTTGTGAACTATTTCAGCAGCATAGGTTGCAGGTCCTGTTCTTTTTGCACCCCTTTCTGCTGAAGTCCCCAAGGTGGCCATCTCTTCTGCCTCCCCTTTGGCCTGGCCCCCCAGACATAGTCATGGTGGAACAGAAAAAGGTCTTCCCAAAACTGTTACCACAAGGTTAAAAGAGCACAATTGTCTACAATATCTTTGTATGGTGGAGTATTAACAGGACCCTTCACTGGGGACACCTGAGCTCAATAACCTGGAGGAGTGTCCACATACATTGGACTCTATATACCGTATCAGTTTGGAGTGGGCTGTCCCCTTCTTGGACTCAAAGATGTGTGCTTTACATGCAGAGTTACCATTAATGGTGGAGGTTTTTAGTCACAAGCCTGCATGGTCAAGTACTGATGCTCGATGAGAAGACCAGCCTCACCATTGGCGTTCCGTTCATTCCAAAAGGGTTCAGTATGGATGAGGTCAGGGCTCTGTCCAGGTCACCCAAGTTCTTCCACACCACACTGGTCACACCATGTCTTTATGGAGCTGGCTTTGTACACAGGTTACAGTCATGCTGGAACAGAAAAGGATCTTCAAACTGTTACCATAAGACTGGAAGAGCACAAAGTTTGATGGAGTATTAACAGGACCCTTCACTGGGGACAACTGAACTCCATCATTTGGAGGGGTGACCACAACCTTTGAGCCATACGGTGTATCAGTTTGGAATTGGATGACCATATTACCATTATTGGTTGGTTTTTTTAATCGTGAGCCTGCAAGGACAGGAATGCTACTGGATGAGAAGACCTGGATCACATTCAGTGTTCCATTTTATCCCAAAGGTGTTCAGTAGGGATGAGGTCAGGGCTCTGTTAAGGACATTCAAGTTCCTCCACAACAAACTGGCCAAACCAATGTCTTTATGGAGCTGGCTTTGCACACAGGGGCACAGTCATGCTGGAAACAGAAAAGGGTCCTTGCCACTGGTGGAACTACCAAGTTTGAACTAGCAACTAGGCCCTGGCATTCCATCAACGTGTGGGGGGCCCAAGACAGCAGGAAGGGGGATTCTGCAGAACATGGGCTCCATTCACATTGCTGCAACCCCAAAGTTGTGGGACCTGCTTGCGATTGCCTGGCAACTTTTGTGATTTAACATTGCAGTCTACGGCACTCAAATTGCACCAAAGTCACAGAAAAGTAGCGCATGAACCTTTTTGTTTTGTTAGAGTCGGCACCCACTGAAATGAATGTGTTTTGACTTGTCATGCACCTTTATGTGTCGCAAGTCACATGATAATTCGCAGCCGTGTGAACTGGAGTTTGTAAAGGGACCCTGGGGCCAAATGGAAAGAAAAGGGCCGATGGGAGTAAAGGGCTTTGGGTCTGATGGAAGTAAAGGGCTTTACAGTGGGAGTAAAAGGACCTGGGACTGATGGAAAGGGCCCTGGAGGTCAGGGGGCCCTTTATGGTTTCTTGCACTGGGGCCCTGAAGGTTCCAGTTATGCCTCTGGTCTTTACCCAACTGTTACTACAAGGATGGAAGAGCACAATCGTCTACAACAGTGATGGCAAACCTTGTCACCCCCAGATGTTTTAGAACTACATTTCCCATGGTGTTCAACTACACTGCAGAGTGCATGAGCATCATGGGAAATGTAGTTCCAGAACATCTGGAGTGCCAAGGTTCACCATCACTGGTCTACAATGTCTTTGTATGATGGAGGATTTCCAGGACCCTTCAATGGAGACACCTCAACTCAACCATTTGGATTGGTTTCACCAATTCTTGGTCATATAGTATATGAGCCGATTTCCCCCTCATTGCCCATCTCTGTTACTTATTTCGAAGTAACGTTTCCATTCCAAACCTTTATACATTGGCACCAAACAGGGCCACTCAGTCCATCCCAGGGCCCGTCAAACGGGCACAGCGCGGTCACACCAAGCCATTTTAACTCTTCGCCTTTAAATTTGTTTTCACAGAATGTTGAAGTTGGACTGGATACCTGATCACACCAAAAGCAAAAGTTTCAAAATTCAGAAAAAAAGTCAGAAGAGCCTTCTGGACCCTCCAAAGTCTGCCTTTCCGACCCTCCATCCAGTACAATTCACCCTGGGTTTCCTCAGAATTAAAAAGAAAAGAAATAGGCAGAGATCGGAGAGACCAGGATGTAACCTGCGGGGATAGGAAGCACACAGCCTGACCCCAAACAGATATGTAATCCTAGATTCTGACCACCTAGGATGCTCAGCGGTTCTTGGCAGACACAGAATCCACTGTCTGTTCAGCCTGAGCTCCTCCCCCTCCCTGCACACCTGACATTGGATGTCTCTCTCCCCCCCCCGTACAGGATCACGCCGAGCCCACCGGCTGCCTTACCATACAAGTCATCCACGTTCCTCCCAAAGATACAAACTATTCCTTCTAGGATCTCAAAACATTTCAGTTTTGTGGAAAAGATTGACATTTGGATATTTTTATATATCCTTCGTTCATGTAGGAAAGGATGGATGATGCTTCCATGTTTCATCAAATCTAAACAACCGACCGCAAAATTTCCTGCATGAACCTGATCGTATTTGGTGACAAAAGTAAAAAAATACAGTGCCTTGAAAAAGTATTCATACATCCATACATTCATACATACAACATCCATTCATACATACAGCATCTGAAGAAGAGAAGAGGGCACAAGACGATGGAGAAGACCGGGCCACCGCTAGCAAAAGAGCGGCAAAAGAGCAGGAGCGATAGCGGAGGAGCCCGGCAGAAGAATCGGACACCGGGAGAAGAGGCCGGAGAGAGTAGACAAGTCGGAAGAAGACCCCCGAAGTCGGAATAAGACCCCCGGAGCTGCCTAATAAATTACTTTAAAAACCTGTCGTGTGTTTTTTTATTGACACTTTTCCCCCCAGGTGAATGGGTAGGGGTATGATGTACCCCTTACTCATTCACATTGGGTGGGGGGCCTGGATCTGGGGGCCCACTTATTAAAGGGAGCTCCCAGATTCCAATAAGCCCTCTGCCCACAGACCCCGACAACCAATGGCCAGGGTTGTCGGGAAGAGGCCCTTGTTCTCATCGACATGGGGACAAGGTGCTTTGGGGTGGGGGGGCCCACAGGGCGCCCCCCTGCCCCAAAGCGCCCACCCCCCCATGTTAAGGGCATGTGGCCTGGTATGGTTTGGGAGGGGGGGGGGCACTCGCTCGTCCCCACCCCCTTTCCTGACTGGCCGGGCTGCGTGCTCAGATAAGGGTCTGGTATGAATCTTGGGGGGGACCCCCACGCCATTTTTTCGGCGTAGGGGGTTCCCCTTAAAATCCATACCAGACCTAAGGGCCTGGTATGCTCCTGGGGGAACCCATGCCGTTTTTTAATTTAAAATTTGGCGTTGAGTTCCCCCTCATGATTCATACCGAACACCTGTCGGAATTTCCGACAAAAATCTCCCATCGGACTTTTGCTGGCAGAATTTCCGACCGTGTGTATGCGGCATAACAGGTTTTCTTCTAAGATTGTCCTGTATTTGTCTCCATCCATCTTCTCATCAACTCTGACCAGCTTCCCTGTCCCTGCTGAAGAAAAGCATCCCCACAACATAATGCTGCCACCACCATGTTTCACGGTGGGGATGATGTGTTCAGGGTGATGTGCTGTGTTAGTTTTCCCCCACACATATCGTTTTGCTTTTAGGCCAAAAAGTTCACTTTTGGTCTCATCTGACCAGAGCACCTTCTTCCACATGTTTGCTGTGTCCTCCACATGGCTTCTCGCAAACTGCAAATAGGACTTCTTATGACTTTCTTTCACCAATGTCTTTCTTCTTGTCACTCCTCCATAAAGATCAGATTTGTGGAGAACACGACTAATAGTTGTCCTGTGGACAGATTCTCCCACCTGAGCTGTGGATCTCTGCTGCTCCTCCAGAGTTACCATGGACCTCTTGGCTCTTCTCTGATGAATGCTCTCCTTGCCCGGCCTGTCAGTTTAGGTGGACGGCCATGTCTTGGTAGGTTTGCAGTTGTGCCATACTCTTTCCATTTTCCGATGATGGATTGAACAGAGCTCCGTGAGATGTTCAAAGCTTGGGAGATTTTTCTTTTTTATAACCCAACCCTACTTATGAATGTGTAATATGCTTGTTGACGGAAACATAGATTTTCATGGTTTTTTTACTTGTTTTCATCCCATTTGTCTTGAAAAAATATACAGTAAAGAGAAAAAAAATGTAATTAACATCTCATCACCATTTACACCACCGCTTCCATCAGCAGCTTATCACACGGGTGCTTCACTCCCTGACTTGTTCCCTTTAACTGTCCGGTCTGCCTGTGTTCTCTCCAAGAGTCATTATGAAAATCGATGCATCTATCCAATTTCAGCACAGGGGGGGGGGGGGAGAAGAATGATAATGCGTCCACTAGGAGGACTAAAGACAAGGAGCTTCCAAGACCTGACATTTCGGGTTTCCTGCTGATGGGAAAGTTGCAAAATGAAAATCATTTTCCAAAAACATGAAGCATTTCCAACCGAAATGAAAATCAGCTCCAGATTCACAAGACTTGATTTTTGTAGAAATGAACGTTGTCTTCAGGAGTCGTAAAGCATTTTATGACTCTCCGCACCACCTACCCCCCCCCCATTCCACCCCACAACCCCCCCACCCATTCCACTCCTATCACCACCCCCCACATTCCACCCCACAAACCCCCCACCCATTCCACTCCTATCACCAACCGTCACCCCCCCACCCCCATTCCACCCCCATTCCATCCCACAACCCCCCCACCCATTCCACTCCTATCACCACCCCCCACATTCCACCCCACAAACCCCCCCACCCATTTCACTCCTATCACCAACCCCCACCCCACCCCTCAACCCCCCTATTCCACTCCTATCACCAACCCCCACCCCACCCCTCAACCCTCACCCATTCCACTCCTATCACCACCCCCCATTCCACCCCACAACCCTCTACCCATTCTTTTCCTATCACCAACCCCCCCATTCCACTCCTATCACCACCACCCCCATTCCACCCACAACCCCCCCCCACACCCATTCCACTCCTATCACCAACCCCCACAATCCACCCTACAACCCCCCACCCATTCCACTCCTATCACCAACCCCACCCCCATTCCACCCCGCAACCCCCCCATTCCACTCCTATCACCACCCCCCACATTCCACCCCACAAACCCCCCCCCCCCACCCATTCCACTATCACCAACCCCCACCCCACCCTTCAACCCCACCCATTCCACTCCTATCACCAACCGTCACCCCCCCCACCCCCATTCCACCCCACAACCCCCCCCCCCCCACCCATTCCACTCCTATCACCAGCCCCCCATTCCACTCCTATCACCAACCGTCACCCCCCCCCCACCCTCATTCCACCCCACAACCCCCCCCACCCATTCCACTCCTATCACCACCCCCCACATTCCACCCCACAAACCCCCCCCCCACCCATTCCACTCCTATCACCAACCCCCACCCCACCCCTCAACCCCCCCATTCCACTCCTATCACCAACCCTTACCCCACCCATTCCACTCCTATCACCACCCCCCATTCCACACCACAACCCCCCATCCCACTCCTATCACCACCACCCCCATTCCACCCCACAACCCCCCCCCCCCACCCATTCCACTCCTATCACCACCACCCCATTCCACCCCACAACCCCCCACCCATTCCACTCCTATCACCAACCCCCCCATTCCACTCCTATCACCACCAACCCTATTCCACGCCACAACCCCCCCCACACCCATTCCACTCCTATCACCACCACCCCATTCCACCCCACAACCCCCCCCCCCACCCATTCCACTCCTATCACCAACCCCCCCCCCATTCCACTCCTATCACCACCACCCCACAACCCCCCCCCGCTCATTCCACCCTACAACCCCCCACCCATTCCACTCCTATCACCAACCCCCCCCATTCCACCCCACAACTCCCCCACCCATTTCATCCCACAACCCCCCATTCCACCCCTATCACCAACCCCCACATTCCACCCTACAACCCCCCCACCCATTCCACTCCTATCACCAACCCCCACCCCCCCACCCCCATTCCACCCCACAACCCCCCCATTCCTATCGCCACCCCCCACAACCCAATCCCCCCCATCCATTCCACTCCTATCACCAACCCCCCCCCCATTCCAACCCACAACCCCCCCACACCCATTCCACTCCTATCACCACCCCCCCATTCCACCCTACAACCCCCCCCCCCCCACCCATTCCACTCCTATCACCACCCCCACCTATTCCACTCTACCACCAATTATTATTATTATTATTATTATTCCAAATGACACCAACAATGGGGCACCATTTCTCCCACTGACACCAACAATGGGGCACTATTCCACAGACACCAACGATGGGGCACCATTCCTCCCACTGAAACCAATGATGGGGCACTATTCCTCCCACCGACACCAACAATAGGGCAAATCTCCCCAACAGATGGTAGTAGAAACCTGACCAAAATGACATGAAAACAGAACATACAAAGTAGTAAAGTGAGGAAGGTTTGGAACTCCTGTTAATGTTTCGATCGCTCTCTAGTCCTCCTGATAACCGCGATTCCTCATTTCTAGGATGGGAAGTGAAGGAAAATCTCCCCAATGGTGTCACTGGAAGGAAAAGGTCATGTCTCTCTCATACTATTCTCCACATAAATGATTTTCTCCTTTTTCCAGCTTAAGTTGGGCTCTATAATAGAGAGGAGGCCAGAAGGATTTCCTCCAATCAGCACGCAGGTTCCCGCCACTCCTAATTGGAGGAGATTAGACACACGAGTATTTGCGTTGGCCGGGGACGGAGCGTCTCCATGGACTGGCGACATCGCTAAAGAGGATGAACAAAGATTTTACACTGAATTAGCAGGTATCCCCCCCCCCTCCCCCACACATGGGACGTCTCATTCCGCTCGGGAAGAAAAGACGCATTGTTCTCGCTAAAAGCGATCTGAAAACGATCCGGACAGAAGGGGGGCCGCTCCCCGCGATCCTTATCTACAGACTCCCTGCAATTATCACTCCAACCCACTTATTAGAAATATTAGAATCATCCCTGGAAATAATGGCCCTGAGGAAGGCCAATGGCGGAGCGCGACGCGGCGTTCGCCCCCCCCCCCGAGATCGCCGCGCCTGCTGTGTTCTTACATTTCTAAAGTGGACCGGTCATCATTAGACGCCTTGAATGTCAAGTGCAGCCTGCTCAGTGATGTGTCCCCCTGCTGGGTATTTATTCCCGATCACAGAGATCCCCCCTGACGATGACTTCATCTGCTTTTCTGTCCAGAAGGACGGCGCCATCTTTGTTCCAACATCACCATCTACTTCCTGGGCTGAGATGCCGGCCCAGAGATGACACAATCATATAACATGCACAAATGTCTGACACAGATCAGCCCCCTGCTGCAGTCTCTCACCTTGTGACTTGCTACAAAGTTACAATGTACAGTCTGATCAGAGACTGAGGAAATGATTCCTCTGACAAAGTTACAATGTACAGTCTGATCACTGGGGGAGGGGAGACTGAGGAAATGCCTCCTCCTCCTTCTACAAAGTTACAATGTACAGTCTGATCACTGGGGGAAGGGAGACTGAGGAAATGCCTCCTCCTCCTTCTACAAAGTTACAATGTACAGTCTGATCACTGGGGGAGGGGAGACTGAGGAAATGCTTCTTCCTCCTTCTACAAAGTTACAATGTATAGTCTGATCACTGGGGGAGGGGAGACTGAGGAAATGCTTCCTCTCCTACAAAGTTACAATGTACAGTCTGATCACTGGGGGAGGGGAGACTGAGGAAATGCTTCCTCCTCCTTCTACAAAGTTACAATGTACAGTTTGATCACTGGGGGAGGGGAGACTGAGGAAATGACTCCTCCTCCTCCTACAAAGTTACAATGTATAGTCTGATCAGAGACTGAGGAAATGCTTCCTCCTCCTTCTACAAAGTTACAATGTACAGTCTGATCACTGGGGGAGGGGACTGTCTGTGCGTTTATAGATGCATGCGGCTGCATCCGGTGTGAACGGCCCCTCGAAGGACGCATTGAACCTTCCATGAGATTTTAGTGGTTGGGTTGTCATGTAATTGAAGGCGGCCGAGGACGAGCGACGGATTTCATTCTGCAGCAGATTCTCCCGTCAGACCTGCGGGAGGAAACAAAGGAGGCGTTGGCCGGCTGGCGGGGGCTGGCGGGCGGTCGGGGGCTGGCGGTGGCGTTACGCGGTGACGCTACAAACAAACACAATGTGGGGGCAGCCAGGCAGGAAGCGGCCTTGTTCTGTTACAGATTGTCCTGTGTCCCCCCCGCTGATCTCCGGCTTCATGACAACTCACTTTACAGGACAAATGCGGTCTGTGCGATTATTGCGGCGGAGCGGCGTGAGACTCGCATGTCATGGAAATGGCTCAGAGGGAGCTGAAGAGGAGCCAGAGACAGATGTTGGAGATAAAGACGGGACGGCGTGCTGGAACCCCCCCAACCCCCTCCCCCCCCCCCCGCGTCACAGCCGGAGGCACCGCGGAGAGACGGGGAAGACGGCGCTGGAACCGAAGAAATCCATTCCAGACTCGTAATTAAAATCACTCGACTGCGACTCGTCCTTAAAGCTGAACTCCGGGCGGGCAGAAAAGGCGCAAAGGTCCAGCGGTGTAAGACTCCATTCACACTTGTGCGACTTTTCATGTGACTTTGGACAAGTCGCAGTCCATACTTTACAATGAGCACCGTTCATATCTGTGCCACTTAAAGTCGTAGCGACTGCAAAGTAGTTCATACACAACTTTGGTCTGACTTTTGGGCCAGAGACTTCAATGTCAGCCCTGAAGACATTCGATCGCCGGGTCCATACTCTGTACGGCTGCAGCCCCCGGGGCTGTGTGTGACACTGACAAGCAGACCCCTCCCCAGTGTTGGGGATTTGTGTTGGGAGGGGCAATTTGGAGGGTGGCAGGGGGATAATAAATTATTCTAGGAGGGGTAACTAGGGGGGGTTAGGAATGGTGATTTGGGGGGGGGGGGTGTTAGGAATGGTGATTTTGGGGGGGGGGTGTTAGGAATGGTGATTTTTTTGGGGGGGGGGGGGATTTGTGTTGGGAGGTGAGATGGGGGAAGAGGGTTTGTGCTAGAATTGGTGATATGGTAATTGGGGGGGGGGGGACGGGACTTGTTTTAGGAGGGAAATTGTTTTTATTTTTTTTGGTGGGTGGGGGGCATTTGTGCTAGGAGGGAGGATTGGTGGTTATTTGTTCCTGGAGAGAGGATTGGGGGGGGGGGGTTTGGAATGTGGGGGATATGGGGATATTTGTGCTGCGAGGGGGGGATTTGCAATACTCCTGCAAATCCCCCCTCTTAGCACTGTTTGGAGGGAAAATTTGAGGGGTGTTTTTTTTTGGGGGGGGGGGAGGGGGTTGTTCTAGCAGGGATGATTGCGGAGTATTTGTGTTAGGTGGGGTAATTTGGGGGAGGGGGGAAGGATTGGTGCTAAGAGGGGGGATTTTTTTTGGTGGGAGGGAAGTTTGTGTAGAGAGAGAGAGATTTGGGAGGGGGCAAAGATGCTGTGTTGGGAGGGGAGTGAGCCAATGAGGAGAGAAAGAAGGGGGGGGGTGTTTAGGAATGATGGTTTGGGGGGGGGATTTGTGCTAGGGGAGAGGGGATGTGTTTGTTTTTCTTGCTATAAGTGGTGATATGGTAATGGGGGGGGGGGACGATTAGTGCTAGAAGGGGAATTGTTTTTATTTTTCTTGGTGGCTGGGGGGGGGGGGTATTTGTACTAGGAGGGAGGATTGGGGGGGGGGGGATTTG
Organism: Lithobates clamitans; assembly: GCA_037952925.1. NCBI lineage: Eukaryota > Metazoa > Chordata > Amphibia > Anura > Ranidae > Lithobates > Lithobates clamitans. Next base: position 124,228 of record JBBGZY010002800.1, on the reverse strand, counting down.
GAATGTGGGGGATATTTGTGCTGAGAGGGGGGATTTGCAATGGGGGTGTAGAGGGGTGAATTTTTTTTTTTTTTGGGGGGGGGGGGGTTGTTCTAGCAGGGATGATTGGATTGTTGGGTTCTGTTAGGAGGGGTAATTTTGGGGCTGGGAGGGGTGGAAGCATTGGTGTTAGGAGGATGGATTTTTTTTTGGGGGGGGGGGGGGAGTTTGTGGAGAGAGAGATTGGGGGGGGCAAAGACGATGTGTTGGGAGGGGAGTGAGCCAATGAAGAGATAAAGTGTGTGTGTGTTGGGGGGGGGGGGTGCGGAGCGCAGCTCTGAGCGTGAATGGACAAGCAGAGCAGCGACTCGGGAGCGATCCTGCTTGGGAGCCCCTACAGCAAGCTGCTTGCTCTGGGGGACACTCGGCAGGGGGGGAGGGGCCAGGAAAGGCGGTGGGAGGCCCCAAGAGGAGGAGGATCAGGAATGCTCTGTACAAAACCATTACAGAGCAGGCATAACAATGTTTGTTATTTTTATATAAAATACAAAAAAAACAAAAAAACAAAAAAAATAAAACCTTTATTACTTTAAGATGAAGTGAAAAAAAAAAAAGGGGGAGGGGGCAAAATGCACGGGAATGCATCCTGAGCGCACCAAAATGTCTAAAAAAAAATTATTAATATGTAAAAAGCGCACATGCAGAAACGCATCTTGAATACATCCAGACTGCATGTCTATGGTGGGGACGCGGGTCCCGTAGAAATGAATGGCAACGCGGCAGAACTCATGCAAAGGGCCGTGGCGTGTGTACACCTCCCTCTGCCATTAAAGGGAGGGGGGCAGTAAAATTGCAGATCAACTATGAGTTTTACCGCCCCATAACTGCTAAAGTTTCATACATAAGAACTACATTAATTGGTCACAAAATTCCATACTAAACAAGGCCAATGTTGCAGAGTTTTCATGACGGTCGTGCCGGACTTCCTACAGCTGCACTGATGGAAATGCGTCACAAATTACCCCCCCCCTCATGGAGTCGCAGTAGCACGTTCAAATCCGGGGTTTAGTGCACATTATTACGTGTAAGAACGCAAACGTTTCAGAGCGGCGCCCATTCTGCCTCCCTGACAGCCAGGCACTCAGCATTTTCTAGAAGCGGACGTCCGCTCTGCCAAAAACACATTATGACATCATCACCATAGACCGCGTCATCGCTCCTCCCCCTCCCCCCACAGTATAAGAGCGACCGCAAATCACACAACTCACATTTGCAGCTCCATGTCTTCCCTTCTCCTCCTCAGTGACTGGGAACTCACAGGTGAGATGATCAGGAAAACTCCCCAGCTGCAGCATTAATCACCCCCATCAGACTTCTCAGTCTAGGGGGGAGGGGGAGGGAATTTTTTTCTCATTTTTCAGCCCTGGTTCACATTGCAGCGATTTGGCATGTGATTGGACATGTTTTAAGAGACATTTTTTTGCACTTTAGTACTTTTTAGTAGAAGACATTTTTAGGGGTTCTCACCCATGTAGGGTGAGGGTTTTTTTTTGAGGTAGTCTTCTAGGAGGAGAGTACTGATCAGCAGTTCTCTCAGGATTGGTAAGTCCTCATATGTGACCCAGAATTCAGAGACTCATAGAGACTTCGGGTGGAAAAGAAGAGCCTCCCAACGTCTCTGAGCCTCCGAATTCTGGGTCACAAATGAGGATTTAGCAATTCTGAGAGAACTGCTGATCAGCAATGGCGTGCCTAGGGGGGGCCAGAGGGGGCCCAGACCCCCCCCCCCCAACATTATGCTGTGCCCCACCAGCAAATTTTTTTTTTTTTTTTTTTTTTTTTACAAAAAGGCAATGTCTAAGAGGGAGAGCGTCCCCAGTCAGCTCCTGCGGGTGATTCCTGCCCCCCTCCCTCTGCTCGCTGACACTGCATAATGCGAGCGCTCACTCAACCACGGCCGCCCGATCTGCTCCTTCCCCTGCATCCTCATTGGCAGGGAGAAGAGCGAGTTGCAGGAAGGACTCCACCAGGACTCAGTTACTGAAAAAACAGGCTGATTTCTCCCGTCCTTAGGACAGGAGAACCAGCCTGTAAATTCCAAGAGATGCCAGACCAGCGCTGTCAATAGCAGGGGCAGGACAGCAAGAGGAGGCTGGGGAACCCCACAGTGGCGGAACACCAGGGCCCGGTGGCAAGACAACCTTTGCAACCCTGATAGTTCTCCCACTGCTTTGGACCCTTATATTTTCTTGGTATGCTGGTGACATATAGCTCTTGTTTTCTGCCACCCTGGAGGGGCCCCAATACAGTAGGAAGGGAGCCCACTGCAGAACATGTGAAAGGGCCCGTTGTGGGATCGTAGTAAAGGGCCCCAGGAGATATATATATATATATTAATTGCATTTTATAGTTGCCCCCCAACTTTTGTCCCTGTCCCCCCATGATGCCCCCCCTAAATATGAAAGCTGGAGACGCCACTGCTGATCAGTCCTCTCTTCTCCAACTGGACCACCCTGGAACCCCTCATCCTGCATGGGTGAGAACCCCAAAAATGTCCCCATTGTCCGCCTTCAAGGGATCACAACCCAAATAACTGGGGAAACATTCCCGTCTTCCAGGACCCATCCCTGGCATCTTGTGTACATCCCTCGCTTCTATTGTGTGAGGATGAGGTTTTTTTTTCACTGTTGGGGCCCAGAAGGTTATGGAAGAGTTTACCGGGCCCCATAAGATGAAGAACCCATCTTCTAGTCTGGTGGTCTCCAAACTGCCGTGTGTTGCTTGGCTTTGTGCGGCCCTTGGGGCACTTTTCCTGCCACTGACCCCAACAATGGGGCATAATTCCTGTTACTGACACCAACAACGGGGCACAAGTTCTCCCACTGACACCAATGATGGGACACTATCCCACCCACTGAAACCAATGATGGGGCATCATTCCTCCCACTAATACCAATGAAGGGGTGCTAGCCCTCCCACTGACACCAACAGTGAATACTTTTACTCCCACTGACACCAACGATGGGACACTATTTCACCCACTGACAATGATGATGGGGCACTATTCCTCCCACTCATACCAATGATGGGGCACTATTCATCCCACTGACACCAATGATGGGGCACAATTAATCCCACTGACACCAATGATGGGGCACTATTCATCCGACTGACACCAATGATGGGGCACTATTCATCCGACTGACACCAATGATGGGGCAATATTCATCCCATTGACACCAATGATGGGGCACTATTCCTCCCACTGACACCAATGATGGGGCACTATTCCTCCCACTGACACCAATGATGGGGCACTATTCCTCCCATTGATACCAATGATGGGGCACTATTCATCCCACTGACACCAATGATGGGGCACTATTCATCCCACTGACACCAATGATGGGGCACTATTTATCCCACTGACACCAATGATGGGGCACTATTCATCCCACTGACACCAATGATGGGGCACTATTCCTCCCACTGACACCAATGATGGGGCACTATTCCTCCCACTGACACCAATGATGGGGCAATATTCATCCCATTGACACCAATGATGGGGCAATATTCATCCCATTGACACCAATGATGGGGCACTATTCCTCCCACTGACACCAATGATGGGGCACTATCCCTCCCATTTATACCAATGATGGGGCACTATTCCTCCCATTGACACCAATGATGGAGCACTATTCCTCCCACTGACACCAATGATGGGGCACTATTCCTCCCATTGATAACAATGATGGGGCACTATTCCCCCCACTGATACCAATGATGGGGCACTATTCCTCCCATTGATAACAATGATGGGGCACTATTCCTCCCACTGATACCAATGATGGGGCACTATTCCTCCCATTGATAACAATGATGGGGCACTATTCCTCCCCATAAAGCCAAAGATGCACTATTTACTCCCATGGATGCCAAGACCTTTTCTTCTCTCGGTGGCCACAGTCCGGCCCCCCTAAAATCTGAAGGACAGTAAACTGGCCCTTTGTTTAGAAAGTTTGGATACCCCTGCTCTAGTCCATCCAAAATTAAAAAAAAAAAAAAAATTAGCTTTTGATACATTTTATTAAATTAATAGGACAAAAAAATTAGCAAATTTACCCCAAAAAGTAGAGAATGAGGAGACTGGAATCCAACCTCACACTTTCTCTCTCCCCCCCTCCCCCGCCCCAATGGGCTTCGAGGGCCAAATGTATCAAAAATGGCAAAAGACATTTCTACACAATGTAACTTATTCAGATATAAAGAGAGATTTCTCGACTTTTCTGTTGAATTAGGATTAGCGGCTCTGTGTATCTTTCTCATGGCACAGGAAGAGGATTATGTCCTGAAGTGAACTTTACTGATGTTTGTTTTAGCGATTTATGGCGATTTGGGTCATTGTCTTGTCCTGTGTGTTTTGTGACTTGCGCAGATCTATAGAACTTTCATAGGAAATCTCATTTTTATTTCTACGAAAAAATAATCCCTTTAGACCCTTATTAAAATCGAGGTGCCGATCACACATATCTGATCCGATGCGGTGCAATAACGCTCGTGGGTTAATATGCGCCGTGGTCGGCGTTGCGGTAAGATAGTCCATTGATTATTGATAGGCCACCAACACACCATAACTGGCGATAAAAAAATGGACCTAACTTGTTTTTAAAAACACAGCACATCACAATGTACGGGTATGCGCTGCGCTGAGTGGTACATCGCGCTCTACTGAACAATGCATTGGGGTGCCATTGACAATAGATGGTGCCACAAAGAACAGGTGCATTGCCGGCACTGTGGCAACTTGTGTTACCTGTGCGCATTTAGCTGCATAATGCCACATTGTACACAGGTGAATGATCCACAAGGGCTCGTTATATACTAGTGGTTGGGTGGTGGTAAAATCATGCAGTTGAGCCACACTTTTACTACCCCCAACTGTTACCCCCCTTTAGCTTCAGAGGCAGCGGCTGGGGGTGTACACATGCCACAGCTGTGATGCTTTGCTTCGCCGCCATGGCAGGAATCATGGCCCTGTCACTTTGGTGGGCCGCCCACCAATTGCAACCCATTCAAGTGAACATGGCTGCTCTGCAACTTCCCCACAACCGTGCGCAACGCATGTGGGTGCAGCATGATAGTGTGGGGTTTAAGGGGTGTGGGTACTGGAAAACTGCCAGGCTTTTTTTCATTATTACCTTTTGTACCACCTGCCCTACCCTATTAGATTGTAAGCTCTTCTGAGCAGGGCCCTCTTAATCCTCCTGTATCCTTTTGTATTATAACTGTATTGTCTCCCTTTTATATTGTAAAGCGCTGCGTAAACTGTTATAAATCCTGTATAATAATAATAATAATTAATATTATTATTATCATTAATAATACTAATAATAATTCTAATAATACTACTACTAATAATATATATATATATATATATATATATATATATATATATATATATATATTTATTATTATTATTATTATTATTTTATATATATATATACATACAATTATTATTATTAAAATGATTACATGTATAATATAATTAAATGTATTTGATAAATTATTGTATTAGTAATCTATCTATCTATCTATCTATCTATCTATCTATCTATCTATAAAATACAATAATTTATCAAATAAATTTAATAAATGTAATTATATTATATATTTAATCATCTATTAATAATAATAATAATTGTGTGTGTGTGTGTGTATGTATGTATGTGTGTGTATATATATGTATATATATATATATATATATATATGTATATATATATATTTATATTTATATTTATTTATTTATTTTTTATGATTTTACCGATTCACCCATCCCAATTCCTTATTTTGAAATAGAGAAGAAAAATGTACCATTAAACATTCCATCTCTTTTGAAACACCACTTAAAGATCCAGACCAGTAGTAGTGATATTATAGTTATAAATTAATAATAATAATTCTATATATACTGTATATATTAAAATATATATTGCAGTATATATAAATATTACATTTTATTATTATTTATTATACTGCACATACTATATGGCAGTGATGGCGAACCTTGGCACCCCAGATATTTTGGAACTACTTTTCCCATGATGCTCAACTACACTGCAGAGTGCCAGAGTATCATGGGAAATGTAGTTCCAAAACATCTGGGGTGCCAAGGTTCACCATCACTGCTATATGGTGTAGTGGTTAACACTTTCACCTAGCAGCAAAAAGGGGAGCTGGTTTAAATCCCAACCACAGCAGTACTTGCCTGGAGTTTGCGTGTTCACCCTGTGCCTGTGTCGGTTTCCTCCCACACTCCAAAGACATGCTGGGAGGTTCTTTGGATCCTGTCTAAATTGCACCTAGTATGTGTATGTATGAATGTGAGTTAAAGCTTAGATTGTAAGCTCCTTGAGGGCCAGACAGTGGCGGCCCATCCGTTAAGGGCACATTTTCCAGCACTGCCTTAACCCTCTTGGGCATGGAGGTCACCAGAGCTTCACAGGTTGCCACTGGAGTCCTCTTCCACTCCTCCATGAGGACATCACTGAGCTGGTGGATGTTAGAGACCTTGCATATATATATACTGTATATGTGTATATATATATATATATATACAGTAATATTTTAACATTAATATATATATATATATATATATATATATATATATATATATATATATATATACATACAGATAGATTCCTCTTTCTGAAATATATGAGAAAAATTTACCATCCAAACATTCCAATTTTTCTAAACAGGATCTAAGGTTTTCTGAAATCCCAGATAAATCTCCAACCCATCCCCCTGGGCTACCAACCCTTAAAGGGCCAGTCCGTTCATAAGTGACACTCCAGTTATGGGTGGGGCCTGTTGGGTGACCCCCACGGCTTGGGTAGATGATTTTACAGCAGACCAGAGTGGGGCTTTAAACGGGTCCCTTATGGCCACACAGACAGCGAGCCTGGCCTGCGGTGACCCCCTGGGCACAGAACCGTGGCAGCAGAGGGATTAGGGGGGGTCCTTCTGGTCGAAGGTGTCATGACTAGCGAGCAAAGCCGTCTCAGGCGGTGGGCCAGGGGACCTCAGATCCAGCCACAAGCTAGCACTGCCACCCACACTCTCAATCCCCGGGACAAGTGTGGGGATTAAAGAGAAATTCCCCCCAGCTAGGAGCACTTTAACTCCTCCTAAGCCAGCCACCCTGCAGCTGGCACCGGCTTCTGCTTGTAATGACAGCTCTGCTGCAAATACAACGTGGCAACGTGCCAGCAGGGATTTCATGACTTAAAGGGGAGCCATCATGCGTCGTCAGCCAGTCCTCATTGTGACCTTTTATTGGGAAGTTTTATCCGATTCTATGTTTTTTTTTACAGTTTCACACTTTTTATTGACTTGCTGTTCCATATATATCCCAACTACAAGGTTATCATCTACAAGACTTCCAGTATAAGTCAACCCAGCCACTAACATCTCCTATCATTCCAAAAGTCATTTGCAATCTTTCATTAAAAAAAAAAAAAAAAATCCCTGGTGATCCTGCCATGAATGTCCTTGTTCAGGCACTTCCTGTGATAGGGTGACAACGCTCTTTTTATCTCCCAGTTGTGCTTCTGAGTTGTCACCTGTCACATAGGCTTCCGATGGAGACTACAAGTGGCTGTTTCAACACATTCAACGCAAACTCTAGGTTGAAATTCCATTCACACCAGTTGCGGTGCGGGAAATACATGTGCAATCTACTTTCTCCACTGCGGGTGGCGCTCAACTGCAGCCTTGTTGCAAGGGAGAAGAATTCAAGAGGAACTTGGTTCCTCTATGGTTCCCTGGGTCACTGGGGAAGCTCTCCGATTGGATGCTGCCGCCCCATGTGACTCTAGCAGCCATCTTGGGTCAGGCAGAGCCTATTTAAGGCCCTGGCTCCCAGACTTGGTGAGCATTTGTGTGTGGTGTAGGGACAGGTGACCCATCTGACGGGGAGATCCTTGCACTGCAGGTCCTCAGGTATGGCTTCCTCTACAGCAAGAACAAACATCATCGTCGTAATTACATCACCAAATCTCACTCCAATCTGTTGAGACTAGAAGTCAGAAGCAGCTGTGCCTTAGATCAGTGGTCTCCAAACTGTGGCCAGGGGGCCGGATGCAGCCCTTTTCTTGCCTTTATCTGGTCCTTGGGGCTTTATTCTACCAACTGACACTAATGATGGGGCACCATTCACCCTGCTGACACCATCAAATGGGACACTATTCTTCCACATGATACCAACAATGGGGCACTATTCTTCCACATGATACCAACAATTGGGCACTATTCTTCCCCATGATACCAAAAATGGGGCACTATTCTTCCCCATGATACCAACAATGGGGCACTATTCTTCCACATGATACCAACAATGGGGCACTATTCTTCCACATGATACCAACAATGGGACACTATTTCTCCCAGTAAAACAAATGATAGAGCACTGATGCCGGGGCAGTTTCTGCTCCCATTGGCCACAGTTCCCCCCCTCCCCAAAGCCTGAAGGACAGTAAACTGGCCCTTTGATTAGAAAGTTTGGAGACCCCTGCCTTAGATGATCTCATACTGCATATATGCAGCTATGAGACTTCAGAACAGGAGTGCCTAGGCACCCTCACATACCAGGAAGTGCCCTGAAGGCTGATTATGACTTAATCAACCATTTCTCAAGACCCCCTCCCCACCATTCCATTTGATTGTTTCAAAGAGTGCTAACCATAGGGCCAGCAGCTTTCATTTCTGTACTTTGCACCACAACCACTGTACTTATACACTATATTGTCAAAAGTATTGGGACGCCTGCCTTTACACGCACATGAACTTTAATGGCCTCCCAGTCTTAGTCCGTAGGGTTCAATATTGAGTTGGCCCACCCTTTGCAGCTATAACAGCTTCAACTCTTCTGGGAAGGCTGTCCACAAGGTTTAGGAGTGTGTCTATGGGAATGTTTGACCATTCTTCCAGAAGCGCATTTGTGAGGTCAGGCACTGATGTTGGGCGAGAAGGCCTGGTCCAAATCATTTGGTGGAGATGGGGTTATGGTGGGGGGTTGTTTTTCAGGGGTTGGGGTTGGCCCCTTAGTTCCAGTGAAGGGAACTCTTAAGGTGTCAGCATAACAAGACATTTTGGACAATTTCATGCTCGCAACTTTGTGGGAACAGTTTGGGGACGGCCCCTTCCTGTTCCAACATGACTGCCCACCAGTGCACAAAGCAAGGTCCATAAAGACATGGATGAGCAAGTTTGGGGTGGAGGAACTTGACTGGCCTGCACAGAGTCCTGACCTCAACCTGATAGAACACCTTTGGGATGAATTAGAGTGGAGACTACGAGCCAGGCCTTCTCGTCCAACATCAGTGCCTGACCTCACAAATGTCCTTCTGGAACAATGGTCAAACATTCCCATAGACACACTCCTAAACCTTGTGGACGGCCTTCCCAGAAGAGGTGAAGCTGTTATAGCTGCAAAGGGCGGGGCCAACTCAATATTGAACCCTACGGACTAATGCTACGTACACACGGTTGGAATTTCCGACGAGAAATGTTCGATGTGAGCTTGTTGTCGGAAAGTCCGACCGTGTGTAGGGTCCATCGGACCTTTGCTGTCGGACTTTCCGCCAACAAATGTTTGTGAGCCGGCGGGTTCTCAAATTTTCCGACAACAGTCCGACGCAGAAAAGTTCCACGCATGCTCGGAATCAAGCAGAAGGAGCCGCACTGGCTATTGAGCTTCATTTTTCTCGGCTCGTCGTACGTGTTGTACTTCACCACGTTCTTGGCGTTCGGAATTTCCGACAACATTTGTGTGACCATGTGTATGCAAGACAAGTTTGAGCCAACATCCGTCGGAAAAAAAAAAAAATCAACGGTTTTGTTGGCGGAATGTCCGATCCTGTGTACGGGGCATAAGACTGGGATGCCATTAAAGTTCATGTGCGTGTAAAGGCAGGCGTCCCAACACTTTTGACAATACAGTGGTCATGTAACGGCTGCACCTCACGTGGGCTCCAAGTAAAGTTTATTGGAATGTGAAAATATCCAAAATGGCACCAGTAATGATTAAGCACATTTCTGTTGCGTGAAGCATGTCTACCTTGACCACAGCTGGTGTCCTCTGGGGTCATGTTGGATATTTTCATATTCCAATAAACTTTACTTGGAGCCCACATGAGGTGCAGCCATTTCTTATTTTGACGATTTGCCGCGGAGGCGAGGCGGGGCCGGCACTCGGGTGTGTGTTCCAGTGGGCATATCAGTTACACCTGGAGCAGTGAATTCTTTTCATTTGGTTAGGGTACATGTACTTTGGCATCTTGGGTACCAGAGGCCGGGAAAAGGGCTGGGAAGGAGGGGCAGTTGCCCTGAGTACAGTGAAGCAAAGGGGTAAAAAAAATGGATGCAGGGTGGAACACCCATTCTACGGCATGTATTAATATTTAGTTGGGGGGGGGGGGCAATTCTGGATCCTTGCCTTGGGCTTCCTAAGCCGCTTCCACACATTAGATGGCAGCCAACCATGCGGGGGGGGGGGGGGGGCATCTCAGCACCCAATTGATCATTTTAACCACTTAAGGACCAGCCTCGTTTTGGAATTTAGGTGTTTACATGTTTAAAACAGGTTTTTTTGCTAGAAAATTACTTAGAACCCCCAAACGTTATATATATTGTTTTTTTTTTTTCTAACGCCCTAGAGAATAAAATGGCGGTCATTGCAATACTTTTTTTCACACCGTATTTGCGCAGCGGTCTTACAAGCACGCTTTTTTTGGAAAAAATTCCCTTTTTCGAATAAAAAAAATAAGACAACAGTAGAGTTAGCCCAATTTTTTTTTTTAAATTGTGAAAGATAATGTTACGCCGAGTAAATTGATACCCAACATGTCACGCTTCGTGGTATGGCGTCAAACTTTTACCCTCAAAAATCTCCATAGGCGACGTTTAAAAAATTCTACAGGTTGCATGTTTTGCGTTACAGAGGAGGTCTAGGGCTAGAATTATTGCTCTCGCTCTAACGATTGCGGCGATACCTCACATGTGTGGTTTGACCACCGTTTTCATATGCGGGCGCTACTCACGTATGCGTTCGCTTCTGTGCGCGAGCTCGTCGGGACGGGGGGTTTTTTTAAAAAAAAAAATTCTTTTTACTATTTATTTTACATGATTTTATTTATTTTTACACTGTTTAAAAAAAAAATTGTTTCACTTTTATTCCTATTAAAAGGAATGTAAACATCCCTTGTAATAGAAAAAAGCATGACAGGTCCTCTTAAATAGGAGATCTGGGGGTAAAAAAGACCTCAGATCTCATATTTACACTGAAATGCAAAAAAAAAAAAAGTCATTTAAAAAAATGACATTGAAAAAAATGTGCCTTTAAGACGTATTGGCGGAAGTGACGTTTTGACGTCGCTTCTGCCCAGCAGTGTCATGGAGACGAATGGGCGCCATCTTAGCCTCACTTGTCTCCAGGCACAGCAGGGAGACAGTTGCGATCGCCTCCACCGCTACCGACGGCTCCGGTAAGCGGTGGAGGGCACCGGATCGTGGCGGGAGGGGGGCCCTCTCCCGCCACCGATAAAAGAGATTTTGCGGCGAATCCGCCGCAGAGACCACTTTTATCTGAAAGCCGACCTCCGCAAGGAAACGGGGATACCGGGGTTATGGCGGCTAGCTGCTGCCATAACAACGATATCCGCCGCCAAACTTTGGACGTACATCGGCGTGCGGTGGTCGGCAAGTGGTTAATGAAAGCTTGTTCGACAAATCTGTAGGCGGATGGGAGGTGGGATCTGTACGTTTATTAGCGGTGCGTTCCTTTATGTTGATAGGACCATATACAGGTACAGTAAAACCTTGGTTTGAGAGTAACTTGGTTTGAGAGCGTTTTGCAAGACAAGCAAAATTTTTAAATAAATTTTGACTTGATATACAAGTAGCGTCATGTCACAACTGAGTATAAAAGAGAAGAGAAGCGCCTCAAAGTCTAGCAATATGGTTACGTTTAATGAAGGTGCAACATTTAGCAACATTTTGCTACACTTAGAGACGCCTCTCTTCTCTTTTATACTCTGGAGCTCCTGCTGGATTTTGCTTCTAATCCCCTTGTGGAGGCTTCCATTTGTGGATGGACATTTTATGGTTACACAACCAATCACATAGCTTTAATCTTTTTCTATGGACTATAAACTGAAGGCCCTATCAATAAATGGTTGTGGAACGAATCATTTGAGTTTCCATTATTTCTTATGGGGAAATTTGCTTTGATATACAAAGTGCTTTGGATTACAAGCAGGGGCGGACTGACAACTCATGGGGGACCCGGGCAATAGGAGATTATGGGGCCCCCGGGCAATAGGAGATTATGGGGTCCCCGGGCAATAGGAGATTATGGGGTCCCCGGGCAATAGGAGATTATGGGGCCCCCGGGCAATAGATTATGAGGCCACACAGTATACACACACACACATACAGTATACACACACAGACACACAGTATACACACACAGAATACACACACTGAAAAGGTACTGGAGAGGCGGGGCAGCTATAATCTTGGGATTTTTAAAAAAACACAGATTTTTACATACTGTCCCTGGTATTATTGAGGCTGGCAACCCTGAGGGGGCCCCTTAGTGGCATGGTGCCCTTGGACAGTGCCCGAGTGCCCGAATGGTCAGTCCGCCCCTGATTACAAGCATGTTTCCGGAACGAATTCTGCTCGCATTCCAAGGTTTTACTGTACACTCATGGGCCGTCTGCTGGATACAGTAGACCTCCATGGCAGATTTCGGTGAGACCGATTGTGTTCTCTGGGTGATGTGCTGCCATCGGGAATACACACATTGGGGGTCGATTTACTAAGACTGGAGAGTGCAAAATCTGGTGAAGTTCTGCATAGAAACCAATCAGCTTCCAGGTTGTATTGTCAAAGCTTAATTGAACAAGCTGAGGTTAGAAGCTGATTGGCTACAAGGCATAGCTACACCAGATTTTGCACTCCCCATGCTTAGTAAATGAACCCTACTGTCTGCTGATAGTATCGCGGTGATGGACACATAGCATTGTGTCAGGTAAACAAATCTGCGGAATCCGTTCTCCTGTGGGGTTGGAGTAAATGTGACTCTTCCATCTGATAAGGGCAGAAAGAAAATACAAAAATCAGATGCATGCATTCAGCCCCAGGGGACGTCATCTTTGACGGTTCGGCCAAAGTGACAGACGTATTGAGACTGACGAGTTATTTCTACATGGATGGAATGGCTGTGCTAGGGGTGGTGGTGTCATAGTAGAGGCAGACGGAAGAGGGAAGGTCTGTCTTATATCCGTGCCAGGCAAAGGCATTGCAAAATGATGTCACCAGAGTGATCTCCGGCCTGACGGTGACGGCATAGTTCCAGTCAGAGGGACAGAGAAAAGTAAAGCAGTAGAATGGGAGTGACCACTGGACACTAATGCAAACGACGTATTCTTCCTCCCACTGACACCAATGACAAGACTTATTTTAACTCACTGATCCCAACAATCACACTTGTAATATCCCATTGACGCCAACTATGGGGCTTATTTTATCCCACTAAACCCAAAGCTGGGGCTTGTGGTGTCTTATTTTGTCTCACTGACACCAGCAATGGGGCTTATTTACTCTCACATACAGCCACAATGTGCCCTATCTTACTCCCATTGATACCAATAATGGGACTTGTTTTATTCCAGTAACACCAACAGTGGAGCTTATTTTATTCTACTGACCCAACAATGGGACTTATTTTATCCTACTGACCCAACGATGGGGCTTATTTTGCTCCTATTCACACCAACAATGGGTCAAATTTTGTCCCACTGATGCCAAAGATGGGGGTTATTTTATCTTACTTCCCCTTCATTGTACCCCAGGCCCTATGGGGGCGGGGGGGGGGGGATAAGGGAAGCTCAATGTTCCCTTTCATATCAGAAGTCACCCCATCACATCAGAAGTTCCCTTTCACATCAGACTCTTCCTCATCACATCAGAGATCCCTCCATCACATCAGAGGTCCCCATATCATATCAAAGGTTCCCCTTCATATCAGAAGTCCTTCCATCACATCAGAGGTTCCCCCTTTGCATTAGAGGTCCACCATCACATCAGAGATCCCCCCATCACACCAGAGGTTCCCTTTTATATCAGAGGTCACCCCATCACATCAGAGGCCCCCCCATCACATCAGAGGTTCCCTTTCATATCAGAGGTCTCCCATCACATGAGAGGTCCTCCCATCACATCAGAGGTCCTCCCATCACATCAGAGGTCCTCCCATCACATCAGAGGTCCTCCCATCACATCAGAGGTCCTCCCATCACATCAGAAATCCCCCAGCACATCAGAGGTCCTCCCATCAAACGAGAGGTCCTCCTATCACATCAGAAGTTCCCTTTCATATCAGAGGTCACCCAATCACATCAGAGGTCCTCCCATCACATCAGAAATCCCCCATCACATCCAAGGTCCTCCCATGACATCAGAGGTTCCCTTTCATATCAGAGGTCACTCCATCATATCAGAAGTTCCCCCTCATATCAGAGGTCCTCCCATCACATCAGAAACCCCCCATCACATCAGAGGTCCTCCCATCACATCAGAGGTCCTCCCATCACTTCAGAGGTCCCCCCATCACTTCAGAGGTCCCCCCATCACTTCAGAGGTTCCCCCATCACTTCAGAGGTCCTCCCATCACATCAGAGGTTCCCCATCACATCAGAGGACCTCCCATCACATCGGCGGTCCCCCCATCATATCAGAGGTCCCCCTATCACATTAGAGGACCTCCAATCACATAAGAGGTCCTTCCATCACATCAGAGGTCCCCCATCACATCAGAGGTCCCATAATCACTTCAGAGGTCCCCTAATCACATCAGAGGTCCCCCATCACATCAGAGGTCCTCCCCATCACATCAAAGGTTCTCCCTTTACATCAGAGGTCCTCCCCATCACATCAGAGGTTCCCCCTCCACCCCAAAGGAAAGTTCAGTCTTCAAATGCTAGTTGCCTGTCAGTCATTCTGATCCTGTGGCTTCATGTACTTTCTGAGTCACTGACTTGGAAAAAAGCATGCGCCTGGTGGAGTTGAAACTGCCGATTGCCTATTTCCATTCCAAGGCTTCATCAAGCATAGAAGCCACCGGATCAGCATGACAGACAGCAGACTAGCACTTTCAGCCTGTGGCTGCCTACAGTCTCAGTCCAGACGGTCGGACATCATGACGGCAGCAGCAGAGAATGGATTGATTTTAAATGAGAATGAAAGCACGCAGAGGCCTTTCCTGGTCCCCAGACAACATGGCCAAACACGAGCTCCGATGAAATGTAAACGTCCAGCTGATGGCGGGAGTCTCCTTTATTCCGCTTTCATCGCCGCCAAACACAGCAAAAACTGGCCTGTTTCAGGACCGGCTCCAAAGCAAACATTTCCATCCAGCTTTAGGAAACCCAAGACCCCGTCTCGAAGTGTCTTCTCGGGGACTGATAGATGACAGAGACAGCAGGCCGGCGACCAATGGCGGGCCGCGCTGGATGGTGGAATTAATCATTATGACAGGCGGCTGAGCGGCGGCAAATTACTTGAGTGTCGGTCTGCTGTTTGCTGGGTCACGGGTGCACTTCCCCAGAGGGCCACCTCCACGTGTGCTTCGGCCTGCTGAGAATGGCAAGCTATTAAAGCGAGCTGAGATCCACGGATTTCGGGGAAAAAAAGCGGCTCCACCTGGTCTGCGTTGCCTTCCCCGACCGCCATCTTAACGCTGGTGTAAAAGATTTAAAAAACAAAAAAACAAATGGGAAGCTACTGACTTTTAAAATACTTTCTGTGATGAATATAATCACTTGAATTTAACCTCTTGCTGCCCATGTAACGCATATGTGCAGCGGCAAAGAGGGTGCGCTTTAATGCCCACTCGCCAGACAGATGCGTTCGTGGGTGGCAGAGCTCTCTGTGCTGGGAGCGCGCTCTCTGAGACAGACAGCTCTCTTTCGCGATCATGTGACTACTGTGACAGCCAGGCGTAAAGACCCTGTTAAAGGGACCCTGGGGCTAGCCAGGACGGGGTTAAAATAATCTCATCAGGGCATGTAACATTTTTAAATTTAGTTTTTTCCCCTGTGTACATGTTGCAATTATAGTTCCACATGGGTTAAGGTGGGGGGGGGGATTGCGTCCTGTTTCTTTATTGCAGGGGTCTTCAAACTACGGCCCTCCAGTTGTTCAGGAACTACAATTCCCATCATGCCTAGTCATGTCAGTGAATGTCAGAGTTTTCCAATGCCTCATGGGACGTGTAGTTCCGCAACAGCTGGAGGGCCGTAGTTTGAAGATTCCTGCTTTATTGCATATGCAGTCACTGCTTCCATGCCAAATGGCCACTGTAACTATCCATTTATTTTATATATCATCAGCCACATCGTCACGTTTCACAGATGTTGGTAAATCATTATTTTGCAGCTTCCTCTTTCACTGTCCAGTTGCAGGTTGGGGGTGCGTCCGGGACAACCTGGGCTCAGAGGAAGGGGGGAGACGGCGCCCTGTTTCTTCATTGCATATGCAGTCTCTGCTGCTATGCCAAATGGCCATTGCAACAATCCATTCAATTTATATCCAATCAGCCATGTCCTCACATTTTATAGTTGTTGGTAAATCATCGCTTTGCTGCTTCCTCTTTCACTGTCTAGTCACAGGTTGGGGGTGCGTCCGGGACAACCTGGGCTCAGAGGAAGGGGGGAGACGGCGCCCTGTTTCTTTAATGCATATGCAGTCTCTGCTTCCATGTCAAATGGCCATTGTAACAATCCGTTCAATCTATATCCAATCAGGGCCGTCTTTAAGGCAGGGCAAAAGGGGCAGCTGCCATGGGCCCTGTCATTGTTGTGGGGCCCAATGCCGCTGCCTCATACTTGCCAACTATCCCAGTTTAAATTCCCCTGTCCCTTGAAGTTTTGATCCCGTGCTGTGTCCTGATATCTCAGTGTGAAGTGCGGCTACTAATGCTGCCCAGCTCTGCCCTATTGTTGTGTACAGATGACTCACCTGCAGACCCTGTGTTTACATGTAAATAACCGGCATTCATATGTAAATAGCAGCGACATTCATATGTAAATAGCTGCGTCCAGCGGCATAGATATGTAAATGAAGGCGGCATTCATATTTATATCTCGCCCCCTGCAGTGAGGAGATGATGTGCTGTAACCTCTAGCAACCAATCAGTGAGCAGTATTACGGTACAGTGATCTCTAGCAACCAATCAACAAGCAGAAATCATGTGCTGTAACCTCTAGCAACCAGTCAGTAAGCGGTAATGATACACTGTAACCTCTGGCAACCAATCGCAATCGCTGCCTGATCTGATACAGTAAACTGATTTTAAGTCTAGCTGCTATTTATTGTATGCCTCAGAGCAGGTGGAGAGCGAAACTGTATGGGGGTGGGGGGGGCAAGAAAACGTTTGCCCAGGGTCCAATCAATATTAAAGACGGCCCTGTATCCAATCAGCCGCATCCTCAGATTTTATAGTTGTTGGTAAATTATCGCTTTGCTGCTTCCTCATTCACTGTCTAGTCACAAGTTGGGGGTGCGTCCGGGGCAACCTGGGCTCAGAGGAAGTGGGTTGAATGATGCTGGTGTCAGAAACCATGAAATCAGGCTGAGACAGAAGTACAGTTAAATCACACTTGTTTAATAATAAAAGTAAAAAGAACAAACGTAGTCAAAACATAGCCAAAGTTCAGTAACCGGAGCGGATAGTCAGCCAGAAGCCAGGGATCAATGTAGTGGGACAGCAAGCAGGATCTGGAGCCAGAAGGGATGTCAGCAAAGCTAGTCTTGAACAGGAACGCAGGAGATAGTCTCTGTGATGTTGACCAAGGCGAAGGCAGAGATCCCTTGGACTGGACGGTTTAAGTAGGCAGGACTGACGAGCAGGATATCATCAACAGCTGAGTAACTGTGGGGAGATAGGAGCTGGCAATTAGCCGACAGCTCAGAGATGGAAGGGCTGAACCCAGCCCTGACAGCTGGACATCAGACTGAAGACATCTAGTGGTAGAAAAAAAGTACTGTGGAGGTCATCTCTGAATTTAAGCTGAATATTGCAGCAAGTATTAAGTATTTAAGCCCAGTTGTGGAAGTTTTGGGTTCAGTTCCCACTGATGGAATTTTTTATGGTGCACTTAGATTGAATATAATGTTCTCTGCGGATCTTGAGGGCTCGGGGTTCCCCTTATCTGGACCATATTAAGATCTTACTGGAATGGGACAGAGTGAGCGAAGGAGTCCTTTAGATCAGAGGTCTTCAAACGTTCTAAACAAAGGGCCAGCTTACTGTCCTTCAAACTTTAGGGGGACCAGACTGTGGCCAGTGACAGTAGAAAATGTACTGGTGTCAGTGGGAGAAAACAATGCCCCATCATTGGTATTAGAGGGAGTAATAGTGCTCCATTGGTATTAATGGGAGGAATGGTGCCTCTTCAGTGGTATCAGTGTGTGGAATAGTGCCCCACCATTGGTGTTAGTGGAAGGAGTAGTGTCCCATTGTTGGTGTCAGTGTAAAAATAATGCCCCATCATTGGTGTCAATGGGAGGAATACTGCCCCATCTTTGGTGTCAATGAGAGAAATAGTGCCCCATTATTGGTTTCAATTGAAGGAATAGTTCTCCAATCATTGGTGTCAGTGGGAGGAATATTGTCCCATTGTTGGTGTCAGTGGGAGGAATAATGTCCCATTGTTGTGGTCAGTGGGAGGAATAGTGTCCCATCATTGGGGTCAGTGGGAGGAATAGTGTCCCATGTTGGTGTCAGTGGGAGGAATAGTGCCCCATCATTGGGGTCAGTGGGAGGAAAAGTGTCCCATCATTGGGGACAGTTGGAGGAATAGTGTCCCACAGGGGTGGACTGATAACTCATGGGGCCCCCGGGCAATAGGAGATTATGGGGCCCCCAGGAAATCAGAGATTATGGGGCCACACAGTATACACACACAGTATACAATCACACAGTATACACATACATGTACACACAGTATACACAGACAGATGTAAAAAAAACAGATTTATACATACTGTCCCTGGTTTTACTGAGGCTGGCAACCCTGATGGGGCCCCCTAGTGGCCCAGGGCCCTCGGGCGGTGCCCGAGTGGCTCAATGGTCAGTCCGCCCCTGGTGTCCCATCATTGGGGTCAGTGGGAGGAATAGTGTCCCATCATTGGGGTCAGTGGGAGGAATAGAGTCCCATTGTTGGTGTCAGTGGGAGGAATAGTGTCCCATCTTTGGGGTCAGTGGGAGGAATAGAGTCCCATTGTTGGCGTTAGTGGGAGGAATAGTGCCCCATCATTGGTGTCAGTGGAAGGAATAGTGTCCCATTGTTGGTGTCAGTGGGAGGAAACAATGCCCCAAGGGCCGGATAAAGGCAGGCAAATGGCCACGTCTGGCCCTTGGGCCACAGTTTGGAGACTGCTGCTGTATTTTTATGACCACGATAAAGACATTCAATTGTAAGCTCCTATGGCTAGAAAGACTGTTTTTTTTTGTATTAAACCATGCATGAGAAGCCCCAGTGCTATGTAAAGTAAACACTTGAGGACCCTAAAGGGGGGGTGGCCTCTCGGACTTCGTGTGAACGAACGCACTTGATGCTAATGTCAATCGTTTATCTTGTTCTGAATAACTCTGAGGATCTGGCAGACAAAGCCGCGGGAATCGCAGCAGGCAGCCAAGTGATGTTACTTAGCCCCCCCCCCCCTTATTATTGGACAGCAAAAAGATGATCCTGATGTTATTCCGACAGAGGGCACGTACGGGTGGGCATCATAAAGACCCCATTGAAGGGCGAGTTCTGCCTGAAGAAAGGGCCCTTTCAGAGGTGTTGGGGAGGCCGGCGCAGACTCAGGGCTCCGTGCCCTGCAGCTGGGCACCATTCACTGGCAGGAGCGCCCGTGACTGGCGCCTACCTCGAAATAATAACAGTGATTATTGGCGCGCTTTGGTGGCAAAATGTGATAAACCGCATCCTAAGGGGACGGCTAATGGCCTAACCCCTTCATGGCCAGAGGTCGGCGCAGGTTGGAGGCCCCGAGCAAACTTAGCAGCGTTGGTGTGCGCTGGTTATAGGGGGTGTAAACCCAATCACCAAAATCTCCAACATGGTACTTTTCTAATAATTAACCACTTGCCTCCCGGGCAGTTTTACCCCCTTCCTGCCCAGGCTAATTTTCAGCTTTCACACTTTGAATGACAATTGCGCGGTCATGTAACACTGTGTACCCATATGACATTTTTATCATTTTTTTTCATACAAATAGAGCTTTCTTTTGGTGGTATTTAATTACCACTGGGGGGGTTATTTTTTGCTAAGCAAACCAAAAAATAGCAAAGAAAATGTAGACCATTTTTTTTCATAGTTTGGTATAAACAGTTAATTTTTCTCCTTCCTGCCTGATGGGCACTGATAGGTGGCACTGGTGGGCACTGATGAGGCTTCACTGAAAGGCGGCACTGATGGGCTTTGATAGGCATCACTGAAGGGCACTGATAGTTGGCACTGATGGGCACTGATAGGCTGCACTGATGGGCACTGATGGGCACCAATGAGGTGGCACTGGTGGCCACTGATGAGGAGGCACTGATGAGGCAGCACTGATTGGCACTGAAAAGCGGCATTGATGGGCTTTGATAGGCATCACTGAAGGGCACTGAGAGGTGGCACTGATAGGCAGCACTGATAGGCAGCACTAATAGGCACTGATAGTTGGCACTGATAGGCTGCACTGATGGGCACAGATGAGGCGGCACTGATGAGGAGGCACATATGAAGCTGCACTTGAAAGGCGGCACTGATGGGCAATGATAGGCGGCACTGTTGGGCACTGATAGGCAGCACTGATGAGCTTTGATAGGCAGCACTGAAGGGCACTGAGAGGTGGCACTGATAGGTCGCACTGATGGGTATTGATGAGCGGCACTGGTGGCCACTGATAGGCACTGATAGGCGGCACTGATGGGCCCTAATAGGAAGCACTGATGGGCACTGATAGGCAGCATTGATAGGTAAAAATGATGAGGGGGCACTGATGAGAACTGATTGGCAGCACTGGTGGGACTGCACTGATTATCAGTGCTGATGTCCCTTTAAAACAAGCTGATTATCGGCTTTCTTCTTCTCTCCTCATGGTTTGGGAGCGCTGGTTACACCTCTCCTGCCCATTGCAATGAATGGGCAGCGCTTCTGAAGTGCCTGTAAAGTGCTTCGGAAGCGTCGAAACACAGGCGCTATTAACCCTTTCTTCGGCCACTAGTGGGGAGTTAAAAGCGCCAGGCTAGCGGCCGAAAAGCACAGATAAAACGGCGATAAAGCGCCGCTAGTTTTAGCTAACAGACCCGCAGCTCCAGTGTGAAAGTAGCTTCTATTGGCACCTTTCGGGTGGGGGTGGGGGGGGGAGTCCTGACTCCTCCTCCCTGGTGGCTTTTAATTATTTTTTTGGGGCGGACCTCCGCTTTAATGTTTTTAACACGAGAGAGAGGGGAGAGAAGAGAGAGAGAGGGGGGGAGAGAGAGAGGGGGTGGAGAGGGAGGAGAGAGAGGAGAGGGGGGGTGGGGGAAGAGAGGAGAGAGAGAGGGGGGAAGAGAGGAGAGAGAGAGTGGGGGTAGAGAGAGAGAGGGGGTAGAGAGAGAGAGAGGGGGGGAAGAGAGGAGAGAGAGAGGGGGGAAGAGAGGAGAGAGAGAGGGGGAGAGAGAGGGAGGGGGAGAGGGTAAGAGAGAAAGAGAGAGAGGGGGGAGAGAGAGGAGAGAGGGGAGAGGAGAGAGGGGGAGAGGAGAGAGAGAGAGGAGAGAGAGAGAGAGAGAGAGAGAGAGAGAGAGAGAGAGAGAGAGAGAGAGAGAGAGAGAGAGAGAGAGAGAGAGAGGGAGGGGGAGAGGGGGGGAGGGAGAGGGGGGGGAGAGAGAGAGAGAGAGAGAGAGAGAGAGAGAGAGAGAGAGAGAAAGAGAGAGAGAGAGAAAGAGGAAGAGAGGAGGGGGGAAGGGAAGGAAGAGAGAGAGAGAGAGAGAGAGAGAGAGAGAGAGAGGGGAAAGAAGAGAGTGGGAGAGAGGGGAGAGAGAAAGAACAATCTGCAGCTGGGTAAATTTTGTAAATAAAGCTCTATGATGACTGAACACTTGAATGGGGCTCTTCTCTCACTGACCACCAGTGGACCCTTCAATCAATGAACCCCAGTGTAAGGGGGCCCTTCTTCCATTGATCCCCGGTATAAGTGGACTCCTCTTTCCCTGACCCCCAATGTAAGAGGGCCTTTCTCTCATTGAACCCCATATAAGATGGCTCTTCTCTCTCTGACCTTTGTCGATGTCCTGTTACCTGTAGATATTATTTTGACAGAAGTTCTGTGAGATCTGAAAAGGTTGAGAAATGCTGGTCCCAGGAGGAGTTTTTTTTTTTAATGAGCTTGTGGCTATATTGTGGGTATCTATAAATGCTCTCCTTCTCCTGCCTTCTGGATATCAGGGATTTACATACAGCCAGCACAGCAGATGATACATTGCACCACATTGCCTGGGGTTTCCACACCCTGTACACCCATAAAAGTGCCATTCCTACAGCGTCTGCTATGAGCTGGCTGGTGAAGTCCTATCCCTGCCAACATAATACCAGAATTCCCCACACAGTTTTCTGAGTCTACATAAAGAGGAGCTCCTATATACAGTAATAGCAACTAGGCAACCAAACCCATTTATATTTAGAGGGACCCTTCTAACTTAAAACGATGTTCACCAGCTAGAAAGCCAAAGGCTGACTGTGCATGTGGGAGGGTAATAACAATTTTCACCTCCAGATATTTAACTGGTCTTTAACACCTGTCTCACGCTTCATGGCACCATTGTGATGAGATTATGGAAATAAAACAGGGGGGTTTCACGTATTTACACCTGTTCTTAGATAATCACCATTGATCAAAGCATTCTATGATGGTTAGTTTAGATCAGGGGTCTCCAAACTTTCTAAACAGTAAAGTTTAGTGTCCTTAAGAGTTTAGGGTGGCCGCATTGTGACCTGTGGGAGTAGAAAATGTCCTGGCATCCAGTGGGCGTAAACAATGCACCATCGTTGATGTCAATGGGAGGAATAGTGCCCCATTGTTGGTGTCAGTTGGAGGAATAGTGCACTAGTGTTGATGTCAATGGAAGGAATTCTACCCCATCATTGGTGTCATTGGACAGAATAGTGCTCCAAGGGCTAGATAAAGGCAAGCAAAGGGCCACATCAGGCCTGGAGACTGTAGTTTGGAGACCACTGGTTTAGATGACCGATTAACCCCTATGGCTAATAAATGCTGGGGTATGTTTCTGACCTGAAACTTCATCACTACACCAAGTCCAGTTGAACGTGACCAAATACTGTGGTGTAGCAGAAACCCAAGAAAGTTTACTCTGTCTGTACTTGGTTCAGCCCTCATGGCATCCTGCAGCTCCCTAGCATGGGCTCCCCCAGAGACTCCATAGCTATGAACAAACTATGCACCCTTGGAAGTCCTAGGAGAGGTCCTTCCTGGGCCATTGTGACTCAAGGTCACTTTCCTTGAATCCACTTAAAGTGCTGTTTGGGCTCTACTCTGTCCCCAGACACAAGTTTATGCCTGGTCACACTAGGTTTCTCTAAAGGCTTGCCAACTTTACTATGAATGGCATTAGGATAACAGTCACACAAGTTGATGAAAGCTCTAGTGTAATAGACCAAGTTGCAAATGTCTTTGGAGGAGATAAAGGAGGTGCGACCTGCGCCGACAGTACTGGTTAAATTATGTCCTAGCATTTGCTCTTTTTGGAAAAGGCCCAGCAGAGAAGAACTTAGGCCTTTTCAATACCCTGGAGGGTTCCTGAACACCGTACACTCCTCTCCTTGTTTTCATATGTAGCGCTCACTCCCGCAGGAGCCCGCAGATTAAAGTCCCTAAAGTCTTTTCCCATAGGCACCCGCAGCCAGGCACACAGTCACAGTCACTCCTTTGGCTCAATGAACAGTCTAGGGGTATTCTTTTCTGATGCTTTATTGTTAAACGTGAACTAAGATAGGAGTAGGGTAACTAATGGATACTCCAGTAACTCTAGTAGCAACTTGAGAATACTAATCTTCCTCCTATTATTGTGAGTAGAGTCCTTGCACAAGCAGTTAGTCAACTGAACTATACCAGGGCACCAGGCACCGTGATGTCCCCCTTTGGAGCAACGCTAACTCGAGCACTATGATATTGATAGCAGCAGCACACAGTCTCCGGGATCTCTCCTTGGATAGTTGGACGCCTCCTTCCAATATCTCTCAAACACCTTTTCCAGTGATACCAGACCAGGTCCTTAGACAAAAGTTATGAAGCCAGCTCCGGCAACTATCAACAGAATAGGCCCCACAGCTAGCCTAGCTGGGACCTTGATGAACAGCAGACACATGACAAACCTGCCCCGGAAAGGACAGCAGCCCTCCAGGCTGGGATCTCCTCCTCTGGGAAGAAAAACTCCTTTGCTCCAGGTCTCATGGTATTTATGCTCCTTCCCAGCCACCTTCTGGGTACCTCTGACAGGGCTGCATAAATATTCAGCTGCTGATTTGACTCTCCCAGCTCACTATCTTCTAAAACCTTTCCAGTCAGACAGGGGGAAGCAGTCATCCCTCCAGCCAGTGAAACACAGAACAGACCAAAACATCACAGCTCAACTTATTACAGTGAGCCAATAACTACATTTTCCTAACCTAGCACCTATCTAGGAGGGCGCTACACTTATATGCTTTACCATGAGAGCCACGCAAGGGCAGGGAGCTAAATGGCTCAGACGGGCTTTCTTAACCTAAGCCTACTAACTCCATCAAACTACTATTATCTATACCAAGACCTGGATAAACCTTCATAGACATTGAAGTGATTCTTAAGGTTAATTAAGAAAAACATGCTATACTTACCTGTTTTGTGTAATGGTTTTTTCACAGAGCAGCCCCGATCCTCTTCTTTTTTGGGTCCTGGCTCCTCTCCCCTGCTGAGTGTCCCCCATAGCAAGCCTCTTGCTATGGGGGGCACTCGAGCAGGCTCGCTCCCAAGCCACATTCCCGTGAATAGACATTGTCTATTCACACACAAAGCACAGCTTAGCCCCACCCTCGGCTCCCTCCTCATTGGCTCACTGGCTGTGATTGACAGCAGCAGGAGCCAATGACTGCTGTGTGAGCCACTTGGGAGAGAGAGAGAGACCCCGGAGAGCTGCTGCTCCCATGCACATCACTGGATCGAGAAGGGGCTCAGGTACATATAGTATAAAGGGGGGTTAGGGGGTGAAGCTGCACCCAAAAGGTGTTTTACCTTGCAAAGGATGATGGTGATTCCATAATTTAGATGTGGCTAGATGTGGGCCGAGTATTATCAGTTTGGATGTCCTGAGCCAATGCTGAATTTCAGTGGGATTCTTGGTGGTTGGGTTTTCTCAAACAGCTCTGGCTATCTCTGCTGCCTGATTGACTACCAGTGCCACTAGGTTCCTCACAATTTTTGGGGGGGATGCCTGATTTCCCAGACTGCCTCCTGATTTTTCAGTTTTCTGGCCCCATCATCTCATCAGGCCGGGCCACCAGGATCTACCCTAAGTATGGCGGACCATGTTGCATGATTTGCTGTTCAGTTGACTTCAAAAGTTGGCAAATTTTGGAGGGGTTATTATAAATCTTGGCCGAACCACAACTGATCAGTTTATTTAGATGTTCACTCATCAGATCAGCCTTTGCATGCATCATATGTGACCTCCCGGTGTTGGGGTGGCTCCCCAATCCTGTAGGAACCCACCCTGTTCTGAGCTTGGCTCCAGGGCCTGCTGAGGTGCAGTATGGGTGTTGAGTTTTGGCACATCGTATTGCGCTTTAGGTCGGGGACAAGCCTACATACACGTCTCCATGGAAATATTTAGGTAGCAATGCAGAAAACCCTGAGGACCCCGCGGGACATTCGTTTTCTTGTTTATTCTAAAAGGTGCGGAAAGTTACAGCTTCAAAATTTAGAACTCGATTTTCCGGTCTGCTTAGAAATGATTGATTGACGGAGGATCTTCATTGTCTCGCTCTGTCAAAATCTTTAATATTCCATTAGTCGCAAAAGCTCTATTGATGGCTCCGAGGAGCTTAAAGTCAACCTGTGCTTTCTACTCCACCCCCCCACCCCTCGACCAGCTATGATGGGCCATGTGACCATGCTCTACATTTTTTTTATTTAGAGTAAAGATTGAAAGTTTTGAAATTCGGAGTATTTTCTCGCCAATTCCATTTCTCACCTTGTTAAGTCCAAAACTTGTTTTTGAAGATGAACTCCGGGGTAAGCAAAGGTCTGAACCAAGTGCATTTCAGATATTTTTCTTGCAGTCTTCAAAGAGATAAAGCGTGGGGAGATGTTCATGTATTGCAGAGATGGACTGCATTGTTACATATTAACAATCGGTGGCGGCTGGTGCTAAACTTTTTTTTGGGGGGGGACGGCAAACAACCCCCACCCACGCCAGGTCCGCACTCACTCTTCCATGGCATGGCCCCCCCCCCCCCCGCACGGACCCCTCCACGCCACAGTCCACCCCCCAGCACACACCGCCCCTCTGTGGCTTCCTCGGCTCATCCTCCCGGTCGACTTGATCTGTCTCCTGTCCTGATTGGCTGGGAGGAGAAGCCGTAAGACAATAGCGAATATTCGTAGACACGTGCACTGCCGAAAAAATTTGTTCGTTTTCGTTTTATTCTTTTTTTTTTTTTCGTTTTTCGGGCCATTCGTTATAATCGAAATTCGTAAGTTCGAAAATTTCGTAAATTCATGAATTAGAAAATCCGAAAATTAGAAAATCCGTAAATTCATAAATTCGTAAATTAGAAAATTCATAAATCAGAAAATCTGAAAATTCGACAATCCGAAAATAAGAAAGAAAATCTGAAAAATCCGAAAATTCATAAATGTAAAAATTCGTAAATTCGTAAAATTTGAAAATTCAGAAATTCAAAAATCTGAAAATTCGTCATTCCAAAAATAAGAAATGAAAATCCGAAAATCTGAAAATTTTAAATAATTTTAAATAATAACTAACTAACTAACTAACTAACTAACTAACTAACTAATTAACGTAACAACGTAACGAATACGGATTTATCTGAAGTTCCGAATCCGAAATAACGAATGCCGCATCTGAACAAATGGAACAGAATGAATTCATAATAATGATAATAATAATAATAATAATAAAAGTTTTTATTATTATTATTGTTATTTATTATTATTAATTTGTTACGTTCAATTCGTAGATACGGCATTCGTTATTTCGGATAATTCGTAACTTCGGATAAATATGTATTCGTTACATTCTCTAACAGCCAAATGTGAAAGGAAATTCCAATACCTATAATTTAATAGTAATTATTAGTTAGTTATTATTTAGGATTTTCGAATTTTCAGATATTCGTTCTTTTGAATTTTCGTTCTTATTTTCGGATTTTCGAATTTCCAAACTTAGAATTTCTGAATGTCCGAATTTTTGAATCTCCGAATTTTCGAATATTTTAATTTACGAATTTTCGAATATTCGCATTTTTGAATATTCAAATTTTTGAATATTCGAATTTATGAATTTTTAGAATATTCAGAAAAATTTGTTAAACGGGTTTTCGTTAATATTTCTGAATTAACGAATTAACGAATTTGTCGAAATTCGCTAAAAAAACGAATTCGGAATGAAACGAATTGCACATGTCTATTGATTCGCTATTGTCACAAGTGGGTGACAATAATGCCTAACGCAAAAACTCATACAAACGTAGAAGTCTGGCACCCCGCATGCAAACTAGGTTGGCGGCGCCCCTAGTGGACCGGCCGCTCCTGTCAATGTCACCACTAGATATGTATTCTCTGCTCTGACTCTTGTGGTCTCTTTGCTCCTCCAGCTGTTGCTCCTTTCCTAGAAGCTTATCCAGTTCCATAAGATTTATAGATCTTGGCAGCGGGGCGGAGGAAGGCGTTGACAGCGTATTGTTCTCATAAATGATAACTCTGCTCCCTGTCCTGGTTTTTCTGCGGTTGGCAGAGATTAGCCTCACTTCCGATGCCAGCCTCCCAGCGGGTAAATCTCTCAGCTAGCAGCAGCAAAGATGTTTTTCACGTTAAGTACAATTGGCACTTTCTACTAAGAGCTGCACCGGGAGGAATTCAGAGTTTGGCCTGTTTGTGCGGCACGGTATGGAGCGCCAAAGGATGCAAGACGGTCACATCTATTGCCTATCCATTGTATTAAGTTCTCTTTTAAAGGACCACTCCAATGAAACTGATATCATGGTGGGTATGGGTGGTACTGACATCACAGCCTATTCCACACCGCCGCCCCACTGAGCACAAACACACATGCTTGTATATCAGCAGGGCAGAGGACAATGTCAGTAGGGCAGTAGATAATGTCAGTATTTTTTTTTTTAATTCTTTTTATATTATTTTTTACAATAATATTTTTTACATTTTTTTTTTTTTTTTACCATATATTATTTTTTATTATAATTTTTTTTACAGTTTTAGAAGCCCCTTTGGGGGGCTTTGGTGAAATATCAGGGGTTTAAACAGACCTCTAATATCTCACTTTTGAACATGAGTTGCAGTTCAGTGAGTAAAATTTTAAACAATAAAAAAAAAACAAAAAAAACACAAAATAAAACAAAAACGGAAAAAAAAAATGAATCAAATTTAAATAGGTAAATCTAAAAATGTTAAAATTAAAATAATAAAAAATAAAATAAAACAAACAAAATAAAATCTAAAATAGGCAAATCATTTTTTTAAAAAATAAAATAATAAAAAAAATATAAAATAAAAACAAAATAAAATCTGAAATAGGCAAATCGAATTTTTTTAAAATTAAAATAATAAAAAAGTGAATAAAAGAAGACAATACAAAATAAAATATAAAATAGGTAAATCTAAAATGAAAAATAAAAATTAAAATAATGTCGGCCTACAGAGGTGAAAAAATAATAATTTGACCCCCTGCAGATTGTAGGGGGTCCCACTTACAAACCCTCGCCATTTTTCACCTTAATACATTTTATGCATTAAGGTGAAAAACCTCCTGTGCTGCAGCAGCGCCCCCCCGAGCCCCCCTTATACTTACCTGAGCCCCGTAATTCCCACGACGGGAATAAGCACACCAGCTCTGGCCGGTGTCTCATGTCCTGATTGGATTGACTGATAGCAGCGCAGCCATTTGCTCCCGCTGCTGTCAGTCAAATCCAATGACGCGGGAGCCTGGGGGGGGGAGGTGTAGCCGAGTCCTGCTGTCTATGTCTATGGATGCAGCAGCAGGACACGGGAGCGCGCCCGAACAGGTGTCTACGAAGGAGGCGCTCGAGAAGAGGAGGAGCCAGGAGCGCCGCGGAGGGACCCCAGAAGAGGAAGATCGGGGGCCACTCTGTGCAGAACCAACTGCACAGCGGAGGTAAATATGACATGTTTGTTATTTTTGTTTTTTAAAACCGAACCTTTACAACCTCTTAAAGCGATTGGCACAGATCACTCATTGGTTATTCAGAAAAGGAAGGGGCTGGTTAATTAAAGAGGAACTGTAGTCTGCTCACATAATTTTGTAATAAAAACATCTTTGCCATTCTGAAGCTTCCCTCCAACCACTTTGCATATTATTTTATATACATTGTGATTCTTGCCAAATATGCTGCAGGAATCTCCCTCCACTAAGTCTGGCTGCAGCCATTTTAACTGTGGGCAGCTGAAGTTGTGTTGCCTGTTCACTTCCTGGATTAACACAGACACACAGAGGCATACCTCCAGCTCTGAAGCTCTTATTGGCCCTCTTATGACTCATCCCCCCTCCCTTCCTGGCAAACTCTAATGAGAGTGAGAGAGCTGTGCATGATGTCATAAGCCTTAGCTTTTTTACCAGACAAGAAACAGGAAGTGTTGTTATTATTGTTATTTACTATTTATGTAACAATATTTATCATTTTTTACTATTTTTGTGACTATTGGATCCGGATGTAGACCCGCTCTGGCATCAGTTGGTAATTATAGCAGCACACCCCCTTCCCCCCGCTCTGCACTTAAGCTACATGCTGGGAAAAAAGAAAAAAAGTTACGAAAGAATCTATTTATTATTATTATTAGTAGTAGTAGTATTATTAGTATTATTTACTATTTATGTAACAATGTTTATTATTATTATTTACTATTTATCTAACAATATTTATTATTATTATTTATTATTATTTATGTAACAATAGTTACGATTATTATTACAATTATTTATGTAACAATATTTGTATGTAACAATATTTATCTTTATTTTTTACTATCTTTGTAACAATATTTTGTGACTATCGGATCCGGGTATAGACCCGTTCTGGTTTAGATAGTAAATGTAGCAGCTTACTCAGCCCCCCCCCACTCTGTACTTAAGCTACGTGCTGGGAATAAGAAAAAAGTTACAAAGGATAAAAACATTTATTATTTACTATTTATGTAACAATATTTTTATTTAACAATATTTATTATTATTTACTATTTATGTAACAATGTTTATTATTATAATTATTTATCTAACAATATTTTGTGACTATCGAAGCCGGGTATAGACTCGATTTGGCATCAGATGGTAAATGTAGCAGCGCAACCCCCCCCCCCACACACACACACACTCTGCACTTAAGCTACATGCTGGGAAAAAGAAAAAAAAGTTACAAAAGATAAAAATATTTATTATTATTATTTACTATTTATGTAACAATTTTTTTATTCAACGATATTTATTATTATTATTCACTATTTATGTAACAATATTTTGTAACTATCGGATCCGGGTATAGGCTCACTCTGGCATCAGATAAAACATATTTATTATTATTATTTACTACTTATGTAACAATATTTATTATGATTATTATTTACTATTTATGTAACAATGTTTTGTGACTATCAGATCCGGGTATAGAATCGCCCTGGCATCAGATGGTAAATGTAGCAGCCCCCTCCCCCCCCCCCCACTCTGCACTTAAGCTACATGCTGGGAAAAAGAAAAAAAGTTACAAAAGATAAAAATATTTATTATTATTATTTATTATTTATATAACTTTTTTTTTTATTCAACGGTATTTATTATTATTATTATTTACTATTTATGTAACAATATTTTGTGACTATCGGATCCGGGTATAGGCTCACTCTGGCATCAGATAAAAAATATTTATTCATATTATTATTATTATTTACTACTTATGTAACAATATTTATTATTATTATTTCCTATTTATGTAACGATATTTTGTGACTATCAAATCTGGTTATAGACTCACTCTGGCATCAGATAAAAAATATTTATTATTATTATTATTATTATTATTTATTATTTATGTAACAATATTTTGTGACTATCAGATCTGGGTATAGACTCACTCTGGCATCAGATAAAAAATATTTATTATTATTATTATTATTTACTATTTATGTAACAATATGTATTATTATTTACTACTTATGTAACAATATTTATTATTATTATTTACAATTTATGTAACAATATTTTGTGACTCTCGGATCTGGGTATAGACTCACTCTGGCATCAGATAAAAAATATTTATTATTATTATTATTATTTACTATTTATGTAACAATATTTTGTGACTATCAGACCCGGGTATAGGCTCGCCCTGGCATCAGATGGTAAACCGCCCCCCACCCCCCCACTCTGCACTTAAGCTACGTGCTGGGAAAAAAAAAAAAAAGTTACAAAAGGTAAAGTGAAGTGAGTAATATAAAACCCTCTGAACCTGTCTAATCCTGTTTCCCGATTCAGTTGTGTCTGGGAACAAACACCAATCATCATCCGGGAGGAGGGGGGGGGGGGGGGGGGGATAATGAACTTGTCCGCATTGCAATGTTCCTCCTAAGAAACGTGTCAACACAAAGCGAGGTGACGAGGTCACTGACACCTTCCCGACTACAGATCCTTCAATTAAACGCCCCGTGCAGGTAACATTACCTCTGACTCCCCGACGCCGTGCGTTAAGTGACGGGTGACACCTAAAAAAAGACACATTTCAGCTTCAATTTATACCAAAGTATATAAAAGGAAAAGAAATATGTAAAGCCGGCCATACACCGCACAATCTGATTGTACAATCTTCATGAGTCCCCCCCCCCCCCCCGGCTCACACCAATGCAAAACCGAAGCCGTGCAATTTTTTTTAAAGAGGAGCTCCAGTCTATAAAAAAAGTCAGCAGCTACATGCACGCATCGCGGTGCGCTTTTTGAATGGTCCCGCCATCTTCTGGAATCTGTGTGTGCAGCGGGGGGGGGGGCAGATATGTCATCGATCGGTGATCATCAATCTTACCTGGAAGTGGGAGTAGGCACCTGTCAAAACCAGGTACCCCCCCCCAAAAAAAGTGCCAAATGTGGCAGTGGAGGGTGCGAACAAGCAGAGGTTCCCCCTTTTAGGTGGAGCTCCGCTTTAAGACCGACTATTCTGTGCAACTTCATTGCAATTAGCTGCCACTTCAGTGCGACTTCAATGATGCATCTCAATCCTAGTCGCAATGAAGTCGCACAAAAGTAGTGCAGGGACTTCTTTTTTTTTTTTGAGTCGCTGGGACTTGAGTCGCAGCAATTAGAACATTAGGCCATTGAAAGACTTGGGATCCGACTTGTCACGCGTCTTGGAAGTCGCACGGCAACCCGCATTGGTGTGAACCGAGCCTTAGATTTACTGAACAATCCCATAAAAGTGTCAAATCAGGCCCTTGTACTGCATGGTTTATGGTAGATTTAAGGGGTCGGGTCACACTGGTACGATTCGGGCTCCTGCATCGCACCTGAATCGCACAGTGGTTCATACTGAGATCTGCAAACCGCTGTGGGGAGGGGTGTCGACACCCCCAAGTTTGGTTCGCTGATCGCAGCGCGATCTGTGAAATGGTACAGGAATCGAAACACACCCAAGCGATCAGATTCCAGTGCAGACCAAAAAAAAAAAAAGGGTCCTGCACCCTTTTGGTGTGAATGCGATGCGATTTCAGTCATACAGTTTATATTGCTGAAAACGCATCGCACAGACATCGCACGTGAGCTGCACAGCAATGCGGTGCGAATCGCATGCGATTTCTGGAATCGCACTCGTGTGAACCGGGACTAAAGGAGATTGCACCAGTCCAGGTGCGATTTAGGTGCAAATTTTTACCTGAAATCGCACCAGAACCAAGAACTTGACAAGACCCATGTCGCCTGTGCATGTGTGAACCGGCTCCATTGAAGGCCGGTCTGATTTACATGTCATGCGAATTGGATGCGGTAAAAAAAGCATCCAATTCGCATGTATGTGGATGGATCCTCAATTTTTAAAAAATGTATTCTATTTTATTTTTAAAACAAATTTCTGTTTCTTTTTTTTTTTTTACTTTATTGCTATTACATGGTTACTGACAAGCCTCCCCCCCCCTATATACAGAGTGACAGGTCCTCTTTACAGAGGCACCAGGGGTCCTAACACCTCTTCTCTTCTAGACTCCCCCCAACCAGATCAACTACACACAGAACTGGGCTGGTTGTGTTCCCAGTTGCACCAGTCGGGATCTGACACCTCTGAACCCTGAAGTGCTCATAGCTGAGTGCTTCCATGTTCATCGAGATCGAGAGATGGATGTTTCTTGTCCCCCCTCCCCCCTCCATCCTGATACTTGGCATGGACATCCCCGACTCCTGTAAGGTAATGGAGCCCAGGACATACAGAGGGCCAATGGCACCATTTCCAGGTGATGGAAGTGATCGACCGCACAAATCACTTCTATTACAGATCCCGAAGCCGGCTATACAACATATGAACAAATCACTTTGTTTACAGTCTGATACCGCTGCACCGCGATACTTACAGCAGTAGCAGTAAGAGGGTAAAGGGTCAGCCCACCTACAACTGGTATTCCCTGGGGCTCTATTGGCGAGATCTCTGTGCTAAATACATAGAAGGATGAATAAGATAGATAGATAGATAGATAGATAGATAGATAGATAGATAGATAGATAGATAGATAGATAGATAGATAGATAGATAGATAGATAGATAGATAGATAGATAGATAGATAGATAGATAGATAGATAGATAGATAAAGTAAGTAGATAGATAGATAAAGTAGATAGATAGATAGATAGATAAAGTAAGTAGATAGATAGATAAAGTAGATAGATAGATAGATAGATAGATAGATAGATAGATAGATAGATAGATAGATAGATAGATAGATAGATAGATAGATAGATAGATAGATAGATAGATAGATGTTTTGCAGAATATTCTGACAGCTGTTTTTTCCGCCCTTCCTTCGCACAGTTGCTCGGGTCGCCATGCGCGGTGGAATGGCCGCAGGACATGCGGTGACACCGGAGTCAACTTTCTTTTTTTTTTTTTTTTTTCTTTCTCATGACAAAGGTGGTAGGAAGTTGTTTCTTGGCTTCAGAATTGACAAGCAGACGCTGGAGGCAAGGAAGGAACAAACTTCGCGGAACAAGTCTTTACCAGCCACTTAATGATGCTCTTGACAGCTGGGGCTTGACGGCAGGTCGGACTGCTATGTGCTGGATTGAGAACCTGTCTGTCTTACTTAGGAGAGGAGGGAGCTCTGTGCAGGCGAGTCAGAGCAGAAGGGGTGAGCTGCTAAATTCTTCACCTGCAAATAACCCCAGTCAGCCGGGTGTCATCATCTCTACCTGTCAGACCTCACCGCTCCGAGAGCTTCCAGAATGATCTGCAGCACTGACTGCTGGAAAACAATCCTGTGCGAGGCCAGTGCACTGTACGGGGCCTTCCATGGTGGGCCTTTGCACAGAGCTATGGGGAAAGGCCTCAGGATATCCCAGGTTGCTAGACAAAACTTGCCTGGAACCGCTGGTGCCATATGGTGCTTTCCATGGTGGTAGATGTATAGAAAAGGCCAACAGAAAGAACAAACGCCCAAAACCATGGGTGAAGGCCTTAGGATATCCCAGGTTGCTAGACAAAACTTGCCTGGAACTGCTGGTACCATATGGTGCCTTCCACGGTGGTAGATGTATAGAAAAGGCCAACAGAAAGAACAAACACCCAAAACCATGGGTGGAGGCCTTAGGATATCCCAGGTTGCTAGACAAAACTTGCCTGGAACTGCTGGTGCCATATGGTGCCTTCCATGGTGGTAGATGTATAGAAAAGGCCAACAGAAAGAACAAACGCCCAAAACCATGGGTGGAGGCCTTAGGATATCCCAGGTTGCTGGACCAAACTCACCTGGAACTGCTAGTACCATATGGTGCCTTCCATGGTGGAATATTTATAGAAAAGGCCAATGTGCATTTCCAAAATGTCACTCTACGTTGGTAAAGGCTGAAGGGCAGCTCAGATTACAGAACAAAACTCTCCCAGGACTGTATGGTGGCTTCCACGGTTGTAGATTTATAGAAAAAGGCCAAACAGAAAGTACAAATGTAAAGGAGCATGCCCGAAATTATAGGTAAAGACCACAGGGTAGCCCAGGCTGTTAAACAAAATATGACGAAACGTCTCGCACTTCGCTTGAGTGCTTTCGTCATATACCACTTCCTCCCAGTCTGAACACAGACATCAGATATTCCAACCGATCCCAAGCACAAAACAAGACGATACTTGTTTAGCTGCCGAACATGGACTCTTTTATTAGAACAAGAATACAGTCTTATATACAGTAGAAGAGGAGGTTCCCCCCTCCTGATCATATTACTCTAACAATACAACTGTAACCAGAAGCCTAATTAACATGAGCTAATTAACTAATCCCTTAAAGCAGCCGATGTGACTCCCTAACTACACTACCCATTCTCATACATCTCAACACAGAACTCCTTCATACAATTGCAGGGTTAATTAGTACAAACAACAATGGGTAAAATACTCTTAGAAGCTGCGGCAAGCCAGACTAGACTCATTTACATTATAGAAGACAACAGACAGGTGACTGGAGTTGATGACATTAGCATCTAACAGTATGTGTCCCAACAGTATGAATCAGTCACTATTTATAACATGGCATATACAGGGTTCCCAGAGTCTGTGTGTCTTGAGGGACATGGACCTGAATCTAAAGTAACACCACCTCGAGGGTCCCCAGGCATACAGCTCACAAAGAGCACCGTTCCCCCAAATGCCAGGGCCCATGATCCGTAGGCAAGAGGCTAGCATTCAGTCCCCTCCAAAAGCCTCTGTCCTGGCTAGGTCTGTCACACAAAACTTTTCCAGGACTGCTGGCACCATGAGCTGCTTTCCATGGTGATAAAATTATAGAAAAGTCCAGTGTGTTTGCCCAAATTTTTTTATTCTGCAAAGGTAAAGGTCGAAGGGTAGCCCAGGCTGCTGGACACAACTTTCCTGGGACTGCTGGCAGCATTGCACCATATGTGGACTTCCATGATGGTAGATTTATAGAAAAGGCCAAGGTGCAAGCCCAAAACTTCATTCTGCATAGGTAAAGGTTAAACGGCAGTTCAGGCTGCTGGACAAAAACTCTCCTGAGACTGCTGGCACTACATGGTGCCTTCCGTGGTAGTAGACTTATAGAAAAGGTCAACTGAAAGTACAAATGTGAAGGTGCCTGCCCAAAACTATGGGTAAAGGCCTCAGTATAGCCCAGGCTGCTGGACAAAACTCTGCCAGGACTGCTGGCACCATGTGATGCCTTCCATGGTGGTAGAGTTATAGAAAGGGCCAATGTGCATGCCCAAAATGTTATTTTGCATGGTTTAAGGCCTTAGGGAGCCCAGGCTGCTGGACAAGACTCTTCCAGGACCACTTGCCTTCCATGGTGTTAGATTTATAGAAAAGACCAACGTGCAGGCTCAAAAGTTTATTCTGCATAGGTAAAGGCCAAAGGGCAGCTTCGGCTATTGAGCAACACTCTCTCGGAATTGCTGGTACCATATGGTGCCTTCCATGGATTTATAGGAATGGCCAACAGACAGTACAAATGTGAAGGTGCCTGCCCAGAACTATGGGTAAAGGCCTCAGTATAGCCCAGGCTGCTGGACAAAACTCTGCCAGGACTGCTGGCACCATGTGATGCCTTCCATGGCAGTAGAGTTATAGAAAGGGCCAATGTGCATGCCCAAAATGTTATTTTGCATGGTGTAAGGCCTTAGGGAGCCCAGGCTGCTGGACAAGATGCTTCCAGGACCACTTGCCTTCCATGGTGGTAGATTTATAGAAAATACCAACGTGCATGCCCAAAAGTTTATTCTGCATAGGTAAAGGCCAAAGGGCAGCTTAGGCTATTGGGCAACACTCTCTCGGAATTGCTGTTACCATATGGTGCCTTCCATGGATTTATAGGAATGGCCAACAGAAAGTACAAATGTGAAGGTGCCTGCCCAAAACTATGGGTAAAGGCCTCAGGGTAGCCCAGGCTGCTGGACAAAGCTCTGCCAGGACTGCTGGTACCATATGGTACTTTCCATGGAAGTAGGTTTATGAAAAAGGTCAACAGAAAGTACAAATGTAAAGATGCCTGTCCAAAAAACGATAGGTAGAGGCCGCAGGGTGGCGATGATGTGATGTGAAAAAAATAGGACTTTTGTTATGACATTTGATGGTTTATATGAGATTTTAATTTTTTGGAGGCATGGATCACATCTATGCATGCGCAGGCACGTCTAGGGCAGCCTACTTTTTTATTAGGCTGCCCTACCCACGAGAAATGTGGGGAAAGAAGTCCCTGACCCTTTCGTACAATTGCATGCACGCCAAACTTGTTGCTTGGGGGTGCCAATAAGAATTAATAGCACCCTGCATGTCTGCTGTAGAGCAGCACGTTTCTGTGCGTGTCAGGAAAGATTGCGATCTTGCATGCTTGGCACCCCTACATGTCTGCTAAAGAGCATAGCATTTCTGTGCATGGCAGGAAATCGTGCGATCTTGCGCATGTGGCACCCCTGAGCATCTGCTAAAGGGCAATGGGTTTCTGTGCGTGTTAAGAAAGTGTGCAATCTTGTGCATGTGGCACCCCTATGTGTCTGCTAAAAATCTGTGCATTTCTGTGCATGTCCGAAAAGCGTGCAATCTTGCATGCGTGGCACCTCTATGGACCTACTAAAGAGCAGTGCATTTCTGCGCTTGTCAGGAAAGTGTGCAATCTTGTGCATGTGGCACCCCTGAGCATCTGCTAAAGAACAGTGCATGTCAGGAAAGCGTGCAATCTTGCATGTGTGGCACCCCAATGTGTCTGCTAAAAAGCGTAGCATTCCTGTGCGTGTCAGGAATGTGTGCGATATTGCACATGTGGCACCCCTAAATGTCTGCTAAAGTGTGGTGCATTTCTGTGCGTGTCAGGACAGCGTGCAGTTTTGCATGCGTGGCACCCATACATGTCTGCTAAAGAGCACAGCATTTCTGTGCATGTCTGGAAAGTGTGCGATCATTTCTGTGCATGTCCGGTAATCGCGTGATCTTGCACATGTGGCACCCCTGAGCATCTCCTACAGAGCGGCGCGTTTCTGTGCGTGTCAGCAAAGTGTGCAGTCTTGCATGCGTGGCACCTCTATGGGCCTGCTAAAGAGCGGCGCATTTCTGTGCTTGTCAGGAAAGCGCGCAATTTTGCATGCGTGGCACCCATACATCAGGAAAGTGTGGGATCTTGCGCATGTGACACCCCTGAGCATCTGCTAAAGAACAGTGCATGTCAGGAAATTCTGCAATCTTGCATGTATGACACCCCAATGTGTCTGCTAAAGAGCGTAGCATTCCTGTGCGTGTCAGGAAAGCGTGCGATCTTGCGAATGTGGCACCCCTGAATGTCTGCTAAAGAGTGCTGCATGTCAGGGAAGCGTGCAATCTTGCATGCGTTGCACCCCTATGGGCCTGCTAAAGAGCGCCGCATTTCTGAGCTTGTCAGGAAAGTGTGCAATTTTTTGAATGCGTGGCACCCATACGTGTCTGCTAAAGAGCAAAGCATTTCTGTGTGTGTCAGAAAAGTGTGCGATCTTGCACACGTGGCACCCCCATGTGTTTGCTAAAAATCTGTGCCTTTCTGTGCATGTCAGGAAAGCATGTGATCTTGCGCACATGGCACCCGAGCATCTGCTAAAGAGCGGCGCATTTCTGTGCATGCCAGGAAAGCGTGCCTTCTTGCATGCGTGGCACCCCTATGTATCTGCTAAATAGCGGTGCATTTCTGTGCGTGTCAGGAACGTGTGCGATCTTGTGTACGTGGCACCTCTGAATGTCTGCTAAAGAGCAGTGCATGTCAGGAAAGCGTGCGATCTTGCGCATATGGCACCCCTGAACGTCTGCTAAAGAGTGGTGCGTTTCTGTGCGTGTCAGGAAAGCACGCAATCTTATATGCGTGGCACCCCTACACCCAGTGCATGCCTGTAAGTGCCCGGAAAGCATGTGAACTTGCGCCCATGGCACCCCTGAGCATCTCCTAAAAAGCAGCGCATTTCTATGCGTGTCAGGAAAGTGTGCAATCTTGCATGCGTGGCACCCCTATGGGCCTGCTAAAGAGCGGCGCACTTCTGTGCTTGTCGGGAAAGCTTGCAATTTTGCATGCGTGGCACCCCTACGTGTCTGCTAAAGAGCAAAGCATTTCTGTGTGTGTCAGGAAAGTGTGCGATCTTGCGCACGTGGCACCCCTATATGTTTGCTAAAAATCAGTGCCTTTCTGTGCATGTCAAGAAAGCATGCGATCTTGCACACATGGCACCTGAGCATCTGCTAAAGAGCAGCGCATTTCTGTGCGTGCCAGGAAAGCGTGCAATCTTGCATGCGTGGCACCCCTATGTATCTGCTAAATAGCGGTGCATTTCTTTGCGTGTCAGGAACGCGTGCGATCTTGTGCATGTGGCACCCCTGAATGTCTGCTAAAGAGCAGTGGATGTCAGGAAAGCGTGCGATCTTGTGCATATGGCACTCCTGAATGCCTGCTAAAGAGTGGTGAATTTCTGTGCTTGTCAGGAAAGCGCGCAATCTTATATGCGTGGCACCCCTACATGTCTGCTAAAAATCAGTGCATGCCTGTGTGTGCCCGGAAAGCATGTGATCTTGCGCCCATGGCACCCCTGAGCATCTCCTAAATCATGACAGATTGCACGCTTTCCTGATACGCTCTTTAGCAGGCCCATAGGGGTGCCACGCATGCAAGATTGCACGCTTTCCTGACACGCACAGAAACGTGTCAGGAAAGCGTGCAATCTTGCATGCGTGGCACCCCTATGGGCCTGCTAAAGAGCGGCACACTTCTGTTCTTGTCAGGAAAGCGTGCAATTTTGCATGCGTGGCACCCCAACGTGTCTGCTAAAGAGCAAAGAATTTGTGTGTGTGTCAGGAAAGTGTGCGATCTTGCGCACGTGGCACCCCTCTGTGTTTGCTAAAAATCTGTGCCTTTCTGTGCATGTCAGGAAAGCATGCGATCTTGCACACATGGCACCCGAGCATCTGCTAAAGATCAGCGCATTTCTGTGCATGCCAGGAAAGCGTGCCTTCTTGCATGCGTGGCACCCCTATGTATCTGCTAAATAGCGGTGCATTTCTGTGCGTGTCAGGAACATGTGCACGTGGCACCCCTGAATGTCTGCTAAAGAGCAGTGCATGTCAGGAAAGCGTGCGATCTTGCGCATATGGCACCCCTGAATGTCTGCTAAAGAGTGGCGCGTTTCTGTGCGTGTCAGGAAAGCGCGCAATCTTATATGCGT
Organism: Lithobates clamitans; assembly: GCA_037952925.1. Classification (NCBI taxonomy): domain Eukaryota; kingdom Metazoa; phylum Chordata; class Amphibia; order Anura; family Ranidae; genus Lithobates; species Lithobates clamitans. The sequence continues at coordinate 83,468 of JBBGZY010002800.1, read as the reverse complement.
GGCACCCCTACGTGTCTGCTAAAAATCAGTGCATGCCTGTGTGTGCCCAGAAAGCATGCGATCTTGCACACATGGCACCCCTGAGTATCTCCTAAAGAGCAGCGCGTTTCTGTGCGTGTCAGGAAAGCGTGCGATGTTGCGCACTTGGCACCCCTATGTGTCTGCTAAAAGTTATTGCATTTCTGTGCGTGTCTCCGGGAAAGCGTGCGATCTTGTGCACATGGCACTCCTGAGCATCTGCTAAAGAGCGACGCGTTTCTGTGCGTGTCAGCAAAGCGCGCGATCTTGCCGCGCGTTCCCGGCATGGCACAGATGCGAAGCGAGCGTTGGGTTTCTGAGCGCAGTTCCTTTTCATTGGGCACCTTATATAATCCGCACTGCGATGAGCTGAACAGATCGTTATTCTCCAACGTAAAGCCGACCCCGGCAGCTGACACCGCCGTTTCTTTTTTTTTTTTTCCACCGCCGAGGATCCAGGCGACTCGGACTTTCATCTGAGCGAGCGCCGGGGACCCTCCCCCGATAAATACAGTTTATCCTCATACATTATTGAAATATCCAGCGGGGACGCGGAGGAAATCTCAGATGAAAGCAGGAAGCGTATTGGGTTCTCGGGGAGTCGCTATTCGATCGGATTCCTCCATAACAGCTCAGTGTGAAGTCTGAATTTTAATAAAAGTTTTGTCTTGAGAGATGGCAGGCCTGAGGAGCGGGGGAGGGGGGCGGCCTAATGTCGCACCGCTTATTATATGCAGTCGATCGCTGCTCGTGCAATATAACGCACTCGCCGTCCGGTCGCCTACCCCCACTGGACCTCCCAAGACTTTTAAGGCCAGGCAAAACATATTTTATTTTGGGGAGCCTCCGACATGTTTTTTTATTGTTATTTGTATCACTTTGTAGATATTATTGATATATTCTAACTACCGGGGTCGCAAAGGTCGCACTTGCAACCGGATCCTGGCCTTTCGCCACCATGAGGGGGGGGGCCCAAGACAGCAGGAAGGGGCCCACTGCAGGACAAGTGGGGGACCCCAAGGCTCAAAGTCGTGCGACTTGCTTGCGATTTCCTTGTGACTTCCTTGCAAGTTGCGTGTGATTCCCTTGCAGCTTGCTAGAGACGTTTGTGATTTAACATTGCAGTCTATGGCACTCAAATCGCACCAAAGTCGCAGAAAAGTAGTGCGGGAGCCTTTTTTTTTTTTTCTTTTGTCGCTGACTTGAGTCTCATTCATTAGGACGGCACCCATTGAATGCATTTCTGTACCCACCGCGCTCTCCCAGCACAAAGACCAAGCTGTCAAAGACTGGTGGCTCCCGATCATGTGACCACTGTGACAGCCAATCACAGTGGTCACACGATCGCCGATCCTTCTTGATCCCCCTGACGACGTTCACCTACTGGGGCGGGTGGGAAGGGATTAAAGTACTGAGAGATCGTTGCTGTGCTAAAATCAGGGAAGCCTACCCCATTACTGCTTCCTAACCGCGCCATAGCCGGCTACAGCGCGGTTCTGTTGATCAGCTGTGATTGGCCCTTTACCACGATCTGTGATCGGCTGTGTCCGAAGGATAGAGTGCACCCCAGGGGGCGCCCCAGTGCTGCCCATGAGTGACCATCAGTGCCATTAATGCTGCCCATCAGTGCAGCCTATCAGTACCCATCAGTGCCACCTAACAGTCCCTATTAGTACTGCCTATCAGTGCCTATCAGTGCTGCCTATTAGTGCAGCCTCATCAGTGCCCATTAGTGCAGCCTATTAGTGCCCATAAGTGCAGCCTATCAGTACCCACAGTGCAGCCTCATCAGTGCCTTTCAGTCTTGCCTCATCAGCGCCCATCAGTGCTGCCTCATCAGTGCAGCCTATCAGCGCCCATCAGTGCAGCCTCATCAGCGCCCATCAGTGCCGCCTCATCAGTGCAGCCTCATCAGCGCCCATCAGTGCAGCCTCATCAGCGCCCATCAGTGCAGCCTCATCAGCGCCCATCAGTGCCGCCTCATCAGTGCAACCTCATCAGCGCCCATCACTGCAGCCTCATCAGCGCCCATCAGTGCAGCCTCATCAGCGCCCATCAGTGCAGCCTCATCAGTGCAACCTCATCAGTGCCGCCTCATCAGCGCCCATCAGTGCCGCCTCATCAGCGCCCATCAGTGCCGCCTCATCAGCGCCGCCTCATCAGCACCCATCAGTGCAGCCTATCAGTACCCATCAGTGCCACCTAACAGTCCCTATCATTGCTGCCTATTAGTGCAGCCTCATCAGTGCCTCATCATCAGTGCCCATTAGTGCAGCCTATTAGTGCCCATAAGTGCAGCCTATCGGTACCCACAGTGCAGCCTCATCAGAGCCTATCAGTGCAGCCTCATCAGTGCTCATTAGTGCCGCCTTATCGGCGCCCATCAGTGCCCATCAGTGCCACCTCATCAGCCTCATCGGTGCCGCCTCATCAGCACTGCCTCATCAGCGTCCATCAGTGAAGGAAAAAAAATTACTTGTTTCCAAAATTTTACAACAGAAATGAAGAAAAACTTTTTTTTTTTTAGTTTTCTGTCTTTTTTTGTTTGTTTAGCAAAAATATAAAATACCCCAGTGGTGATCAAATACCACCAAAAGAAAAGCTCTATTTGTCTCCAAAAAAAAAAAAATGATAAAAATGTCATATGGGTGCAGAGCTGCATGACCGCGCAATTGTCAATCAAAGTGTGACAGCGCTGAAAGCTGAAAATTGGCCTGGGCAGGAAGGGGGTGCAAGCGCCCGGTATTGAAGTGGTTAAATTCAAAGCAGAATCGAATGTGCTCAATCACAGCCAGATTCAGCAGGCTTCTCATAGTGCCTCTGGGTGAAGCCGCAATGATGGTAATTAATAGCCTGTCTTAGGCAAAATGTAATGCGGACGTCGCATGTGGACAAAAAGTGGGGCAACAAGAGATCACCAGCATTGAGATAGATTGAGATGCAGCAAAAAATAAACAGATGAATACAGATAAAATCTATTTTTAAAGGAATTATTAATAGGACTTCAGCAAGCTCAATATTATTCAGTTTACAGCTTTAAAGGGCTAAATGGCGCACAAAATCTGCACCCGGGGATTTGGGATCTACTCGGAGAAGCCGCTAGCTCCGGCGTGAAAAGGGTCAAGCGCTGAATTAGTGTCAGAGGAACTTTTACAGCCAAACTGCTCCATCAACACCGTCCTATTAATATGCTAATGGAGAACGCCTTGCGCATACGTAACGACGGGAAAATCATAACGGCTCCGACGCCACAAGAGAAGGAATTTCATATGAACTCATCTGGCTTTAAACTGTCGCTGAACCCGGCCAGAGAGCTCCGTGGCCAAAGCCTGAGTCACCGCACACAAATATCACATATGTCATGGAATGCCCAACGTTCCGAGTCTGAGGCCCCGGTCACATCTTGCGTAGCGGGGACGAGCGGAATTTACACGCATTTTTGTTTCTTTTTTGGGCAACGGAGCGATTCCTCGCGATTTTGACGAGTGACAATTGCAGCAAAATTGCACCGCGTTTCGGGCACCATTAAGAATGAATAGCACCCAAACGCGCATTGCGTGGTTTACCGTAATTTGGAATTTTGGCAATTTTGCCAGCGATTCCAAATTGGTAAGTGTGCATGGAGCCTGAGTGATCCCCGTTAATGGCTACCTTCACTTTTTAGCAGTGGCAGCTGGTGCTAAACTTTTTTTTGGGGGGCAAACAAACCCCCCCCCCCCAGGTCCACACTCACCCCTCCACGGCACGGTCCCCCCACATTCACCCCTCCTTGGCACGGTCCCCCCTTTCTCACCCCTCCACGGCACGGTCCCCCCCACACTCACTCCTTAAGGGCGCAGTCCCCTCCTCACTCATCCCTCAATGGAACGGTCCTCCCCCCACGCACTCTCCCCTCAATGTCACGGTCCACCCGCACTCAGCTGTCCACGGCATGATCCCACCTGCACTCACCCCTCCGTGGCATGGTCCCACCTGCACTCACCCCTCCACGGCATGGTCCCCCCCCTGCACTCACCCCTCCATGGCACGGTCCCCCCCACACTCCCTCCTCAAGGGCACAGTCCCCCCCTCACTCAACCCTCCATGGCAAGTCACCCCCACGCGGCACAGTTCCGCCCGCACTCACCCCTCCGTGACGCGGTCCCCCCCCGCACTTACCCCTCAACGGCATGGCCCCCCCCCACAATTACCCTTCCATGACACGGGACTCGGTCCCCCCTGCACTTACCCCTCCATGGCACGGCCCCCCTGTGCTCACCCCTCCATGGCATGGTCCCACCCCACACTCACCCCTCCACGGCATGGTCCCCCCTGTACTCACCCCTCCACGGTACGGTCCCCCCCATACTCACCCCTCCACGACATGGTCCCTCCCCCCTCCATGGTACGGTCACCTCCACACTCACCCCTCCACGGTATGGTCCCCCTGCACTCACCCCTCCATGGCACGGTCCCACCCCGCACTCACCCCTCCGTGGCACGGTCCCCCCACACTCATCCTCAAGGGCACAGCCCCCCCCGCACTCACCCCTCCACGGCACGGTCTCCCCCGCACTCACCCCTCCACGGCACAATCCCCCCCCAGCACTCACCCCTCCACGGCACGGTCCCCCCCGCACTCACCCCTCCACGGCACGGTCCCACCCCGCACTCACCCCTCCGTGGCACGGTCCCCCCACACTCATCCTCAAGGGCACAGCCCCCCCCCCGCACTCACCCCACCACAGCACGGTCTCCCCCGCACTCACCCCTCCACGGCACGGTCCCCCCACACTCATCCTCAAGGGCACAGCCCCCCCCGCACTCACCCCTCCACGGCACGGTCTCCCCCGCACTCACCCCTCCACGGCACAATCCCCCCCCAGGACTCACCCCTCCACGGCATGGTCCCCCCCGCACTCACCCCTCCACGGCATGGTCCCCCCCGCACTCACCCCTCCACGGCACGTCCCCCCCCACACTCACCCCTCCGCCGTACGGTCCCCCCCGCACTCACCCCTCCACGGTACGGTCCCCCCCCCCCCCCCAGGAGGAGAAGCCAGAAAAAAATAGTGAATATTGATTTGCTATTGTCACAAGTGGGTTGTACTTTTCTGAAAAATGGTTCTGAAACATATTGATACAAAGTAACAAGGAGGAGCAACTAAATATGACTATTTAAAAAAATTGCAATTTCTGTTTTCTTGGTTTTTTTTTTTTTTTGGTTATTGTAACAAATTAGACTGTAGAGATCGGGAGTGTTATTGGGGTCCTTGACTCACAGAGAAGAAGTCCAGGCAATCCTCAGCTCGAGCGAAGGCCTTTAGAATTACCTGAATATCTAAGAGTCAATGAAATACAAACATTCTTCTTGACTATTAATGGTTATTGGAGGTAATGGGAGGTTAGGAGTGTTATTGGGCCAATGGATGAGGTGGTAGGAAGGCCAGACAGACCTGCTAAGTCATGGAGAATGAGAGTCTTCTTGAATCCTCTGTATACCTTGGATTAGAGGCTTGAAAAGAACCAGACTTCGTTGTCAGAGGTCAGAAACTCAATTAACAATTGACACATAAAAATGTATGTCCCTATTTAGACCATAGACTACATCCTTCCTCAACCTTTGGACCCCCAGAGGAACCCTAGAAATAATGGTCAGGTCTCAGGGTTAGTCCATCTGGGGTCATTTGGAAGGTGGTCAGTGAGAAGAATGTTCCTTACATTGGTGATCAGTGGAGAGAATGTTCCTTACATTGGTGATCAGTGAGAAGAATGTTCCTTACATTGGTGATCAGTGGAGAGAATGTTCCTTACATTGGTGATCAGTGGGAAGAATGTCCCTTACATTGGTGATCAGTGGGAAGAATGTTCCCTACATTGGTGATCAGTGAGAAGAATGTTCCTTACATTGGTGATCAGTGAGAACAATGTTCCTTACATTGGTGATCAGTGAGAAGAATGTCCCTTACATTGGTGATCAGTGGGAAGAATGTTCCTTACATTGGTGATCAGTGAGAAGAATGTCCCTTACATTGGTGATCAGTGAGAAGAATGTTCCTTACATTGGTGATCAGTGAGAAGAATGTTCCTTACATTGGTGATCAGTGACAAGAATGCTCCTTACATTGGTGATCAGTGAAAACAATGTCCCTTACATTGGTGATCAGTGGGAAGAACGTTCCTTACATTGGTGATCAGTGAGAAGAATGTTCCTTACATTGGTGATTAGTGAGAAGAATGTTCCTTACATTGGTGATCAGTGGGAAGAATGCTCCTTACATTGGTGATCAGTGGGAAGAATGTTCCTTACATTGGTGATCAGTGAGAAGAATGTTCCTTACATTGGTGATCAGTGAGAAGAATGTTCCTTACATTGGTGATCAGTGAGAAGAATGTTCCTTACATTGGTGATCAGTGAGAAGAATGTTCCTTACATTGGTGATCAGTGAGAAGAATGTTCCTTACATTGGTGATCAGTGGGAAGAATGTTCCTTACATTGGTGATCAGTGAGAAGAATGTTCCTTACATTGGTGATCAGTGAGAAGAATGTTCCTTACATTGGTGATCAGTGAGAAGAATGTTCCTTACATTGGTGATCAGTGAGAAGAATGTTCCTTACATTGGTGATCAGTGAGAAGAATGTTCCTTACATTGGTGATCAGTGGGAAGAATGTTCCTTACATTGGTGGTCAGTGGGAAGAATGTTCCTTACATTGGTGATCAGTGAGAAGAATGTTCCTTACATTGGTGATCAGTGAGAAGAATGCTCCTTACATTGGTGATCAGTGAGAAGAATGTTCCTTACATTGGTGATCAGTGAGAAGAATGCTCCTTACATTGGTGATCAGTGGGAAGAATGTTCCTTACATTGGTGGTGCTCCTCCATTCCAATGAATGAAAGGAGTGACAATCAAGTTGGGGAGGAATGAACTAGATGATGGGCATCCCCAAGCCAGGAAATGATGCGGGGCTCTATCTGACTTGCTGCAGCTCCTAACGCACACTGTGAGAAGCTCACAGTGTGCGGTGAAATCAGAGGAAGCCATTTCAGTCCAGGAGAGGAGCCGGGACAACTGTGAAAGACTTAAGGGAAGGACAGAGGTCAGTATTAAAATGTCGAAACCTATATTCTGGCTCTTGGTTATGACTATAGATTGTGACAGGTACCCTTCACTGGGAGGAATCAGTGATCGGTAACACTCACAATGTCCAGAGAAATGTCCGGAAACTCTTGACAAGTGCACAGAAAGGAAATAAACTGAAATCAGCGCTGATTGCTCGGCAATCATTGTGGAAGCTGAAGAACGTTACATTGTGTCCATTCCCCTGAATGACAGCAGAATGGAAGGCACCATGTTAATTGCTGACCTCTGACCCTGCGCTTATATAGATGGTGACCTCTGCCTGGCTTCTTAACCCCGACTCAAACAAAGCGAACTCCATCGACATAGGAGGGCAGGGTGACCGCCCAACGCACGGCGAGAAGCCCCCCCCCCCGTCTCCCCCATATATTTCAGGTTAGTCCTTAAAAAAGGTTAAAACAAGTAAATATAATATAACTTCTAACATTATCTTTATACTAAGACTCCATTCACACCTAGGCGATTTGAACCTTGGGGGCGGAATCGCAGGATGCGTCTGCAGTGCCATTACTTGGTAATGGCAACCCAATCGCAGTGTGATTTTCTTGCGCTAAATCGTGGCAAAATCGCAACATGCGAAGCTTGTCACTCAAAAAGGAGCATCTTCTGGACGACAGCGTCGCACCGCGATTAGCGTGATGTTAACAAGTAATGGCATCGCAGACGCGTCCTGCGATTCTGCCCTCGAGTTAAGTTCCGCTTTGGGGTCGACAATGCTGCCTCTGCTGCACTGGAATCCAAAGCAGCGTTGTCAGCCCAGTTCTCTTCTGCTGGACCACAGAGCAGCCTAAGCCGGCCATAGATAGTTTGACTCTTGGCCAGTTCAGCAGGGACCGGCCGAGATTCAAACCATCTACTGGCAGGTTGCTTGTACCCAAGTTGATTCATCGATCGACTTGGGTATGACCACCAGCGTGTCAGATTTTTACATAGTCGCTAGCAATAATTACTGTGTTCGCCCGGCAGGGACGGCTCCCCAAACTTGCTCATCCATGTCTTTATGGACCTTGCTTTGTGCTCTGGTGCGCAGTCATGTTGGAACAGGAAGGGGCCATCTCCAAACTGTTCCTACAAAGTTGGGGAGCAACTGTCCAAAATATCTTGGTATGCTGACGCCTTAAGATTTCCCTTCACTGGAACTAAGGGGCCAACCCAACCCCTGAAAAATATCCCCACTCCATAATCCCCCCCCCCCTCCACCAAATGAAAGCAAGGTCCGTGGATGAGCGATTTTGGGGTGGAGGAACTTGACTGGCCTGCACCGCAACCCGATAGAACGCCTTTGGGATGAATTAGAGCGGAGACTGCGAGCCAGGCCTTCTCGTCCAACATCAGTGCCTGACCTCACAAATGCGCTTCTAGAAGAATGGTCAAACATTCCCATAGACACACTCCTAAACCTTGTGGACGGCCTTCCCAGAAGAGTTGAAGCTGTTATAGCTGCAAAGGGTGGGCCAACTCAATATTGAACCCTACAGACTAAAACGGCAAGGCCATTAAAGTTCATGTGCGTGTAAAGGCAGGCGTCCCAATACTTTTGACAATATAGTGTACGTTTATATATTTCATGTTTGGCCTCTATCGTTGGATTTCCTTTTTTCTTTTTGCTTAATCTATGCATTAGGAATGTTGGCCATGGGTGCCACCTCTATCTTTCCATTCTGGTCAATTAAGACTTGGCTTTGCCACCCATTAATATCAGCTTTTGCAAAACCATTCATTCTTAGAGCCAAACGTTTCTATGTAGACTCTTCGAAACTTCAAACTAAAACTAGGGAAAGGAGTGACGCCGTTAGCTCGTGAAATTAAAATCCGAGGTTTGCCCGGGAGGAGTCTGGCGGGTTTTAAGTAACAAATCCTATTTCCATGCAAATGGTCTTCAAGCTTGAGGCGCCACCGGTTTGTTAAGTTCTCTAGATGCTCCTGAAGACCAAAGCTCTTTAATTAGCCGGCGCACAAATACGAGCGCTTAGGCGGCCAAAGACAATGGACAAGACAATTTGGCGCTCGATGGGAAGATCAAAATCTTCTCTAGCTTGGACCAAATCCTGCTTCTAAAGGCTAATCGGGACACCTCCCTCCCCCTCTCCCCAACCCAACCCAACCCAACCCTTAACCTAATCTACTACGCCATAGGTTTCGTCAACTCTTATTTAAGAGGGTCCTGTGAAAGTGGACGGGACGTCGGGCTGTAGGCTGCGGTCACGTGACCCCAAGAGTGCAAACACTCGCGGCCAACAAAAGTTGGAAGAAGAAGGCGCCCTACGGGGATGGAAGTTGGCCCGCCAAGTGCGGAAGTGATGGAGTTAATATTCCCTGGGAATGGAATTCCATTGAGGACTCGGCAATGACACTCTCTCTCCATGTAACGTTGACCGTGCCAGCCTCGGAACCTCATCTGCATGACAATGGCCGAGGCCGTGTTACCATTAGCCGACCTTCCGCTATTATTACCTAATGAAAATGTAACCATATTTAACCCCCGGGGACGCAGATTAGTGAGAAAGGAGACTAAGTGGATCCTAAGCCATTGTGCACCAGGCGAAGGAGGGGTGGGGGTGCGGGGACAATTGTCCTGAATCCCCCACCCCCCCCACACCGTACTACCCCCCACTACCACCTCTCACAGAAGGGCTCGGGACATCTAGAACTCCATCCTCTCAGCTGTCCCCAAACCACACAATGGCCAAGTACAGCTTTTGTGGCTTCAACGGCTCTGAGGAGGGGACGAGGGGGGAGCCGAGCGGCTGAAGAGATGGAAAACAATGTGTGAGAAGCAGAGACTGTGCTTTTCCCACACAGCCCAAACTGAGCCCCCCCACCCCCCCTCCATCCCAGATCCCCCCTCCGAGAGGGGAGCAGCCCCCAAATACAGCTGATCTGCCACTAGTTGACTTTTTTTTATCCTCGCCCCCCCCCCCCCCCAACTCTCTTTATTCTCTCCCCTCATTTGCTTATTGTGATCTCAAGGGGTAAAAATCCTTTTATGATGCAAAGAAAAAAGGTGTAACCGGCTCGGATTTTCCTGCAGAAGCCCCCCCCCCACCCCCTCCCCGGAATGCCAGGAACCGGTCAGGTGCTGCGAGCCAAACTTTAAAGGGCCAATGACAGCCAGCTGGTGATTGTAGGAAGCCACGTTTTTATTAAAGTGTACGTCAGGGCAATAAAAAAAAATGTCGTACATCTCTGCAATCTCTATCTCTTTGAAGACTGGCCAATTCCCCATTGACAACAGATGGCATTTCTCAGGACTAAGTGGTGTCAGCCCTGCCCAGTGTCTTCCGCTAAATTGCTTACTACTTACTCTTCCATCCAGGGCTGCTGTTAGAAATCATATGGCCCCGTATACCTTTCCTGATGGGGGCCCCCCAACCCCACCTACAACACCCCCCCTCCAACCCGACCTACATCCCCCCTGACCCCGCCTACAACCCCCCCCTCCAACCCTGCCTACAACCCCCCCTCTTCCATCCAGGGCTGCTGCTAGAAATCATATGGCCCAGTATACCTTTCCTGGCGGGGTCCCCTCAACCCCACCTACAACACCCCCCCTCCAACCCCACCTACATCCCCCAACCCCGCCTACAATCCACCCTCCAACCCTGCCTACAACCCCCCCCAGCCCCCTCAAGCCCGCCTACAACACCCCTCTTCCATCGAGGGCTGCTGCTAGAAATCATATGGCCCCGTATACCTTTCCTGATGGCCCCCCAACCCCGCCTACAACCCCCCTCCAGCCCCACCTACAAATCCCCCTCCAACCCCCCCTCTTCCATCGAGGGCTGCTGCTAGAAATCATATGGCCCCGTATACCTTTCCTGATGGCCCCCCAACCCCGCCTACAACCCCCCTCCAGCCCCACCTACAAATCCCCCTCCAACCCTGCCTACAACCCCCCCAACCCCACCTACAACCCCCCTCCAACCCCGCCTACAACCCCCCTCCAACCCCGCCTACAACCCCACCTCCAATCCCGCCTACAACGCCCCTCCACTTCCGCTTACAACCCCCCTTCCATCCAGGGCTGCTGCTAGAAATCATATGGCCCCGTATACCTTTCCTGACAGGGCCCCCCAACCCCGCCTACAACCCCCCTCCAGCCCCACCTACAAATTCCCCTCCAACCCAGCCTACAACCCCCCCAACCCCGCCTACAAACCCCCTCCAACCCCACCTACAACCCCCCCTCCAACCCCGCCTACAATGCCCCTCCAACCCCCCCTCTTCCATCCAGGGCTGCTGCTAGAAATCATATGGCCCCGTATACCTTTCCTGATGGCCCCCCAACCCCGCCTACAACCCCCCTCCAGCCCCACCTACAACCCCACCTCCAACCCCGCCTACAACACCCCTCCACTTCCGCTTACAACCCCCCTTCCATCCAGGGCTGCTGCTAGAAATCATATGGCCCTGTATACCTTTCCTGATGGGGCCCCCCAACCCCGCCTACAACCCCCCTCCAGGCCCACCTACAAATTCCCCTCCAACCCCGCCTACAACCCCCCCTCCAACCCCGCCTACAACGCCCCTCCAACCCCCCCTCTTCCATCCAGGGCTGCTGCTAGAAATCATATGGCCCCGTATACCTTTCCTGATGGCCCCCCAACCCCACCTACAACCCCCCCTCTTCCATCCAGGGTTGCTGCTAGAAATTATATGGCCCAGTATACTACCTTTCCTGACGGTGCCCCCCCAACACCCCCCCTCCAACCCCACCTACAACACCCCCCAACCCCCTCAACCCCGCCTACAACCCCCCTACCTTTCCCGAGGTGCAGCAGAACAGTGGCACTGACTTTATCCACCTGCGCCCCAAAATTTAAAAAAAAAACTCCTCCTCCTCTGCTCCCACCTCCTGGGCCCTTCTGTTGACATGATGGGGCCCTGGGGAAATGGAATTTAGCAGATTCAGCCGCGGAAGATTTTTTCCCCCTTCATGACCAGACCATTTTTTTGTGATACGGCACTGCGTTAACTTAACTGACAATTGCGCGGTCGTGCGACGCTGTACCCAAATAAAATTCATGTGCTTTTCTTTCCCCATAAATAGAGCTTTCTTTTGATGGTAATTGATCACATTCTGCGTTTTTTTTTTGTTTTTTTTTGCGCTATAAACAAAAGAAGAGCGACAATAAAAAAAAAAAAAAAAATTCTTTTTTACTTTCTGCTATAAAACACATCCAATAAAAAAAAATTTAAAAAATGTAATTTCTTCATCAATTTAGGCCAATTTGTATTCTGCTACATATTTTTGGTGAAAAAAAAAAAAAAAGAATCCCAATAAGTTGATTGGTTTGCGCAGAAGTTACAGACAAAACAACCAATTTAATACAGAAAAGGCATTATTGTAAGAAAACCTTTAACAGGGATGAGAAACTAAGAGATCTATTAGTGAAATCATTCCACACTTGTTAGGCACACATTTAACCCTTTGATCGCCCCTAGATGTTAACCCCTTACCAGCCAGTGTCATTAGTACAGTGACAGTGTATAGTATTAGCACTGATCACTGTATTAGGCCTCACTCACACCTACGGCATTTTTAGTTTTGCATTTTGCTGATTTACACTACAGAACGTGTTCCATAGGAAACCATCTTAAACGGACGGTAGTTTAAATCTGCTAAATGCAAAAAGCCCTAAAAATGCAATAGGTGTGAATCAGGTCCTAATGTCACTAGTGGTATCAGTGGCAGTTAGTCAGTTCTCCCAGCGTCAGTTAGTGTCAGATTATCCACTGCACTATTGCAGTCCAATTATAAGTTGCTGATTACTGCCATTACTACTATAAAAAAAAAAAAAATATAGACATAGAAAAAATCCAAACAAGGGATTGCTGCACAAACCGTATTTTATTTTGAAATCTTCAAAAGGACATCACCACGACATCCATAAAATCATCCATTGTTGTAGATAACGCCCTTCATCAGAAGATCATGCCTCTATATATATATATATGAATGTATCTATCTATCTATCTATCTATCTATCTATCTATCTATCTATCTATCTATCTATCTATCTATCTATCTATCTATCTATCTATCTATCTATCTATCTATCTATCTATCTATCTATCTATCTATCTATCTATATATGTGTGTATATATATATATATATATATATATATATATATATATATATATATATATACATATACATATATATATATATATATACACATATATAGATAGATAGATAGATAGATAGATAGATAGATAGATAGATAGATAGATAGATAGATAGATAGATAGATAGATAGATAGATAGATAGATAGATACATTTATATATATATATATATATATAATTTATTGATGCATTTATTGATTTATTATTTATTTATTATTCAATTTTAATGTATTATTATTATCTACATCTTATTTGTTTATTTATCTATATTTTTAATTATTTATTGATTTAATTATTGTTTATCGCAGTCCAATTATAAGTTGTTGATTACTGCCATTACTAGTAAAAAAAAAATATATTATTATTTATTGATTTATTTATGGATTTGGTATTTATTTATTGTTCAATTTTATTTTATTATTATTGTTATTATTATTATTATTTACATCTTATTTATTTCTCTAGATTTTTTATTATTTATTGATTTAATTATTGTTTTTTGCACTGCCGCAGTCCCATTATAAAAGGTGTTGATTACTGCCATTACTAGTATAAAAGAATATATTATTACTTATTGATTTATTTATTGATTTAATATTTTTTTATTGTTCAATTTTAATTTATTATTATTATCATTATTTACATCTTATTTATTTATTATCTATTTATTTCTTTATCTATATTTTTTAAATATTTTTTGATTTAATTATTGTTTACTGCGCTATCGCAGTCCCATTATAAGTTGCTGATTACTGCTATTACTAGTATAAACAAAATAATAATAATAATTATTATTATTTATTGATTTAATGTTCAATTTTAATTTGTTATTATTATTATTTACATCTTATTTATTTATTATCTATTTATTTATCTATATTATTAATTATTTATTTTATTGCACTATTGCAGTCCCAATATAAGTTGCTAATTACTAATATATATATATATATATATATATATATATATATATATATATATATATATATATATATATATATATATATATATTTATCTATTTATTTATATATATACACACATATATATATTTATAAAAGAAATTATTATTATTTAATAAATTATTTATTAATTAATTTATTATTTATTAATTGTTCAATTTTAATTCATTATTATTTGCATCTTTTTTATTTATTATCTATTTTTTGTTTATCTATATTTTTAATTTATGATTACTTTATTTATTAATTTATTGTTCACTTTTAATCATTATTATTATTATTATTAATAATATTTTTTTTCTTATTTATGTCTTATCAATTTTTTTTATTTCTTTCTTTTTCATTAGTTTCAATTATTTATTGATTTATTTGTTGTTCTTTTTCAGGACGCACCTGCGTTCTGCACAGCATCGGACGGATTCCCCCCCCCCCCCCCCCCCTGCCGCATCCTCCTCGCTTCGCTCCGCGCCTGGCTGGTGTCACCGTGGCAACCCTGACAGGGGATGCTCTGCCATCCATTTGTCACCAATTGTCCCCGTTTTGTTCGGCGTTGTGTATGTGCGCTCAGTTATGTCAGCGCAGACGGGGCGAGCAGAAAAGGGTCAGCTTAATAGGCTGAGGACCCCCGCTGGGCGCAAACTGGGAACTGTCTACAGGGAGGGGCCACGGCTTCAGCTGGTGACTTAATCTGCCGCCACCTCCGCTGGCTGCGAACTCTTTATTACGTGACTTATTTTAGATCAAGTGACATCATCACTGGGTCTCTGCGCTTCTCTAGGCAATGCCGGCAGATCAGGGCTTGTGGGAGGGGCCAGCAAGGGGCAGTACATAGCTTCCTGATAACATCCCAGCCCCCGGCCTCAGGACTCCTCCCCAGAGCCCTCAGTCCTGATGCAAGCAGTGGGAGGAGTTAAGCAAATATCAAAAAGTCTTGGTGGGTGGGAGTCTGGAGGGGTGGGTGTTTCTAGGCAGTCTGTATTTGCATAGGCGACGCCCACATGTGATGCTGAGCCTCCATGAAAGAACTGAAATGAAGGAAATGAGGCGGAGCTCTGTCTGACTTGCTGCAGCTTATAATGCACACTGTGAGAAGTTCACAGTGTTCAGTGAACCTTGGGCGACCGCTGAGTGAATCTTTGAGGATTTAGGGAATCTTGGGTGAATGTTGAGTAAATCTTTAAGGACTTGTGAATCTTAGGTGAACGTTGAGTGAATCTTTGAGGATTTTGTGAATGTTGAGTGAATCTTTGGGGATTTTGTGAATCTTGGCTGAACGTTGAGTGAAACTTTGAGGATCTTATGAATCTTGGGTGAACGTTGAGTGAATCTTTGAGGATTTTGTGAATGTTGAGTGAATCTTTGAGGATTCAGTAAATCTTAGGTGAACATTGAGTGAATCTTTGAGGATTTTGTGAATGTTGAGTGAATCTTTGAGGGTTTTGTGAATGTTGAGTGAATCTTTGAGGATTTTATGAATCTTGGGTAAATGTTGAGTGTATATTTGGGGATTTAGTGAATCTTGGGTGAATGTTGAGGATTTTATGAATGTTGAGTGAATCTTTGAGGAATTTTGGGTAAATGTTGAGTGAATCTTCGAGAACTTTGTGAATCTTAGGTGAACGTTGAGTGAATACTTGAGGATTTTGTGAATCTTGGGTAAATATTAAGTGAATCGTTGAGGATTTTGTGAATGTTGAGTGAATCTTTCAGGATATGTTGAGTGAATATTTGAGGACTAAGTGAATCTTAGGTGAACGTTGAGTGAATCTTTGAGGATTTTGTGAATGTTGAGTGAATCCTTGAGGATTTCATGAATCTTGGGTAAATGTTGAGTGAATCTTTAAGGATTTTGTGAATCTTGGGTGAATGTTGAGTGAATATTTGAGGATTTAGTGAATCTTGGATGAACGTTGAGTGAATCTTTGAGGATTTAGTGAATCTTGGGTAAATGTTGAGTGATTCTTTAATGATTTAGTGAATTTTGGGTGAATGTTGAGTGAATCTTTGAGGATTTAATGAATCTTAAGTGAACATTGACTAAATCTTTGAGGATTTTCATGAATCTTGGGTAATTGTTGAGTGAATTTTTAAGGATTTAGTGAATCTTGGGTGGATGTTGAGTGAACATTGACTAAATCTTTGAGTATTTTGTAAATATTGGGTGAATATTGAGTGAATCTTTGAGGATCACATGAATTTTGGGTGAACGTTGAGTGAATCTTTGAGGATTTTGTGAATCTTGGATGACCATTGAGTGAACCTTTGGAGGTTTTGTGAGTTTTGGGTAATCGTTGAATGAATTTTTGATGATTCAGTGAATTTGGGGTAAATGTTGAGTGAATATTTAAGGATTCTGTGAGTCTTGGGCGAACATTGAGTAAATCTTTGGGGATTTTGTGAATTTTGGTTGAATGTTGAGTGAATCTTTGAGGATTACATTCATTTTGGGTGAACGTTGAGTGAATCTTTGAAGATCTTTTGAACTTTGGAAGACCGTTGAGTGAATCTTTGAGGATTTCATGAATTTTGGGTGAAAGTTGAGTAAACTTTGAGGATTTAGGGAATCTTGGGTGAATTTTGAGTGAATGTTCAGTGAACCTTTGGAGATTTTGTAAATCTTGTGTGAACTTTCAGGGAATCTTTGGAGATTTTGTGAATTTTGGGTGAACCTTGAGTGAATCTTTAAGGATTTTGTGAATTTCGGGTGAAAGTCGAGTGAATGTAGGGATAAAACATTAATAAATAGACCTCTTATAGTGTATCTGCAGTAGTTTTGGATGGAGTGTAGAAGGGTTAGAGCCCCTGTTCCATTGGGGGGAACATTCCCCCCACTTCCTGTCCCAGAGCCCCAACAGGAAGTGAGAGGAAATCCCTCCGAAGATTCATTTGAATGGGCTGCTCTACGCTTGACAAACTCTCCAAAGAACCTCCTGTACTTTTGTTGGAGTGGAACGTGGTGCGTTTTTTTTTACCACGTTTTGCGGTGCGTTTGCAGCGCGTTAGTCGCACGAGAAAACACGTGGCAAGGCGCGACCGCTGCCAGCGCTTAGGGGGCCATCGGCATTTAACGCCGACACAAGCGCCATGCGCAATTTGCAGCGCTCTTCCAAAACAAGCGGCAAAGCGCATGTTTTTCGCGCGGTCTGCCGCGCAATCCTAAAACGCAGGGGGCCTAAGGGCCCGTGCGATCACAGCACAAACATCATTTGAATGGGCTGCAAATCGCACTGGAAGGCAGTAAAAGCAGCGCATGCACTACTTTTTTTTTTAAAAAATACGTCGCAGCAAATCGCACGGTACCGCAGTGCAATGCGATCCGGTGCCCACAAACGCACTGTATTTGCGCTCCGTCGGGAAGCGTGCACGGAATGTGCCTTTTCAGCGCCGCGTTCTGGTGTGAGCCAGCCATAAAAAAAACAAAAAAAAAAAACATTTTGTCTTTGACACATTGTATCTCTATGAGGATGAGTCTGTACCCGGGTCAGTCTGTATCCGGCGGGAGGATGAGCTCACCCGTTGGCGTCTCATCGCTGCGTTTTTTTTTCCCGCTTTGCGCACAGATGCCGAGAACTTCTCTCTAACCACTGACAATGATAATAAAAGGGGAGGCCAGGAGGATGCGCTGGCAGACAAAAGGCACGGAGGCTTCCAGATCGTGGCAGCTGTCCTCGTCTGGCACCTTCTCCGATCTCCCGGCTACGCGGGTGTGTGCCGCCACATGGTCCAAACTGACGAGGAGGCACAGAGCTAATGGGCAGATGGCAGCGGGGTGTGTGGGAATGCTTCCTACCAACGGAAACGCGTCCTCACTCCTTCCTAATAGGACATCTGCTCCCTCCGTCACCGCTCGTTGGCTTCTCAGACCCCCCGATGGCGAGGGGAGCCCCCCGGCTATTTCTCTGCTGGCTCCGGGGTGGACGCGTGCCTTTCTCATCCAATACGCGGCGCCGGGGTCGATTAGGGCCCACTTGTCCATTTTTGCTGCTGTAAAATCCATTTTGAAACCCATTCATTCCTATGTGGCCGGGTTGCAGAGTATTTCCTTTCCTTAAAAAAAAAAAAAAAATTTAAATCCTCCAAATCTTTTTTTTTTTTTTTTAGTCTTTAGGAGGTTTTTTTTTTTTTTTTTTAAATAGGACCTGCTAAAATTTTTGTGCATTTGTAATTGCAATGGTAAATACACTAAAACGCAGCTGTCCTAAAAAAATAAATAAATAAATAAATAAAAACATAACATACAAAAGCAAAAAAGTTCAAATTGACAGTTCCCAATTATAACAAAGAAATACAAACAAAAAAAAAAAAATCTTGTGCAAAAAAAAAAAAAAAAACCCCCAAAAAGTTTAAATTGACAGTACCCAATTAAGAATGAAATACACACCTACAAAAAAAAATCCTTGTGCCAAAAAAAAGACAAAAACAAAGCCCCTTCCTAGTCTCATTAATTTTTTTAGAAGAATCTCCCTCACTTTGCATAATGCCTAAAAAATTAAATAAAATAACTGCAGAAAGTAAAGTAAAAAGTTCAAAATGACAGTGCCCAATTAACGATGAAATACACACACTCACGAGAAAAAAAAAAAAACAATCTTGTGAAAAAAATAAAAATAAAAAAAAGTTCAAAATGACAGTTCCCAATTAACTATGAAATACATACACTCACGAAAAAAAAAATCTTCTGCAAAAAAAAAAAAAAGAAAAAAGAAAAGAAAAACACCCTCCCTAGTCTCATTCATTTTTTTAGAAGAATCTCCCTCACTTTGCATAATGCCTAAAAAATCAAATAAAATAACTGTGCAGAAAGTAAAGTAAAAAGTTCAAAATGACAGTGCCCAATTAACTATGAAATACACACACTCACGAAAAAAAATAAAAAATCTTGAACCAAAAAAAAAAAAAAAATTGAAAATCACAGTACCCAATTAACAATGAAATACACACATGCACAAAAAAAAAAAATCTTGTGCCAAAAATAAAAATAAAAAAAAGTTCAAAATGACAGTACCCAATTAACGATGAAATACACGAGCGCACAAAAAAAAAAAATCTTGTGTCAAAAATAAACCCAAAAAGTCCATTCCTTGCCTCATTCTTTTTTTTTTTATTTTTTTTTTTTTTTAGAAAAATCTCCCTCACTCTGCATAATGCCTTAAAAAAAAAAAAAAAAAAAAAAGACAAAAACAACTTCCTAGTCTCATTCATTTTTTTTAGAAGATTCTCCCTCACTTTGCATAATGCCTAAAAAATTAAATAAAATAACTGCAGAAAGTAAAGTAAAAAGTTCAAAATGACAGTGCCCAATTAATTATGAAATACACACACTCACGAGAAAAAAAAAAAAAATTCTTGTGAAAAAAATAAAAATAAAAAAAAGTTCAAAATGACTGCCCAATTAACTATGAAATACACACACTCACGAAAAAAAATAAAAAATCTTGAACCAAAAAAAAAAAAAATTGAAAATCACAGTACCCAATTAACAATGAAATACACACATGCACAAAAAAAAAAAAATCTTGTGCCAAAAATAAAAATAAAAAAAAGTTCAAAATGACAGTACCCAATTAATGATGAAATACACACGTGCACAAAAAAAAAAAAAATCTTGTGTCAAAAATAAACCCAAAAAGTCCATCCCTTGCCTCATTCTTTTTTTTTTTTTTTTTTTTTTTTTTTTTTTAGAAAAATCTCCCTCACTCTGCATAATGCCTAAAAAAAAACAAAAAAAAAGTCAAAAACAAAGCCCCTTCCTAGTCTCATTCATTTTTTTAGAAGAATCTCCCTCACTCTGCATAATGCCTAAAAAAAATAAAAATAAAATAACTGTGCAGAAAGTAAAGGAAAAAGTTCAAAATGACAGTGCCTAACGATGAAAAACACATACTCACAAAAAAAAAAAAAAAATCTTGTGCAAAAAAAAAGTTCAAAATGACAGTGCCCAATTAAAGATGAAATACACACACAAAAAAAATCTTGTGTCAAAAATAAACCCAAAAAGTCCATTCCTTTGCCTCATTAATTTTTTATTTTTTTTCGAAGAATCTCCCTCACTCTGCATAATGCCTAAGAAACAAAACTGTGCAGAAAGTAAAGGAAGCATATCGAATTGACAGTGCCCAATAAACAATGAAACACACACACAAAAAAAAACATTTGGTGCAAAAAAAAAAAAAAAATTACCCCTTCATTGCCCTATTAATTTGTTTTAGAAGAATCTCCCTCACTTTGCATAATGCCTAAAAAGAACTAAAAAAACAAACAAAAACAAATAAAAAAAAACTGTGCAGAAAGTAGAGGAAACAAATTGACAGAACACACAAACACACAAAAAAATAAATTGTGCAAAAAAAAAAAAAAAAAATGCCCCTTCCTTGCCTCATTCATTTTGTAAAGGCATCTCCCTAATTCTACATAATGCATGAAAAAAATAAAATAAATAATATACAATGATTTGGATTATTTTCACCAAAAAAAAATGTAGCAGAATATCTTTTGGCCTAAATTTATGAAGAAAGATTATTTAAAGAAAAAACATTTTTTTTTTCAAAATTTCTGGTCTTTTTTTTTATTTATTTATTTAAAAAAAACTGAAAACCCCAGTGGTGATTAAATACCACCAAAAGAAATCTCTACTTGTGTGAACAAAATAATAAATATTTAGTTTGGGGTACAGTGTAGCACGACCGCGCAATCGTCATTCAAAGTGTGACAGCGCTGAAAGCTGAACATTGGCCTGGGCAGGAAGGGGGTGAAAGTGTCCGGAACTGAAGGGGTTAAGGCAGCCTACTGAAAATCAATGGGCTGCCAACACATCTTTTTTTTTTTTCCCTCCTCCTTCTACAAAGTTACAATGTACAGTCTGATCACTGGGCTGGGGGAGGGGATCCTGTTTTGTATAACGTGACATTTCAGGAATGTATTGATGGAGATGGGTAAAAGGTTGACTTTCCCCAGGAATATGGGGGGGGGTGACCCCAAGGTTTTGCTTTTAAACCACAAAACATATTAAGGAACCAATCCCAACCCCCGAGGGGTTCCAGGGCTCTGAGTTGTAAGAAGCCGTCACTATCCTGAGCGGAAATAACAATATTCATCCCTCTCTGAATATCTCTGGGCTCTTATTTTACAGCGCATGCCCCAACCCACCTTCCTTCTGCCCCCCACCTTCCTTCCTTCTCCCCCCCCACCTTCCTTCCTTCTGCCCCCCACCTTCCTTCCTTCTCCCCCCCCACCTTCCTTCCTTCTGTCCCCCACCTTCCTCCCCCCCCCTTCCTTCCTTCTGCCCCCCACCTTCCTTCCTTCTGCCTCCCACCTTCCCCCCCACCTTCCTTCCTTCTGCCCCCCATCTTCCTTCTCTCCCCCCCACCTTCCTTCCTTCTGCCCCCCACCTTCCTCCCCCCACCTTCCTTCTTCTGCCCCCCACCTTCCTTCCCCCCACCTTCCTTCCTTCTGCCCCCCATCTTCCTTCTCTCCCCCCCACCTTCCTTCCTTCTGCCCCCCACCTTCCTTCTCCCCCCCACCTTCCTTCCTTCTGCCCCCCCCCACCTTCCTTCTGCCACCCCCCCCCCCTCCAGTTTAAGATGGTAAAAAATGCTAAACTGCCTGTGCCGTCCTCAGAGAGCCGTACCCCGGACTGGGATTATAATAATCGCACATTCTTTCACAAATCCGTCAGGAAAGCAAATTCTCGGAATGCAGGTTTGGTGCGTTAATGTCACTTAACCCCGAATGTGCTGGCCGCATTTCCTGTCCCAATTATAGAATGTCCCATGTAGTGGGGGAGGGAAGTGACCGCCGAGGGTTGTGACGGGTTCTGGATCGGCGGAGATCCACCAGAAACGTGGCGGCCCCCCGGGAACCTCTACAAGGTTGGCCCAATCAGCTAAGATCTTCCTGTTGGACCTCCGTAGTTCTATTACTGTACACAGATACAGTTTAAGTTACATAGTTATAGTTTCATATTTATATAGTTACAATTATACTTAGATAGTTATAGTTATACAGTTACATAGTTATCAGAGTGCCCCCTTACATCAGGGTCCCCCTAAGAGTATCCCCTTAAATCAGGGTCCCCATCAGAGTGATGGGGACCCTGATGTAAGGGGGCACTCTGATGGGGACCCTGATGTAAGGGGGTACTCTGATGGGGACCCTGATGTAAGGGGGTAGTCTGATGGGGACCCTGATTTAAGGTGGCACTCTGATGGGGACCCTGATGTAAGGGGGCAGAGTGCCACCTTAAATCAGGGTCCCCATCAGACTACCCCCTTACATCAGGGTCCCCATCAGAGTACCCCCTTACATCAGGGTCCCCATCAGAGTACCCCCTTACATCAGGGTCCCCATCAGACTACCCCCTTACATCAGGGTCCCCATCAGACTACCCCCTTACATCAGGGTCCCCATCCGATTGCCCCTTTACATCAGGGTCCCCATCAGAGTAACTCCTTACTTCAGGGTCCCTATCAGAGTCCCTCCTTACATCAGGGTCCCCATCAAAGTACCCTCTTATATTAGGGTCCTCACCAGAGTGCCCCCTCACATCAGGGTCCCCATTAGAGTACCCCCTTACACCAGGCCCCCATTAGAGTACCCCCTTACATCAGGGTCCCCATCAGAGTGCCCCTTACATCAGGGTCCCCATCAGAGTAACCCCTTACTTCAGGGTCCCCATCAGAGTCCCTCCTTATATCAGGGTCCCCATCAGAGTCCCTCCTTACATCAGGGTCCCCATCAAAGTACCCTCTTATATTAGGGTCCTCATCAGAGTGCCCCCTTACATCAGGGTCCCCATTAGAGTACCCCCTTACATCAGGGTCCCCATTAGAGTACCCCCTTACATCAGGGTCCCCATTAGAGTACCCCCTTACATCAGGGCCCCCATTAGAGTACCCCCTTACATCAGAGTCCCCATCAGAGTGCCCTTACATCAGGGTCCCCATCAGAGTAACCCCTTACATCAGGGTCCCCATCAAAGTACCCTCTTATATCAGGGTCCTCATCAGAGTGCCCCCCTTACATCAGGGTCCCCATCAAAGTACCCACTTACATCAGGGTCCTCATCAGAGTGCCCCCTTACATCAGGGTCCCCATCAAAGTACCCCCTTACATCAGGGTCCCTATTAGAGTACCCCGTTACATCAGGGTCCCCATTAGAGTAACCCCTTACATCAGGGTCCCCATCAGAGTCCCTCCTTACATCAGGGTCCCCATCAAAGTACCCCCTTATTTCAGGGTCCTCATCAGAGTACCCCCTTATATCAGGGTCCCCATCAGAGTGCCCCCTTACATCAGGTTCCCCATCAGAGTCCACCTTTACCTCACACACTTACAGTGTGGCTGGGGGTCTGGAGAGCCCAGGGGGCCCCCAGCATCCTGTAAATGGGGAAAGCACACAATTGGTTGCTAGGGTTGCTGGCGGTTCCTAACAACCAACAATGGCCCGATAGCAGTGCAGCTGGGGGAACCTGACTGGAGGGGGTAGGTGGGGTTGTTGGGGAGATATGAAGATGGTAGGCTGACCTGAAGACCTCCGGCCCTAGCTGGATAAAATCTTGCAGCGGGCCGGATTTGGCTCCCCCCGCCCCCCCTCCGGGCCGCAGTTTGGAGCCCCTGAAATAAACTATCAATGGACTAAATCCAGTTCTAGAAAACCGCGGCCGCCCCGGAGCTGTGTGAACCTCAACGTTCTGCACATGCCTAGGTGAATGTGCCCAGAATTGAAGTGAATCCTTTCCAAAAACGCAAATCGGCAGAAAAACGCACAGATGTTGAACGTGTCCCATAGGAATGTATGTTAAATGGACTGTAGTGCGTTTCTGCAAAAAGCACCAAAAATCGCATAGGTGTGAAGCAATGCCTTTAGTACAGCAAACCCCCCAAAACCTGCTTTTGCAATTATCATTGAAGTCTCATAAATCGAGGAAAATCGCCGACATGCAGAAGTCCCCCAGCGAGTGCGGCGGGGGGGGGGGGGGGACAGGACGGGACGGGGGGGGGGCATGTCTATGGAGACACGTTAATCAGGCGAGTATTAGGAGGGGACACGCTCTGCCATTAATCCCATCTGATTGCAGGTAATTTGCAGTTCCCCCAGCCGGACCCTCCAGCAGCTGCCGCATCAGGTCTGCGGGGGGCCGAGAGGTTTAATGAGGGGCCTTGTGTCTGATTTCTAATGTCTTCACTCATCAGGAAGGTAAGGGGATCTGCGGAGCTGAGGGAGAGCGGCGCTGAGGAACGTACAAAAAAAAAAAAAACGTTCGGCGGGCTTAACTCCGCGGTGATGTGATACGGAACACCCCCCCCCCCCCCAGCACGCCGGCCGACGCGGCATCACGCCGGATTTAAAGGGTTAAAAGGCTCGTCGTCACCGAGTATAAATGAGGATAATGTGAGCCACAAGAATTCCTCCAAACACCGTCCCGGATATTATATCACATAACTACCCCCCCACACTAACACCCCCCCCCGCCCCTGCTGCCGCCGCAACCGCAACCGCCACCGCCGCTCCTGATGAATAAAGTGGTTGCAAACCCTTCCATATATCCAGTGCAGTGACCAGCCTCAGGTGATACACAGAGGTGATACAAATCCTCCTACATAAGATGTACCTGTTTATCTGCAGTCTTCTCTCCTCTACAGCCGGAAATTTATACAGCTTGTCTGAGCTGTCAGGAAAAAAAAGAGGGCAGGAGCTGAAGTTCAGTGCTGGGACAAGGTCATCTGGAGCCCAGGGTGAACATGCCAAACTACCCCTCCCCCCCCCCCAACAAGATGTATGAGCATTGTATGCCAATAAAAATCCCCCCCAAAAAAGTTAAGCAGTAATCTGCATGCTTACCTTCTAATTCCCCCTCCTTCAAGTACAAATCTGCCCCCCCCCCCTGCTGAAATACCCTCTTCCAGCACAATTCTCCCCCCCCATCCACCAAATCCCCACAGCACAAATGCCCCCCCCCCCAAAAAAAAAAAATCACCCCTCCTAGCATTAATTCTCTACCCCTCAAATTTCCCCTCTGGGCACACCCCCTACTCCAAACCCCCCCCCCCAACAAAAAAAATCCCCTCCTAACACAATTCTACTTTACCTCTTCTAGCACAAATTACCACCCAATTCCCTCTCCTAGCACAAATCCCCCCCCCCCCAATAAAAACCCCTCCTAACACAATTCTCCTCCCCCATCTGCAATTTTACCTCTTCTAGCACATATTACCACCCAATTCCCTCTCCTAGCACAACACCCCCCCCCCGCAAAGAAAATTCCCCTCCTAGCACAAATCCCCTCCCCCACTACCATATCACCTCTTCTAACACAAATTACCACCCAATTCCCTCTCTAGCACACCCCCCCCCAAAAAAAATTCCCGCTCCTAGCACAAATCCTCCCCTCTCCCCCAAAAAATCCCCCCTGACACAATGTCCCTCCTCCTCTACCATATTACCTCTTCTAGCATGAACCCCCCCCCCAAATGCCCCCTAGCACAAATCCCCCTAAATCACCACTCCTAGCATGAAGTCCTAACCAATCCCCCCATCTAGCACAAATCCCCCCCCCCTCCAAAAAAAAAATGTTTTCCCCTCCTAGCACAAATCACCCCCCCCCCAAAAGACAATCCCCTCACAATTCCCCTCCCCTCTACCATCTTACTTCTTCTAGCACAAATTACCACCCAATTCCCTCTCCTAGCACAAATCCCCCCCCCCCCCCCAAAATATGTCCCCTCCTAACACAATTCCCCCTTCCCTCTACCATATTACCTCTTCTAGCATGAACCCCCCCAAATCCCTCCCCCCCAACACAAATCCTCCTAAATCACCACTCCTAGCACAAATTCCCAACCAATCACCCCTCCTAGCCCTGTCATTGGCTCCCACTACTGTTAATCACAGCCAGTGAGCCAATCAGGAGAGAGAGGAGGGGGGGCCGAGCTGTGCTCCGTATGTGAATGGACACCATCACTGGAACCTTCTCTGGTGCCCTCATAACAAGCTGCTTGCTCTGGGGGAGGGGGGGGGGGGGCAGAAGTGCCGGTGGGGGGACCCCAGAAGAGAAGGATGGGGGGGCTGCTCTGTGCAAAACCATTACAAAGAGCAGGTAAGTGTAACATGTTCGTGATTTTTTTTTTTTTTATCTCCCTTACATATCACTTTAAAGTATTTGAATTTCTACATTGAGGAACATTATTCTGAAATTGTTGGACAATTTTTAGAAGCAGCTTTTCACAGATGGACCTCCGACCATCTTTACTTCTGAGACGCTCTGACTCTCTAAGATGCTCTTTTTATACACAATCTTGTTACTGACCTCTCACCAATAGACCTTATTAGTTGCAAAATGTTCTTCCAGCTCTTCCTTCTTGGTGTCACTTACTTTGCCGGCTTTTTGTTGCCTTGTCCCAAGATTTTTGAGACGTGTTGCCGCCATCAATTTCATAATGACCTGAGTTTTTTTTATTTTTTTTTATTTTTATAATGGTCCATTTTCTCAGTTTAAAGATTTGATATGTTTTCTATTTTCTATTGTGAATAAAATATGAGATTTGCAAATCATTGCGTTCTGTTTTTATGGAGGTTTTACACTACGACTACAGGACGGCACTATAGTCCACGGACGTCCTCCCAGAATGCCACCCCCTGCATGCCGCCCTGGGGCGCACATCGGGCACACTGTGTGACCGCCTGTCCTTCAGACACTGCTGATCACACTTCAGGGTAGAAGACCAATCACAGCTGATCACATTGTAAACAGACTTGCTGGTTCTCGGCACTCCTTTCCTCACACTCAGTTTCTGTGTGGGGAAAGGAGAGCCGATAACTGGCATGGCTGCCACCTATCAGTGTCCATCAGTGCGGCCTCATCAGTGGCCATCAGTGAAGCATATCAGTGGCCATCAGTGCAGCCTCAGTGCAGCCTCATCAGTGCCCAACAGTGCCCAACAGTGTCCCCTCATCAATGCCCATCAGTGTCCATCAGTGAAGCATATCAGTACCTATCAATGTCGCCACAACGGCCATCAATGAAGCTTATCAGTGCCCATCAGTGCGTTCACATCAGTGCAGCCTCATCAATGCCCATTAGTGAAGCTTATTAGTGCAAATCAGTGCCACCACATCAATGCCCATCAGTGAAGCTGATCAGTGCCCATCAGTGTGGCCACATCAATACCCATCATTGCAGCCTCATCAGTGCCTACCAGTGCTGCCACATCAATGCCCATCAGTGAAGCTTATCAATGGACTGGCCATCAGTGCCACCTCATCGGTGCTGCCTCATCAGTGCCAAACAGTGCCCAACAATGCCGCCTCATCAATGCCCATCAGTAAAGTATCAATGGCCATCAGTGCCGCCACATCAATGCCCATCAGTAAAGCTTATCAGTGGCCTTCAGTGCCACCTCAGTGCAGCCTCATTAGTGCCCAACAGTACCCAACAATGTCGCCTCATCAATGCTCATCAGTGAAGCTTATCAGTGGCCATCAGTGCAGCCTCATCAGTGCCCATCAGTGCCGCCACATCAATGCCCATCGGGGAAGATTATCAGTGGCCATCAGTGCCGCCTCATCAGTGTGACTAAGCACTGTTAAGTGTGAAACGCGTCAGCTCGCTTGTCCCATTTTTTTTGCTGTTTCTTGTATCTGTTGGACTTTTTACTAATAAAGGCTTTATTCCGGAGTGCGCCTGTCCAGAACTTCCTTTTTGCCTCATCAGTGCCGCCTCATCAGTGCCGCCTCATCAGTGCCGCCTCATGAGCCCACATCAGTGAAGAACGAAAATACTTATTTGCTAAATTTTATAACAGAAACTAAGAAAAAGGTGTTTTTTTCGGTCTTTTGTTTGTTTATTTGGCACAAAATAAAAACCGCTGTTTATATAAATATCACCAAAAGAAAGCTTTATCTGTCTCAAATAATAAATAAATTTGGGTTACAGCATTGCATGACGGCGTAATTGTCATTCAAAGTGTGAGAGGGCTGAAAGCTGAACATCGGCCCGGGCAGGAAGGGGGGCGACAGCGTCCCCCCCCCCCACCCCTGGTATTGAAGTGTTTGAGGAAAAATCAGTTTCGGGTTCACACAGACTTTGGGAACGCCTCACGTTTGATGGTCGTTCACTTTAATTTCATTTAGAGGATAAAATAAAATAAAATGTATCGCTTTTCTCTCGGTTAGGAGATTCATTGTTTTTTTTAATGAGCCTTCAATAAACACGCTGAGCTCAGAAGGCGGCGATTTCCTCTGGAGCGCAGAGAAGACGAACGCCGTGTTCCCGTCTAATCCGTCAGCCATTACATCTTCTGCTCCGGATCGAGGATATGAAGCACATCTTGTCACTGAAGCAAATTGAATTCATGGCCAATTTGTGGGAATGGAGTATGTGGGACATCCAGATATTTTCCTGGAAGAGCCCAACAACGCCTTTCCGAGGAGATTACCCATCGTGATCTCTTATCATGTATATCGGGGGGGGGGGGGGGTTGTCAGACTCGGTTTCATCGCGGGACGCATCAGCATTGGGGTTGCCCTCAGAGGGCCGGTTGTATCTGTAGGACTAGATGTCCCGTAAACATGCGCAATTCGTTTAGTTTCAACAAATTCGTTAACTCCGAATATCCGAATGAACGAAAACCCATTTAACAATTTTTTTCCGAATATTCGTAAATTTGAATATTCAAAAATTCGTTAATTCGAAAATTCAGAAAATTCGGAACTTCGGAAATTCGAAAATTCAGAAATTCAAAAATCCGAAAACCCGAAAATTAGAAAATATGAAATAATAACTAATTAATAATAACTTTAGCAATAATAACTATTAAATTATAGGTTTTGGAATTTCCTTTCAAATTTGGCTGTGAATGTAACAAATACGAATTTATTCGAAGTTACGAATTATCCGAAATAACGAATACCACATCTAAATAAATGGAACGTAACTAATTATTAATAATAAATAACAATAATAATAACATTTTTTATTATTATTATTTTTTTTTTTTATTAATTTGTTCCATTCCATTTGTTTAGATGCGGCATTCGTTATTTCGGATAATTCGTAACTTCAGATAAATTCGTATTTGTTACATTCACAGCCAAATTTGAAAGGAAATTCCAATACCTATAATTTAATAGTTATTATTAATTAGTTAGTTATTCTTTAGAATTTTCGGATTTTCTTTCTAATTTTCGAATTTACGAATTACCATCAGAAGTCAAGAGTCCCCCACCCTCCCTTACATCACAGTGCACCCCCCCCCCCCTTACTTTGCGCTGCTGCCATAAAGAAGCTGGGGGCGGAGCTGGAAAGCAAGAAGCGCAGGGTCTGGAGGAGGACCAGAGAAGGGCTGGAGTCAGCTGAATGCTGAGACCAGGGGAGGCACAGACAACTGCACAGAGAGGAGCAGGATCTATAGGAGGAGTTCTGTCCTCCTTTCTGATGCCGACTGTTGAGGCGGGAGGGGGCAGAAATAAGCCTCTCTGTGGCTGCACAGAGAGGTGCAGGATCTGGCGGAGGAGTTCTGTCCTCCTCTCTGATGCTGACTGCTGAGATGGGGGGGGGGGTCATAAATGAGGCTCTCTGTGGTTGCACAGAGAGGTGCAGGATCTGGCTGAGGAGTTTTGTCCTCCTCTCTGATGCTGACTGCTAAGACCGGGGGGGGGGCATAAATGAGGCTCTCTATGGCTGCACAGAGAGGTGCAGGATCTGGCGGAGGAGTTCTGTCCTCCTCTCTGATGCTGACTGCTGAGACCAGGGGGGGGGGGTCATAAATGAGGCTCTCTATGGCTGCACAGAGAGGTGCAGGATCTGGCGGAGGAGTTCTGTCCTCCTCTCTGATGCTGACTGCTGAGACGGGGGGCATAAATGAGGCTCTCTATGGCTGCACAGAGAGGTGCAGGATCTGGCGGAGGAGTTCTGTCCTCCTCTCTGATGCTGACTTCTGAGACCGGGGGAGGGGGGGGGTCATAAATGAGGCTCTCTGTGGCTGCACAGAGAGGTGCAGGATCTGGCGGGGGAGTTCTGTCCTCCTCTCTGATGCTAACTGCTGAGGCGGGGGGGTCATAAATGAGGCTCTCTATGGCTGCACAGAGAGGTGCAGGATCTGGCGGAGGAGTTCTGTCCTCCTCTCTGATGCTGACTGCTGAGACCGGGGGAGGGGGGGGTCATAAATGAGGCTCTCTATGGCTGCACAGAGAGGTGCAGGATCTGGCGGAGGAGTTCTGTCCTCCTCTCTGATGCTGACTGCTGAGACGGGGGGGCATAAATGAGGCTCTCTATGGCTGCACAGAGAGGTGCAGGATCTGGCGGAGGAGTTCTGTCCTCCTCTCTGATGCTGACTGTTGAGACCGGGGGAGTCATAAATGAGGCTCTCTATGGCTGCACAGAGAGGTGGAGGATCTGGAGGAGGAGTTCTGTCCTTCTCTCTGATGCTGACTGCTGAGATGGGGGAAACATTGGGACCTTTTTAAAGTCACTGCGTCTTTAAGTCGCACGTATTTGAACATTGTCGCGGATGGCCACGTTTGCACAATCGCTGCAGACCCGCACCGCGATTTTAGGTGTCATGAATGGCATCTCGAATGTGAGTACCGCGATTTGTCATTCACACATCGACTCTTTCAAAATGCGGGCAGAATGGCGGCAAATCTACCTGCGATTCAAAACGCTGGAGTGTGAATGCAGCCTCACGGCGTATTCTTTACAAATGGCGAAGCTTGGAAGTTGTTAAACGCTCGGTTGTGCGCGTCGAGCTCTCTGCCGCCAGATTTTTCCTTGGCAGGGAGGATTGGCGGAGGGAGATTAACCATCCGAGAGACGGAGTTCATTTGTTACGTACGATCGGTGCCTGGGGGAGCGGCGTGGAAGCGATGATGTGCTGTTAACCCGTTTTTCCATCTGTTAATTCCCACAGCAATGCGCGGCTCTCCGAGGGTCGCAGAAAAAAAAATACATTCCCTTCTATTTCGGCAGCAGCTGGCGAGTCGATGACTTCTCTAAACAGTCACGCTCGGGCTCAAGCGGTGTTAACCCCTCCAATACCGGGGCACTGCCACCCCCTTCCTGCCCAGGCCATTTTTCAGCTTTCAGCGCTGCCGCACTTTGAATGACAATTGCGCGGTCATGCAACACTGTACCCATATGACATTTTTTATCATTTTCTTCACACAAATAGAGCTTTCTTTTGGTGGTATTTATTCAGTGCTGGGTTTTTATTTTATTTTTTTCAAAATAAAAGAAAAAAGACCGAAAATTGTGAAAAAAATACGTTTTCTTCTGTCTCTGTCAGTAAATTTGGTAAATAAGTAATTTTTCTCCTTCACTGATGGGCACTGATGAGGCGGCACTGATGGGCACTGATGAGGTTTCACTGATGGGCACTGATAGGTGGCACTGATATGTGGCACTGATGAGCACTGATAGGCAGCACTGATAAGTGGTACTGGTGGACACTGATGGGTGGCACTGGCGGGCGCTGATAGGCAGCACTGATGGGCGGCACTGATGGGCAGCACTGATGGGCACTGATAGGTGGCACTGATATGTGGCACTGATGAGCACTGATAGGCAGCACTGATAAGTGGTACTGGTGGACACTGATGGGTGGCACTGGTGGGCGCTGATAGGTAGCACTGATGGGCAGCACTGATGGGCACTGATAGGTGGCACTGATATGTGGCACTGATGAGCACTGATAGGCAGCACTGATAAGTGGTACTAGTGGACACTGATAAGTGGTACTGGTGGGCACTGATGGGTGGCACTGGTGGGCGCTGATAGGCAGCATGGATAGGCAGCACTGATGGGCAGCGCTGATGGGCACTGATGGGCAGCACTGATGGGCACTGATGGGCAGCACTGATGGGATGCACTGATGGGCATTTATGGGCAGCACCGATGAGAAGGCACTGATGGGCACTGAAAGGCTGGACTGGCTGGCATCACTAATGGGTACTGATTGGTGTCACTGATGGGCACTGATGGGTGGCACTAATAGGCACTGCTGGGGCTTTCCTATAATGAGGGCACAGATGATCATCCA
This sequence comes from Lithobates clamitans, assembly GCA_037952925.1. Classification (NCBI taxonomy): domain Eukaryota; kingdom Metazoa; phylum Chordata; class Amphibia; order Anura; family Ranidae; genus Lithobates; species Lithobates clamitans. The sequence goes on along the minus strand of JBBGZY010002800.1, from coordinate 51,207 downwards.
TCCAAGCTGTCAGAGTGGATTAGGGGAATCACGTCATTTCCTCTCACGCTCTTGCGGGCAGAAACGATCGACGATCGAGCTGTCTACCCTCGCCTTAAAAAGACCTCTCACTGTCTGATCCAATGCAGGGTTGTCTAGTTTCATTGGTTACCCAATAGGCAATAAACCCAACAGAAATTGTACAAGATCTTCTACAGAACAAATAAAAAACCCCACAATGTATTTATTTTATTTTATTTTTTATTCCAGAAAGAGCATTTCAAGAACAATATGCTTTGTGTCTCTTTTTTGTCATCCGTCTCTTTTTCCTAAGAACCTTCTTAAAATTACGCCTACCAGAGTAGTAAGTTAGCAATTATATCACAACGTGGTCCCACCATGAGCCTCGCCAGAGAATTACTCTTAGGAAGGATTAGAAAACAAAGTCCGCGCCGGCTCGAAGTTTTCAAATGCACCTGGGAAAACAGTGAACCTTCAGAAGCCAATCACAGGGGCGGGTGCAATTAGTAATTAAAAGCTAGGGGGGGGGGGGGGAGATTAGGAAAAATATCTGAAGTCATAGGTGTTTATCTCAACCATCACCAAGCTTTGCTGAATGCAAATGTTCTGACTCAGCCCTTTTCGGTGTCCAGAGACGACTCTTCATCAGGAAAATTTACTTCTGTGTTCTGGAAAGCAGCAGATAATTGCACAATCAACCAAGGGAGGTTTCATGTACCAGCTCCGGCTCAGGATTTACATTACTCATGTCGACATGGAGAAGACTTCTTTACAATGCTCCAAGACAGCATTCACATGCTTTCTCCAGATCAGGGTTTACAAGACTCATGTTTTACAACCAAACAATGAGAAGACCTCTTTACAATGCTCCAAGAGAGGTTACCTCATACTATCTCTAGGATAGAGTTTGCTTTACTAGTGTTTTAAAACCAGACAATGAGAAGACCTCTTTACAATGCTCTAGGAGAGGTCTTATGTACCAGTTCCCATTCAGGATTTGCATTACTAATGTCTTTGAGAATAAAAAGAGTGCTTAAAAAACAGACAAGGAGAAAAACTTTGTACAATGCTCCAAGAAACGTTTAAAATTGTATTTCCAGGTCAGGTTTTGCATTACTCATGCCTTAAAAGTCAAGTCAACTAGTCAAGAAGAAGACCTGTTTACAATTTTCCAAGAGAGGTTTCACATGCTATGTCCAGGTCGCAGTTCGCACTAAATTCAAAATATTGAATTTCCAGGTCTGGGTTTGCATTACTCTTGTCTTACATTCAGGCAAGGAGAAGACCTATTTACAATGCTCCAAGAGAGTTTTCGAGTGCCATCTCCAGGTCATGGTTTGCATTACTCATGCCCTACAACCAATACATCCTTGGGAATTACAGACCAGTTAGCCTAACATCAATAGTATGCAAGCTCTTGGAGGGGATGATAAGCGACTATATACATGATTTTAGTAATGAGAACTGTGTCATTAGCAGTAATCAGCATGGATTCATGAAGAATCGTTCTTGACAAACCAAACTATTAACCTTCTATGAGGAGGTGAGTTGCCATCTAGATAAAGGAAGGCCCGTAGACGTGGTATATCTGGATTTTGCAAAAGCATTTGACACAGTTCCCCATAAACGTTTACTGTAAAAAATAAGGTCCATTGGCATGGACCATAGGGTGAGTACATGGATTGAAAACTGGCTGCAAGGGTGAGTTCAGAGGGTGGACCATAGGGTGAGTACATGGATTGAAAACTGGCTACAAGGGTGAGTTCAGAGGGTGGACCATAGGGTGAGTACATGGATTGAAAACTGGCTACAAGGGTGATTTCAGAGGGTGGTGATAAATGGGGAATACTCAGAATGATCAGGGGTGGGTAGTGGGGTCCCCCCAGGGTTCTGTGCTGAGACCAATCCTATTTAATTTGTTCATAAACGACCTGGAGGATGGGGTAAAGAGTTCAATCTCTGTATTTATGGACGATACTAAGCTAAGCAGGGCAATAACTTCTCCGCAGGATGTGGAAACCTTGCAAAAAGATCTAAACAAATTAATGGGGTGGGCAACTACATGGCAAATGGGAGAGAGAACCTCTGGGGGAATTTAGGATGGAAATGCATTACTTGTGTCTTACAACAGACAAGAATTAGACCTATTTTCAATGCTTCAAGATAGGTTTCACATACTATCTCTAGGTCAGGGTTTGCATTACTTGTAGAAGACCTCTTTACAATGCTCCAATAAAGGTTCCACCTACTATCTCAAGGCCAAAGTTTGCATTACTCAGTCATTCCCTCTAACCAGACAAGAAGAGGACCTCTTTGCAATGCTCCAAGAGAGGTTTCACATACTATCTCTACATCAGAATATGCATTACTCATGTCTTACAACCAAGTAGAAGACCTTTTTTCAATGCTCCAAGAGAGATTTTACATACTATTTCCAGGTCAGGGATTGCATTACTTGCGTCCTACAACCAAACAAGAAGAAGAAGACCTCTTTACGATGTTCAAAGATAGGTTTAACATACTATCTCCAGGTCATGATTACATTACGTGTGCTCTACAACCAGACAAGAAGAAGACCCCTTTACAATGCTCCAAAAGAGGTTTCATGTACTATCTCCAGGTCATGGTTTGCATTACTCACGTCTTACAACCAGACAAGGAAAAGACCTCTTTACAATGCTCCAACAGAGGTTTCACATATTAACTTTAGGTCAAAGTTTCTATTACTCGTGCTCTACAACCAGACAAGAAGAAGACCTCTTTACAATGCTCCAAGACAGATTTCACATACTATTTCAAGGTCAGGGATTGCATTATACATGTTCTGCAACCAGACAAGGAGAAGACCTCTGTACAATGCTCTAAGAGGAGTTTTGAGTGCCACCTCCAGGTCAGGGTTTGCATTGCTCATGTCTTACAACCAGACAAGGAGAAGACCTCTTCACACTGTTCCAAGAGATATTTCATGTTCTATCGCCAAGTCAAAATTTCCATTGCTCGTGCCCTAGTACAACCAGACAAGGAGAAGACCTCTTTACAATGCTCCAAGATAGGTTTCACATGCTACTGTATCTCCAGGTCAGGGTTTGCATTAGTCATGTCTTTAACCAGACAAGAAGATCTTTTTAACAATGTTCCAAGGGAGGTTTCACATACTATGTTCAGGTCAGGGTTTGCATTATAATACATTTTACGTTTGACCAAAGAAGATTCTCTTTGTTCATAAACATAAAAACTGCTTGAGCATATCCCTAAAAGCCTAGGAAGAGATCACATGGGCTCCAGCTACCAGACCCAATGTGGGTGTTGCGTATTGTTAGATACTTCAGTGAGTTTTCTTTTAATCAGGTAGACATGCCATAAGCAGATCAGCAAGACACAACCATTGTGTTACACTGCTAAGCAGGAGCAGAACCTGCATAAGTAGACGGACCTCACTTCTTGCTGGCCAAATTTCGCACATTGTTATTTCTTCAATATAGCGCACCAAAATCTAAAGACTTTTTTTTTTTTTAATTTCACCTCTAAGTGGTTTTTGGGTTGTGTCGGCTGTTTTTCCTTTAACTCCATCTTGGAGATGATGCAGAGAGCAGCGATGGCTTGGAACCGGTATTGTGTCGCGTGTGCGAAGTGGGTGGAATATAAATTTCCGGGCCTCCGGTGGGAATGGGCAATGCTGATGATCCTCCATAAGGCTTGGCCGTGAATACTCATGGTCTGGGGCCAGCAAGCTTAGGGATTCTCTATGTGATGTAAGGACGGGGAGAGCCTGACGTACCAGTCCCAGTCCCGGGGAGCTCAGCCATAACTCAGCTGGTTCTCAGGCTCGCCTCTCATTCAGAATTAAAGACTAATTCCAGCCCAAACCTTTTTTTTTTTTTATAATTTTTGTATTGTCACAATATCCACACACTTTAGTGCACTTCCTCCAGCCTTTTAGGCTTAAAGTAGTATTAAACCCTTATGTTTTCTTTTTTTTTTTTTTTTTAATTAACACATTGAGCACAATTAAATAAACTATTTGATAAAAATCCTTACTCCAGCACTTGCAGTTTATAGCTTTCACTGTTGCTGGCTCCTGCTCTCTCTGTACTGCTTCCCTGAACTTCTTGTCTTTACAGGAAAGAGTTTAACAGTGGACAGTGCAGTCTGGAGCCAGTCTGTTAGTTAGGGGAAGAGGGAGGAGCATAAAAGGGGGGAAACAGAGGAGGGAGGAGCGGGAAGGGGGGAGGAGAGTAGGGAGAAGCAGGGGAGTGCTATGCCATCCTAGGCTGTGGGCAGCGTCAGGGCAAAGTCATCTAGAGCCCAGAGCAAAGATGGCAAATTGCCAAAAATGTTTGACCATTATGTGTCAGCAAAAATCCTTCCCCCCTCCCCAAAAAAATAAATAAATCGAGCACTAATCTGCATACTTACCCCCTAAGCATAAATTCCCCCTCCTAGCACAAAATAGTTACATTTAGTTACATAGTAGGTGAGGTTGAAAAAAGACACAAGTCCATCAAGTCCAACCTATGTGTGTGATTATATGTCAGTATTACATTACATATCCCTGTTCGTTGTGGTCGTTCAGGTGCTTATCTAATAGTTTCTTGCCGCTCTTACAGTAAAGAACCCTCTTTAAGGTTAAGGAGTAGCCACGAGTCTTGTTAAACTCCCTTCCGCAAAAAAGTTTTATCCCTATTGTGGGGTCACCAGTACAGTATTTGTATATCAAAATCATATCCCCTCTCAAGCGTCTCTTCTCCAGAGAGAATAAGTTCAGTGCTCGCAACCTTTCCTCATAACTAATATCCTCCAGACCCTTTATTAGCTTTGTTGCCCTTCTTTGTACTCGCTCCATTTCCAGTACATCCTTCCTGAGGACTGGTGCCCAGAACTGGACAGCATACTCCAGGTGCGGCCGGACCAGAGTCTTGTAGAGCGGGAGAATTATCGTTTTATCTCTGGAGTTGATCCCCTTTTTAATGCCAATATTCTGTTTGCTTTGTTAGCAGCAGCTTGGCATTGCATGTCATTGCTGAGCCTATCATCTACTAGGACCCCCAGGTCCTTTTCCATCCTAGATTCCCCCAGAGGTTCTCCCCCCAGTGTATAGATTGCATTCATTTTTTTGCCACCCAAATGCATTATTTTACATTTTTCTACATTGAACCTCATTTGCCATGTAGTTGCCCACCCCATTCATTTGTTCAGGTCTTTTTGCAAGGTTTCCACATCCTACGGAGAAGTTATTGCCCTGCTTAGCTTAGTATCGTCTGCAAATACAGAGATTGAACTGTTTATCCCATCCTCCAGATTGTTTATAAACAAATTAAATAGGATTGGTCCCAGCACAGAACCCCGGGGAACCCCACAACCCACCCCTGACCATTCCGAGTACTCCCCATTTATCACCACCCTCTGAACTCGCCCTTGTAGCCAGTTTTCAATCCATGTACTCACCCTATGGTCCATGCCAACGCACCTTATTTTGTACAGTAAACGTTTATGGGGAACTGTGTCAAATGCTTTTGCAAAATCCAGATACACCACGTCTACGGGCCTTCCTTTATCTAGATGGCAACTCACCTCCTCATAGAAGGTTAATAGATTGGTTTGGCAAGAACGATTCTTCATGAATCCATGCCGATTACTGCTAATGATATCGTTCTTATTACTAAAATCTTGTATATAGTCCCTTGTCATCCCCTCTAAGAGTTTACATACTATTGATGTTAGGCTAACTGGTCTGTAATTCCCAGAGATGTATTTTGGGCCCTTTTTAAATATTGGTGCTACATTGGCTTTTCTCCAATCAGCTGGTACCATTCCAGTCAGTAGACTGTTGGTAAAAATTAGGAACAACGGTCTGGCAATTACTTGACTGAGTTCCCTAAGTACCCTCGGATGCAAGCCATCTGGTCCCGGTGATTTATTAATGTTAAGTTTCCCAAGTCTAATTTTAATTCCGTCCTCTGTTAACCATGTAGGTGCTTCCTGCAGGATAAACACTGCAGTTTGTGCTCAAAATCTGAGCACAAATCCCCCCCCACTCCAAATCCCCCTTCTAGCACAAATACCCCTCCCCAATCCCCCATTCTAGCATAAATCCACCCCCCCAAAAAAAATCCCCTCCTGACACAACCCCCCCCCCCACAATACCTTTTCTAGTACAAACCTCCCAAATCCCCCCTCCTAGCATAAATCCTCTGCCCCTCCAATTTC
>JBBGZY010002800.1:0-40000 GCA_037952925.1 Lithobates clamitans | reverse complement strand
CCTCTTAGCTCAGTGCTGTCAGCCAAAAAGTAAATTTACTAAAGGGTGTCTGTGGAAGCGATCAGTTGGCTTGATAGTCTCATGTGTGCAACCCCCCCCCCCTCCCCCCATTTTAACTGATTCAATACCGGGCACTTTCCTCCCCTTTCCTGCCGGGGCCAATTTTCAGCTTTCAGCGCTGTCGCACTTTGAATGACAATTGCGCAGTCATGTAACACTGTACACATATGACATTTTTATCATTTTTTTCACACACATAGAGCTTTCTTTCGGTGGCATTTAATCTCTGCTGGGTTTTGTTATTGTTTGCTAAAAAAAAATGAAAAAAGACTGAAAATTTTGAGAAAAAAAAAAGTTTTTCTTAGTTTCTGTCAGTAAATTTTGTAAATAAGTAATTTTTTGCATTCACTGATTAGACGGCACTGAATGGCACTGATGAGGAGGCACTAATATGCTGCACTGATGTACACTGATAGGTGGCACTGATGGGCAATGATTGGCGTCACAGATAGGCAGCACTGATGGGCACTGATGGGCAGCACTGATGAGCAGACACTGATGGCCACTGATGGGCATTGATAGATGGCACAGATAGGCGGCACTGATGGGCACTGATGGGCATTGATAGACGGCACGGATAGGCGGCACTGATGGGCACTGATGGGAAGCACTGATGGGCACTGATGGGAAGCACTGATGGGCACTGATGGCAGCACTGACTGGCATCACTGATGGGCATTGATTGGTGTCACTGATGGGCACTGCTGGGGCTACATTGATAATCAGTGCCCTGATTACTTGTACAGCCTCTGCTGCAGGAAGATGCCACTGATCGGCTCTCCTCGCCTCAAACTCTGTCAGCGTGAGGCTGATAGAGTTTGATCATTTTCAGATCTCTGGAGAGATCTGTAAATGGCTGTGCACCGACGCTACCCATCCAACCTGATGGAGCTTGAGAGGTCCTGCAAAGAAGAATGGGAGAAACTGCCCAGAAATAGGTGTGCCAAGCTTGTAGCATCATACTCAACAAGACTTGAGGCTGTAATTGGTGCCAAAGGAGCTTCACCAAAGTATTGAGCAAAGGCTGTGAATACTTATGTACATGGGAGGAGCCATTGATACTTATGTACATGGGAGGAGTCGGTGATACTTATGTACATGAGAGGAGTCTGTGATACTTATGTACATGGGAGGAGCTTGTGATACTTATGTACATGGGAGGAGCCTGTGATACTTATGTACATGGGAGGAGCCATTGATACTTATGTACATGGGAGGAGTCGGTGATACTTATGTACATGGGAGGAGTCTGTGATACTTATGTACATGGGAGGAGTCTGTGATACTTATGTACATGGGAGGAGCCATTGATACTTATGTACATGGGAGGAGTCTGTGATACTTATGTACAAGGGAGGAGTCTGTGATACTTATGTACATGGGAGGAGTCTGTGATACTTATGTACATGGGAGGAGTCTGTGATACTTATGTACATGGGAGGAGCCTGTGATACTTATGTACATGGGAGGAGTCTGTGATACTTATGTACAAGGGAGGAGTCTGTGATACTTATGTACATGGGAGGAGTCTGTGATACCTATGTACATGGGAGGAGCCATTGATACTTATGTACATGGGAGGAGCCATTGATACTTATGTACATGGGAGGAGCCATTGATACTTATGTACATGGGAGGAGTCGGTGATACTTATGTACATGGGAGGAGTCTGTGATACTTATGTACATGGGAGGAGTCTGTGATACTTATGTACATGGGAGGAGCTTGTGATACTTATGTACATGGGAGGAGCCTGTGATACTTATGTACATGGGAGGAGCCGGTGATACTTATGTAAATGGGATTATTTTAGTTTTTTTTATTTTTAATAAATTTGCAAAGTTTTTAAACAAACTTCTTTCACGTTGTCATTATGGGGGATTGTTTGTAGAATTTTGAGGAAAATAATGAATTTAATCCGTTTTGGAAAAAGGCTGTAACATAACAAAATGTGGAAAAAGTGAAGCGCTGTGAATACTTTCCAGGTGCACTGTACATTTGTCTGTTTGTTTGTTTTTTTTGTTTTCTTTTTCCTTTTCCTCAGAGATTGTTTCTTTTTTTATCATTCTGCTAAAACCTTTGTGAATTAATACTGCTAGGACCTTGAAGAAGGGGACATACCCTGAAAGCTTGTCCTGAAAATTTGTATGTAAAAAAAAAACAACAACAAATAAAAAAGTATCACAGACGATACTCAATTGTTTCTGTAACTTTGTATCATAATACATAATAAAGAGTCTATAATGTTACTTCTTCTATTTTTTTTTTCTTCAGTTTTCTTTTCTCCCTTCTATTTTTCCTGGCGGTGTAGTTCGGAATTAGAGGGCATCAAACATACGGGAGCCCCGGTGTCGTTACTAACCTCCAGATTTCAAATAAATCACAATTATCCTATTACCAGCTCCCGAGGGAGCGCTGCTTTGTATTATGACTGTAATTGAAAGATGTTTCCTAATGCTGAACATGATTGCAAGGAGAAGCTCGGGCCAGACTGATTTAACCCATCTGCCACCAGCGCAGCCCGCGGTGTGCGCCGCCATGGGACGGGCTGACATGTGGAGAAGACAGATAATAACCATGCAGCCCACCCAGCCTTTCGGACCCCTGGTCGCTTCTCGTCTTTTAAAGTGGACCCCAATTGAATAACATATAATCTGTTAAAGCACCGCGTTTTCTATACAATTGCCTTTAACCCCCTTCAATACCGGGGGGGCACTGTCACCCCCTTCCTGCCCAGGCCAATTTTCAATTTCAATTTAATCTCTCTCACACTTTGAATGACAATTGCGCGGTCATGCAACACTGTACCCAAATGAAATTTTTATCATTTTTTTTAACACAAAAGGAGCTTTCTTTTGTGGGTATTCAACCACTTTAGCCCCCGGAAGGATTTATCCCCCCCCCCCCTTAATGACCAAGCCATTTTTTGCGATACGGCACTGCATTGATTTAACTGACAATTGCGCGGTCGTTGGACGTTGTACCCAAACAAATTGTATGTCCTTTTTTCCCCACAAATAGAGCTTTCTTTTGTTGGCATTTGATCACCTCTATGGTTTTTATTTTTTGCGCTATAAACAAAAAAAGACCAACAATTTTGAAAAAAAAAAATATTTACAATTTTTTGCTATAATAAATATCCAATACAAACAAACAAAAAAAAAAAAACTAATTTCTTCATCAGTTTAGGCCAATATGTATTCTTCTACATATTTTTGGTTAAAAAAAATCGCAATAGGCGTATATTGATTGGTTTGCGCAAAAGTTTTAGGGGATAGATTTATGGCATTTTTATCATTTTTTTTAATTTTTACTAGTAATGGCAGTGATCAGTGTTTTTTTTGCGGCGGACAGATCGGAAACTTTTGACACTTTTTTGGGACCAGTGACATTTATACAGCGATCAGAGCTAAAAATAGCCACTGATTACTGTATAAATGTCACGGGCAGGGAAAGGGGTTAACACTAGGGGGGCGATCAAGGGGTTCAGTGTTCCCTAGGGAGGTGTTTCTAACTGGAGGAGGAGAAAAATCGCTGTTCCTGATCACTAGGAACAGATGATCACTCTCTACTTCCCTGTCAGAACGGGGATCTGTTCATTTACATTGACAGATCCCTGTTCTGGCTCTCTGTGGAGCAATCGTGGGAGCAATCACCGCGAGCGCACGTGCATGCGCGCCTGCTATAGCTTTTAAAGAGGCTGACATACACCTACGGCGATTCACGCAGCTATGCCAACCTGCCGCTGTATAATGACGGTGGCTGGTCAGCAAGCAGTTAATCACCACTGGGTTTTTAATTTTTTTTTGCTAAATATATGAAAAAACACAGAACATTTTGGGGAGTCCACAAACTATGGGATACATATCTGAAAAATCGATCACTCCGGCCGATCTCATTTCTTGAGGCCTGGAAACGTCAGGACAGTACAAACTCTTCCTAATTGACCCCTTTTTGGAAAGTAGACAGTCCAAGGTATTTAGTAAGAGGCCTGGCGGTTTTTTTGAAGTTGTAATTTTTTGTAAATCTAAGAATTACAAAAAAAAAAACTCTTTTTTTTTTTTTTTAAATACTGTCACCAGTGCAGTACAGCATCATAATATAACTGGTGTGGTGGTGATCAGGACACTGACTGGTGACAGTACCAAAAAAATAAAATAAATAATAATAATAATAATAATAATAATAATAATAATAATAATAATAAAATAATATTTTTTTTTATTTTTTTAAATATTACATTACATATTTTTTCTTTTTTTTATGATTTTTTTTTAAACTCTGTTACCATAGTAACATTGTACTACTCTGGGGAAGTGCTCGGGTTTTTATTTTAATTTTTTTACACATCATAATTGCTTATAGCAGTGCATTTCATTGCTATAAGCAAGCATTTTACTGAACGAAACTGATTAATTCAGTTTGTTTTGTTGTGATTAGCTGTGATGTGTCAGAGCTAATCACATGGTACAGATGGGCTGTGATTGGCCCTGTCTGTACCATGTGATCACTGTGACCAATCGCAGCTAGCAACGCAATTGTATACAATGGATAGCATAAAAGGAATCCATTCATTATTTACAACTGTCACGTGATCTTCTGTGATTGGTCACAGTGGTTACATGGTACCAGCAGCGAGCAGCCGGTGACAGATTGCAAGGCGCAATCTGGGAGGATGTCATATGACCTCCACCTGGATCAACGAAATGGCATTTTTTTTTCAAGTTTCTGCCTGGCCTATAACATGGCATGGATTTCTCAGGACGGGTTTCCTGATGGCAACAATAGTATATCATGCCTGCATAATGTGTGGTGAGACGGTCTGCAGTGGAATTCCATGTAACAGGGTGACAACTCAGGACCACAATTGAGGGGACAGAGGCAGTGCGTTGTCACCCTATAATAGGAAGTGCCTAGACGAAAAAATGTAAGGCAAGGATCATTTTAAGGAAAGCTACAGATTAAAAAAAAAAAGTTTTGAAATGATATTAACATGTTACATCTTGAAACGGTATGAAACCCAATATCAAAAATATCATATATTGCAGCTTACCAATCACTAGATGTGACAGCTGCATTAGTTTTCTTTTTTTTTTTTAGCTTTTTCCCCTCTGTTTTCACATGGTGATCTGGCCAGTAACACATCTCCCGTATTAGAGCGCCCCCCCCCACTCTGGATGAAGGAGCACAGGGGACACCTTTGGACAGCAGCATTGTCAGTCTGGGGGTAGGGGGGTGTTAGGTGTGATGGCTGCATTTGATTTATTTTTTTTTAGACTATCTTTCCTTTATTTTAATCTGGTGATCCTGCCAGTAAGTCTGTTGTTTTCCAACAGAACAAGCTCTCCTGCAGATGTATCAGGTAAAGAGTTGAGACAAACCATTTACACGGGTGCTTACAATGATCAACTTTTATTCATGTTTTTTTTATTGCATTTATTTATATATTTATTTATTTAATTGATTTATTTATAAGTATTTATTTTATTTATTTGTATTAATTTTTTATTTATTCATGTGTATTTATTATTTTTTTATTTTATTTTTATTCATTTATGCATTTCAGTCTGGGGGGATGGGGGGGGGTGTTAGATGTACTAGCACATTTAGATACACAAACTTCAAATCACACTTTATAATCAGTTATGGTAAATGGTTTTTGGCCCTTTTGGGACAAAGGTTTTGCATAAATACCATATTTATCGGCGTATAACACGCACAGGCGTATAACACGCACATTCATTTTAAGAGGGAAGTTTCAGGGAAAAAAACTTACATTTTAAATAAGGAACGTTGAAGCAAAAAAAGGGTCAGTGCCCATCTGCAGCCTCACAAGTGCCATCAATGCAGCCTCATCAGTCCACATCAATGCAGCAGCCTCACCATTGCCATCAATGCAGCAGCCTTACCATTGCCATCAGTGCAGCCTGATTGGTGCCCATCTGCAGCCTAGAGGAAACAGGGAGGGACGAGCGTCAACAGATTACATACAGTGAGAATCTCCTATGATAGACAGAACAGTGGTCCAATGGCGGCCCAGGAGACAGGACTTCCTATTACAGAGGCCGCCAAGTAAAAAGGAGATTCTCACTGTATGTAATGTGATGGCACTCATCCTGCTCCCCTCCCCGTCCCATCCGAGGCAGCTAAAATTTAAGTATTGGCGTATAACACGCACATGGTATTTGCACCTGATTTTCATGCTGAAAAAGTGAGTGTTATACGCCAATAAATACAGTAAATTAAAAAATTTTTTAAAAATTAAATAAATTATAGGGCCAGTTCACACCATAGAAATGCAGTCCGGATGCTTTTCTGCATGCTGTCGGGTGCTGCCACCGCCATTGCCTTTAAGGGAACCTAGCAGTGAAGCCTTTCAACTTTCACAGCCGGTATCCTACTGCACAAGCGCGATACGCGCGCTGCGCTTTCTAATTGACCCGGCGGCGGAGGAAAGAGGAGGGGGTACCTGTCAAAAACTGGTACCCGTTCCCCCTCCCCCTTGAAAGGTGCCAAATGTGGCACTGGAGGGGGGTAGGAGACAAACAAGCTGGGGCGGCCCATCCATTAATGGTGCACGGGCGCCGCTCCCCCCCCCCTGTGCATGCGTCCGTTCCCTTTCAGGACACTTTTGGGTGGAACTTCGCTTAAAGGTTATCAACATGACACGGGGGGCCCAGATGCTGTGATGGCTTCTAGCCTTCGGGGAATTTTGGAATGAAGGCTCCTTTGGGAAATGGGGGGGGTTCTGGCCTTTGTAGAACTTTTTTAAACTATAACCCCCCCCCCAAATATAGGAATAGGCAGGTGAAGTTTAGCTTCCATGAGACGCTTCTCAGGCAGGAGTTGCTTTGTGACAGGTGTCAGTTGTTGGGTGTCAGTTGTTGGGTAGAGGACTCGGTGAAGTCTGGAAGGTCCCGGCGTTGGAAGCAGAGCCACTTGTGTCGGTGTGGAGTGGATTGTGCGCTCACTAATAGGATGGGTGTGAGCTGAAGTGGGATTAGCAAACGTCTGACTGATGGACATCACCAGCCCCATTCACATGTGACACTTCTCCAGGCGATAAAGAGGCGGCTACACCCTCTGCTCAGAATGCGGCTTAGAAACGTTACGATGATGTGAATGTGGAATTAACACGTCCGTGGAGAGGGGCGGGGCAGGGCGGCTCGGAGGGGGGAAAAAAAAAGAAAGAAAGAAGAATGAATTGTATCGGTTTAAGGTTACATTGTGGCTGATAGTTTCTTAACCACAGACAAAACCACTGAAGTTATCACCGCATCCTTAGATTAAGAAGATATTGGAGTATGTATTGGATTTTTAAGGTGCGTATACTAGGAAGTGAATCCAAATAAAATATTAAAAGAAAAACATTTAATTTTAACATTAGTTAAAAATGTATCTAAAAACAATATCACAGTGAATTCATATAGTACAGTCCTTATGGATACAGCAAGTTTGATGTAGTAGTGCCCAACATGTTTTGCCCTCAATCTGGGCTTCCTCAGGGGATGCTGTCCACTTAGAGTACAAGCCTTCTAATAGAAAGAGATATATAGCTTGATGTCAATATAAAACATTTTAGAAAAATAAACAAAACAAAATAAACATAAAAAAAAAGGACAAATATATGAATGATGGTCTGATACATTCCACAACTCACGTCAGACGCTGGAGAATCCATCCGAAGAGGTTCTCCTAGGTCCACCTCATGACCAGGCCGTTTTATCTTTTGCTATCCAGCACTGCGCTACTTTAACTGGTAATTGCGCAGTCATGCAACACTGTACCCAAATTGCATTTATATCTTTTTTTTTTTACACAAATAGAGCTTTTTTGGTAGTATTTGATCATCAATTTAAATAAAAAACGACCAACAATTAAAAAAAAAAAAAAAAAACTCAATATTTTCCACTTTCTGTTATAAAACATATCCAGTAAATTCGGCTACATGTCTTTGGTAAAAAAAAAAAAAAAAAAAGTGTATATTGATTGGTTTGCATGTATGTTATAGCATCTACAAACTATGGGATATACCTGAAAATCTATCAGTCCTAATGTATTTTTTATTATATAAACGAAAAAAACAAAATTTTGAAAAAAAAAAACATTTTTGACTTTCTGTTATAAAACATATCTAATAAAAGAAATGAAAAAGTCAAATTTGTTCATAAATTAAGCCAAAATGTATTCTGCTACGTGTCTTTGGTAAAACAAATCCCACTAAGTGTATAATAATTGGTTTGTGTCAAAGTTATAGGGGAGAAATGGCCCCCCATCATTGGTGTCATTGGTAGGAATTGTGCCCCATCTTTTGTGTCATTGGGAGAAATTGTGCCCCATCATTGGAGTCATTAGGAGGAATAGTGCCCCATCATTGGAAAAATTGGGAGAAATTGTGCCTCATCATTTGAGTCATTGGGAGGAATTGTGCCCCATCTTTTGTGTAATTGGGAGAAATTGTGCCCCATCATTGGAGTCATAGGGGGAAATAGTGCCCCATCATTGGAGTCATTGGGAGAAATTGGGCCGTATCATTGGAGTCATTGGGAGGAATTGTGCCACATCATTTGTGTCATTGGGAGGAATTGTGCCCCATCTTGGTGTCATTGAGAGAACTGGTCCCCCATCATTGGTGTCATTGGTAGGAATTGTGCCCCATCTTTTGTGTCATTGGGAGAAATTGTGCCCCATCATTGGAGTCATTGGGAGGAATAGTGCCCCATCATTGGAATAATTGGGAGAAATTGTGCCTCATCATTGCAGTCATTGGGAGGAATTATGCCCCATCTTGGTGTCATTGAGAGAACTGGTCCCCCATCATTGGTGTCATTGGTAGGATATGTACCCCATCTTTTGTGTCATTGGGAGAAATTGTGCCCCATCATTGGAGTCATTGGGAGAAACTGTGCCCCATCATTGGAGTCATTGGGAGGAATTGTACCCCATCTTTTGTGTAATTGGGAGAAATTGTGCCCCATCATTGGAGTCATTGGGAGAAATAGTGCCCCATCATTGGAGTCATTGGGAGAAATTGGGCCCTATCATTGGAGTCATTGGGAGGAATTGTACCCCATCTTCTGTGTTATTGGGAGAAATTGTGCCCCATCATTGGAGTCATTGGGAGGACTTGTGCCCCATTTTGGTGTCATTGGGAGAAATGATCCCCTATCATTGGTGTCATTAGGCCCCATTGTTGGTGTCAATGGGAGGAACTATACCCCTACGTTGGTGTCACTGAATAAAATACTGCCCAAAGGGCCGGATAAAAGCAAGCAAGGGGCCGCAGTTTGGAATGGAGACCACTGCCATTCACTGTCACTTTACTAAAGACACTGGCTGGGAAGAGGTTAACATTTTGGGTAATCAAGGGGTTAAATATGTGCCTAACAATGTGTAATGTGTGTTAATTTTTACTAAAGATCTCTTTGTTTCTTCTACCTGTTTTGCAGGAATAGGAACCAAAGATTATTCCCTCTGTACAGAGCTCTGTGTTGATTGTCAAAACAGGACTCTGGGCTGTGATTGGTACACAGCCGATCAGCAGGTCCAGGCCATGAATCATTGGTCGGAAACCTGCCGACAAACTGGACAAACACAGGGGGAGTCGCGGGGGGCACGCACGCGCTCTATACCCTGGAAAAGGCCAGAAACGTGCGGGTACGTCGCTGTGCCTGTATGGGCCGCCCATCCACAGTACATAGAAATCGGGCGGTCCGCAAGTGCATATTCCGAAAGCTCATTTGGAAGGTTTTCTGCTACTTTCAAAAGGGTGACCAATGCCACACCCTGCATTTATGCTCCTCCCACCAAACTGATTAGCCCCACCTCTAGCGCTAAAGTAACCTATTATTGAGGGCTCATTCACATACATCGAATGCTTTCAGGTCCTTTTTTTTTTTTAGAGGCGTGCACGGTAAAATTTATATTTTCCAACCCCCCCCCCCCCCCCCGTTTAACGCCATTGCGTTTCAGAAAAAGATACAGCAGCGGAATGCGCTCATTCGCACGGGCATACGCGGATTTTCTGCATGGAATGCAAGTTCTTGCTGGAACAGTTAGCAGAAGATCCTGCTTAAAATACACACCTCGAGTACGCACCTAGACACGCACACCTTAGATTGTAAGCTCCTTCAGGGTAGAGACTGATGTGAAGGTGCTATAAATGTGTAAACGGATGGCGCCATACAAGTACCTGTAATAAATAAAAAGTAATACACCGTTTAGATGAGTATGATTCCTCTTTCAGGGCCAGTCCACACCAAAACGTGGTGCAGAAAATGCGCGTTCCACGTGCGTTTCTCGCATCGCGGGTGAGCACGTTGCCCTTGCGAGAGCGTGTGGTTCCAATGTTTTAGGTTTGCTGGCCCTTTAAGGGACTTTCTCGGAGACAAACATACGATTCTCTGTAGTCTTTCTTGCAGATATTATCGCACAAAGGGAGATTTGCTTCTGCTTTCAGTGTTGGCATAAGGCCCTGAATCTGCTGAGCCGCTGAAAAACCTTCCAGCAGCTGCTCTAAATCCAGCCGTACCACCCTGTAGAGTGCAAGTCTGGTGCCTCAATCCACACGGACTCCAGTGATGATAAGAGAAGACTAGGGTTATATTTACACTATGTGGCCGAAAGTATGTGAACCCCCTCCAACCTGCAAATGACTGAGTTTAGATGTCTTGAGTGAAGTGTCCTGGTAATACTCCACCATACAAAGACACTGTAGACAAATGTGCTCTTCCAACCTTGTGGTAACCGTTTGGTGAAGATCCTTTCCTGTTCCAGAATGACTGACAGTGTCCCTGTGTACAAAGCAAGCTCCATAAAGACGTGGTGTGACCAGTTTGTTGTTGAGGAACTCAAGTTCCCAACCTCAGCCCTCATTCACCCCCAACTGGTTTTTAATCAATTAATTGGTATTTAGAGTTATTTTGTCTAATGGAAATTCCCAGAACATGGCCTGTTGGGCATACTTGAGGACTGCGGTTAGAAACCACTGTTATAGACGATTGCATTCTTTCAATTTTGTGGTAACAGTTTGGTGAAGACCCTTTTCTGTTCCACCATGACTGTGCACCAGGGGACAAAGCCAGCTCCATAAAGGCATGGTTTGAGCAGTTTGGTGTGGAGGAACTCGAGTGTCCTGCACAGCCCTCACCTCAATCCTACTGAACACCTTTGGGATGAATTGTAACAGTGATGGTGAGCCAGGTCTTTTTTTTTTTTTGATGCCCAACGTGGGGTTGGATGTATGGGCCAGGTCTTTTCATCCAACATCAGTCCTATCCTTGCCAGCTTTTCTGTTCTACCATGACTCCATAAAGGCATGGTTTGAGCAGTTTGGTTTGGAGGAACTCGAGTGTCCTGCACAGAGCCCTGACCTCAATTGTACTGAACACCTTTGGGATGAATTGTAACAGTGATGGTGAGCCAGGTCTTTTTTTTATGCCCAACGTGGGGTTGGATGTATGGGCCAGGTCTTTTCATCCAACATCAGTCCTATCCTTGCCAGCTGTTCTGTTCCACCATGACTGTGCACCAGGAGACAAAGCCAGCTCCATAAAGGCATGGTTTGAGCAGTTTGGTGTGGAGGAACTCGAGTGTCCTGCACAGAGCCCTGACCTCAATCCTACTGAACACCTTTGGGATGAATTGTAACAGTGGTGGTGAGCCAGGTCTATTTTTTTTTATGCCCAACGTGGGGTTGGATGTATGGGCCAGGTCTTTTCATTCAACATCAGTCCTATCCTTGCCAGCTCATGATTAAACAACTCTACTATTAATAGAAATGGGATCATCCAACTCCAAACTGTGTGGACTCCCTCCATGTTATTGAGTTCAGGTGTCTTCAGTTAAGAGTACTGTTATTACTACATCATACAAAGAACATTTAGACAGTTGTGCTCTTCTAACTATGTGGTAAAAGTTTGATAAAGACACTTTTCTGTCCCAGCATGACTGTGCCCCTGTGTACAAAGCCAGCTCCATAAAGTCATGGTTTGACCAGCTTGGTTCGGAGTAACTTGAGAGCTGTGAGCTCAACCCCACTGAACACATTTGGATGAAATGGAAGGCTGATGGTCAAGCCAGGTCTTCCCATCCAACAACAGCACTGGCCTAACAAATGGGCACAAGTTCCAACATCTTATGGAAAGCCTTCCCATGGATGGTGGAGGAACTCAAGAGTCATGACCTTAACTCGAATAAGCACCTTCAGGATGAATTGGAACTCTGACAGCCAGGTCGTGTCATCCAACATCAGAACCTGACCTCACAAATGGGCACACATTTCCATAGACACCCTCCAACATCTTGTGGAAAGTCTGGAGTTGGAAGAGTGGAGGCTGTTATAGCCACAAAGAGGGTCAAGTCCTAATTATGGCGATGGGGAGAGCAACTCCATAATAATGGCCATAGGGGGGGCTCCATCTTAATGGCCATGGGAGAGGGGCAACTCCATATTAATGGCCATGGGGGCATGGAGGTGACTCACAAATGGCCAATTTCCATAGACACCCTCCAACATGTTGTGGAAAGTCTGGAGTCAGAAGAGTGGAGGCTGTTATAGCCACAAAGGTGGTCAGGTCCTAATAATGGTCATGGGGAGAGTAAATCCATATTAATGGCCATGGGGGGATCTAAATAAATGACCATGGGTCGAGAAACTCCATATTATTGGCCATGGGGGAAAACTCCATATTATTGGCCATGGGCATATGGGAGTGACACCATATTAATGGCCTTTGAGGTATGGGGGTGACTCCATATTATTGGCCATGGGCATATGGGAGTGACTCCATATTAATGGCCTTTGAGGTATAGGGGTGACTCAATATTAATGGATATGGGGATATGGAAGTGGCTCCATATTAATGGCAAGGGGGATATGGGAGTGACCCCATATTAATGGCCATGGAAGTATGGGGGTGACTCCATATTAATGGCCATGGGGATATGAAAGTGACTCCTTATTACTGGCCATGGGGATATGGGTATGACTCCATATTAATGGACATCGAGTATAGGGGTGACTCCATATTAATGGACATAGGGATATGGGAGTGACTCCATATTAATGGCTATGGAAGTATAGGGGTAACTCCATATTATTGGCCATGGGTATATGGAAGTGACTCCTTATTAATGGCCATGAGGATATGGGAGTGACTCCATACTAATGGCCATGGGGATATTGGGGGATGACTCCAACTTCATATTAATGTCTATGATTTTGGAATGAGATGTCCAACATGCTCATATAGGTGTGATGGCCAGGTGTCCACAAATGTTTGATCATATAGGGTAAAATAAAAACCCTGGTAAATATAGGATCAGAATAGCTTTGCCTATATGCACCACCCATTTCCAAGCCTTAACCCTGGGCAGTAATAGGTTTGTGGAATGTATAACCTTCTGTTGCACAGAGTAGGATGTGATGGAGCCAACATTGATTTTGCAGTAAAATTACTTTAATGGAAATCTTTCTCAATGGACTGCTTAGGCCATATCTGTGTGAAAAAAGCCCCATGACTTTCATGTCATAATGAACACATGGCTTTGTTGCTAAACAAAGGCTTTGGGTAAACGTTAGCATTGGAGTTAGAGTTAGCATTACTGTTAGGATTAGGGTTCCTCTGTTCCTCTATAACTAACGTCATATTCCCAGATGTTGAGGAGCTCTTTTCTGGCACAAGAATGAGTCAAGAAGAGATTAAAAAAGCTTCCTTAATCTGGGGCCATTTACATCCAATTAAAAACCAACTGAAATCAGCCTTCCAACGCATTTCATAGAAATGGTGAAATTTAACGAACAACGTGCCTATTTTTCATTAAGTTTTAAGCAAAAAGAAAACTCTGAATTTTGCTTATTCTTGGAGACGAGAATCAGAATTTGCAAATGAAGATTAACCCATTCCCGGCAGCCCCGGTGTCCTTTTGAACAGTTTGGAATGGCACTCTTGCAGTGGTCATGTGATCAAAAGTCAGTCCTACTGGCCACCAGTATTTAAACCCAACTGAGAGCCGTCAGTTGCCCAGTGAAGCATACAGTATGTACAGCATGTGGGCATTAAAGCACACCCTTTTGTTGCTGCACATATGTGTAGGGTAGTTGTAAAGGCTAAATTTGGGGGAGGGGACAAATATGGTGCAATCACGAAAATTTTAGAGATGCAGCCAAAATTGCCGCATGTATTAGTAAATACGATTTGAATAATCTCCTAATCCATCATTCCTCTGCTCACTAATGCTGGTGGATCAACATGACAGCAGACATGTAACATTATATCTTTATTGTTTTTTATCTGGAGAGCTATATGTTACCTGTTATTGCACAACACCGCTGCCTGTTAAAGGACAAGGCCAACGTGATCATTGCATTCTCAAGGAAAAAAAAAATTAATATTATTGATGAAAAAACATTGCTAAACTCTGAAAGATACTTTATATGGTCATTGTATCTTATTTTAAGTGTTCGCAGCTACTTAAATCTGGATATCTGCAACCAAGTATAATGACCATTCGAAGAACAGGGGGCAGATCCCGACCTCGATGTATTGTCCATGGCAGTGGTTCCCAACCGCAGTCAAGTGATATCTCCAACAGGTCATGTTTTTGGAATCTTACTTGAATAAAATAGTTGTCTTTAATACCAAACCATTGTCATTGATTTAAAGACCTGTGCAAGGTGAAGGAAAGCCTGAAAACATAATCAGTGCCCATCAGTGCAGCCTCATCAGTGCCTATCATTGCCCATCAGTGCAGCCTCATTAATGCCTATCATTGCCCATCAGTGCAGCCTCATCAATGCCTATCATTGCCCATCAGTACAGCCTCATC
Source organism: Lithobates clamitans (assembly GCA_037952925.1). NCBI lineage: Eukaryota > Metazoa > Chordata > Amphibia > Anura > Ranidae > Lithobates > Lithobates clamitans. The sequence continues at coordinate 25,111 of JBBGZY010002800.1, read as the reverse complement.
GGTGCCTATCAGTGCCTATCAGTGCCCATCAGTGCAGCCTCATCAGTGCCCATCAGTGCAGCCTCATCAGTGCCTATCAGTGCCCATCATTACAGCCTTATCAATGCCTATCATTGCCCATCAGTGCAGCCTCATCAATGCCTATCAGTGCCCATCAGTACAGCCTCATCAGTGCCTATCATTGCCCATCAGTGCAGCCTCATCAATGCCTATCATTGCCCATCAGTGCAGCCTCATCAGTGCCTATCATTGCCCATCAGTGCAGCCTCATCAATGCCTATCATTGCCCATCAGTGCAGCCTCATCAATGCCTATCATTGCCCATCAGTACAGCCTCATTGGTGCCTATCATTGCCCATCAGTGCAGCCTCGTCAGTGCCTATCATTGCCCATCAGTGCAGCCTCATCAATGCCTATCAGTGCCCATCAGTACAGCCTCATCGGTGCCTATCATTGCGCATCAGTACAGCCTCATCGGTGCCTATCATTGCCCATCAGTGCAGCCTCATCAATGCCTATCAGTGCCCATCAGTACAGCCTCATCGGTGCCTATCATTGCCCATCAGTACAGCCTCATCGGTGCCTATCATTGCCCATCAGTGCAGCCTCATCAGTGCCTATCAGTGCCCATCAGTGCAGCCTCATCAGTGCCTATCAGTGCAGTCTCAGCAGTGCACATCATTGAAAAAGGAAATTACTTATTTTCAAAATTCCACAAGACAAAGAAACATTTTTTTTCAAAATCTTCGGTCTATTTTCGTTTTTTTAGCAAACAAATAAAAATCCCCAGTGGTGATTAAATGAAAACAAAAACAATGATACAAATTTCATATGTGTACAGTGTTGTATGGCCGCGCAATTGTCATTTAAAGTGTGACAGCGCTGAAAGCTGAAAATTGGCCTGGGCTGGAAGCGGGTAAAAGTGCCCGGTAGACAAGTGGTTAACAGAAAATGGCAGTCGTTTATGATACACAGCGCTCCTCACTGACCGTCCGGTTTACTTTTACTTAAAAAAAGGTACCCCAGATGTATCCTGACTCTTTGTATCATTAATTACTGTACCCCCATCTTATTGCCCCAACTAGACTTGCACAAAAAATATCCCGACACAAAGGTTGGAGTAAAATGGCCGTTTTCAGTCCCTTTATTAAAAATTAACACGCTGGCTGCCAAATCCCCTGCGGCCCCAAGTTGCCTGACAAGGTGTTTTAACCCTGACTTGCCCGGCTTCCCTGTGCTCCTCTTCATGCTAGCCCTATGCTATTTTTTGGGCTGTACTTTAGATACACGACTCCTGTAGTGGCTCCTATGCCATGCAGAGGAATCATATTTCTCAGCATTTAGAATTTCATCTGTGACATACAATACATTCATACCAAAGAAAATTTCTGACTTTGTCCTCCCTTTAAGAAGATTGTTAATTCTCCCCCAGACGCAGCCCTTTTAACCTGAAATCCTCCTTAGTGTGCGGCAGATGGTACAGGGAAACAAACAAGGCTCCATGGGATGTCTACAGGGGAATCCCAGCTGTAAGAGTTGGACACTTGGGCCAAATCCCCCATGATATGATTCATTCCCAGCAGCTGGCAAGGGCCCGACGCAGCTGTACTGGACACACTCCCATGCATTGATCCTTCAGACAGAGCAAAGATCAGAGAGGGAAATCTCTGGACGGTCTGAAATCATCATACTGTAAGATTTAGGTCATCCAAAAAGATCTTCCCATGTTTTCCAATACGATACGTCATGACCTCATTCCTCTTTGCAAGTCTAGCATCCAGCCCTGTAATGCATAGCTTCCGTATCTTTTAGGTGTGTGCAGACCAGCCTATCCCAACTTTTTTACCCCAGAGGAACCCTTAAAATAGTTTTCAGGTCTTGGGGAATCTTTTACTCCAATTAATTGGCGGTCATTGGGAAAAATGCCCCTTTAACCATGCTGGTCAGAAAGCCTCCCTTTCAGACAGTTACAAATACCATTAGGGTCATGCAGCTGGCTCTGTCAAGGGGTGTTGGCCCAAGAACTAAGCAGGCATCATCAAATGGTAGGCCAATCAATCACAGCTCAAAGATTACCAAACAACCTCTGGAGGAATTCTGAGGTTCCTCCAGAAGTTGCTTGGGGTTCCTTGGGCCATGGCTGGTTGACCTACCATTTGATGATTCCTGTATAGTTCTGGGACCAACATCCCCCCCCAAGGGTTCCTCCAGAGATTGTGTGGGGTTCCTTGGGCCAGGGCTGATTGACCTACCATTTGATTATTCCTATATAGTTCTGGGACCAACATCCCCCCTAGGGTTCTTTCAAGGATTGTTTGGGGTTCCTTGATCCACGGCTGATTGACCTACCATTTAATGATTCCTGTATAGTTCTGGGACCAACATCCCCCCCCAAGGGTTCCTCCAGAGATTGTGTGAGGTTCCTTGGGCCAGGGCTGATTGACCTACCATTTGATTATTCCTGTATAGTTCTGGGACCAACATCCCCCCCTAGGGTTCTTTCAGTGATTATTTGGGGTTCCTTGATCCACGGCTGATTGACCTACCATTTGATGATGCCTGCATAGTTCTGAGGCCAACACACTCTACCCCCAAGGTTTCCTCCAGATATTGTTTGGGTTGCTTGAGCCACAGATGATTAACCATTTGGTGATGCCTGTATAGTTCGACTCCCCCCCCCAGGGATCACCCAGAGGTTGTTTGGGGTTTCTTGAACCAAGGGTGACTGACCTACCATTTAATAATGCCTGTATAATTCTGGGGCCAACACGCCCTACCTCCAAGGGTTCCTCCAGAGATTGTTTGGGGTTCCTTGGGCCACAGATGAAAATCATTTGGTAATGCCTGTAGTTCTACTCCCCCCCTCCAAAGAGTTCCTCCAGAGGTTCCTCCAGAGGTTGTTTGGAGTTCCTTGAGCCATGGCTGATTGACCTACCAGTTGATGATACCTGCATAGTTCTAAGGCCAACACCCCTTGAGGGAGGGGGGGACACTTCAGACACCAACACTATTTCCTGTGTACCAATGAGTGCCTGTGAACAAATCATGGGCTTTCTTTGGTCGATAACCAACAAATTAACAGTGTTTTATTCCCATTCGTATTAAAACATTATCAAAAACACATTTCTCAGGGTTGCGTGCCATTGCTCAACTCCTTTCTTTACACACAGATATTTCTTGAAGACAATAACCTCCAAACCTCATATTCAGCTCATATGTCTAATTACTGCTGCCAATTATTCTTTTGTCTTTCAATTCTCCAGACCAGGGTTCTCCAGACTTTCTAACCAAAGGGCTAGTTTCCTGTACTTCAAAATTTAAGGGGGCCAAACAGTGGCCAGTAGGAGTAGAAACTGTCATTGGTGTCAGTGGAAGGAATAGTGCCCCATCATTTTTGTGTCTATGGTAAGAATAGTGCCCTATTGTTGGTGTCAGTGGAGGAATAGTGGCCCATCATTGGTATCAGTGGGAGGAATAGTGCCTCATCATTGGTATCAGTGGGAGGAATAGTGCCCCATCATTGGTATCAGTGGGAGGAATAGTGCCTCATCATTGGTATCAGTGGGAGGAATAGTGCCCCATCATTGGTGTCAGTGGGAGGAATAGTGCCCCATAATTGGTGTCAGTGGGGGGAATAGTGCCCCATCATTGGTGTCAGTGGGAGGAATAGTGCCCCATCATTGGTGTCAGTGGGAGGAATAGTGCTCCACCTTTGGTGTCGTTAGAAGGAATAGTGCCCCATCGTTGGTGTAATTGAAATGAACAGTGCCCTATCACTGTTGTTAGGGGGAAGAATAGTGCCCTGTCACTGGTGTCATTAAAAGAAATAGTGCCCCATCGCTGGTGTCCTTAAAAGGAATAATGCTCCATTGTTGGTATTAGTGGAAGGAAGAGTGCCTCAAGGGCCAGATATAGGCAAGCAAAGGGCCACATCCAGCCCCCGGACCATAGTTTGGAGACCACTGCTCCAGACAATACTTGAGGGGCACTTCTCAAATACTTTTTCTAGATTTTAAATCTGATTCTTCAGGAGAAAAATAGGTAGTAGATAAGGCTAGTTTAGCCTTCAGCCAGTCAAACATCCAACTTGTCCCATAATTGGAGGCGAGGGGCTGCAGGGGATATGAGGAACTCTGAAGGTAAAAATGAGTTCCCAATATACAAAATATGTCAATGGACATCCAAAGGATGATAAGATGAATTGAATATTCAGTTTACAACATCAACCACAGATGATTCAAACTTTAGACCACTATGGTATAAATGAGATGGTCCCCAACTAAGAAAATACTATTGATATAGAGGTGGAAATAAGCTTCATTCAGCCTGGGGGGCTCCCCTCTCTGTGGTATGGAGTTGTACTGAGGGTCCATCTAAGCCATGTAATTACAGTAGATGCCCATTTGCTGGAAGTACCCCATCTACAGTACTATATTGACAGTGCCCCTTAGGTTTTGGTTGGATGTACGTCATCTCTACATCACTATATCGATAGTGTGGGGACTTATCTTGTTTATACCATCATCATCACACTGACTTCCAAATCTAAAGATCCCCTCTTGCCTACCCCCACCATCTAAGCTTGGCAATTGGTCAGCAAGGCTTCCTTTCATATCAGGGTGACGGTGTTTTGTGATTTGCTGCCCAGACCCCCAAAAACTGCATTCTGGTAGGAGGGGAGTAGGTCACATGTTCTCATGTACACGGGAATACTGGTATTTCTGAAAGCTTCAAAAGACGAATAGGGAGCATGGTGAATATATAGTGAGTGAGGCAATGGCATCCCTAGGGGGGGGGGCAGAGGGGGCCCTGACCCCCCCCCAACATTATGCTGTGCCCCACCATGTGCCCCACCCAATAAATTTTGCCAGACCAGCGCTGTCAATAGCAGGGGCAGGACAGCAAGAGGAGGCTGGGGAACCCCACAGTGGCAGAACACCAGGGCCCGGAGGCAAGACAACCCTTGCAACCCTGATAGTTCTCCCACTGCTTTGGATCCTTATATTTTCTTGGTATGCTGGTGACATATATCTCTTGTTTTCTGCCACCCTGGGGGGGCCCAATACAGTAGGAAGAGAGCTCACTGCAGAACATGTGAAAGGGCCGTTGTGGGGTCGTAGTAAAGGGCCCCAGTATATATATATATATATATATATATATATATATATATATATATATATATATATATATATATATATATATATATATATATATATATATATATATATTAATATATATATATATATATATATTAATATATATATATATATATATATATATATATATAAAATCTCTCTATCTATATCTATATATATCTAGATATAGATATAGATATATGCATTTTTTAGTTGCCCCCTACTTTTGTCCCTGTCCCCCCATGTGCCCCCCCTAAATATGAAAGCTGGAGACGCCACTGGAGTGAGGTGATCTGTCAAGAGAACCTTCAAAGCAAGAACGTTACATCACAACACACCAAGGTTCTCCAGAATGGCTCCAAAGCTTTATTCATCGATCACATCACAGTTACAGTGGTGAAGAATGACCCCTTCATCAGGCATGGAAGCGCAGGACCCCATCACATGCTTGATAAAGGCTTCAAAATAATCGCTACTGTAACTACTTGATGTGGTGGTGACATACTTCTTGCTTTGAATGTCCTCAGTTTCCAGCCAGTGGACACTGCGGCGCCCTTTTACCAGTTTCAGGAACGTGCATTGGGAATATTGTGCTTGAACCTGCCATGTTGGCCTGCTTTGGAACAAGGAGATTTTGGAATAGGCCCTGGAACAGGGATCATGAGGGCCCTTCATGGTTTTTTTTTTTTGCACCATGGCCCTGAAGGTCCTAGCTACACCTCTGGTGGGAAGGGCAGTGACATGACTCCTCAGGGTAAGCTCCGACTCCCAGGGTGGACTCGAGTCTCCGTGCCTTCTTGCCCTAATTTCCGTCATTCGGTAATATTTCATCTCTGAGCCATCAAAGCAAAATAGTAAACCGATTTTGGCAGTGGAGGATTGTGGGTCGCGTTTACAAGGTAAGTCTGCCAGAAGGAAAACACTCCTATCAGATAGAACCTAATTTTTGTGTAGTAAGTCAGTTTTATACAGAGGGTTCCGCCCTTCCGCGGCTTCATTCATCTTTCCTCCCTCCCTAGGTTGTCACATTTTACAGCCCCATAAGTTGGTCCATCGGGCTGTTTAATCTTTCCCGGGAAGTTCTTTCATCAATGTTTGCTTAGCAAATCCTTGACCCTGTGCAGATAAAAAGCGAGAGTGAGACTTGGAGGAAATCATATTCGCCACTTTTCCTTTAACTCACTTGGAGGATAAAGATTCCAGAGCGAGCCCGAGCAAGAAAAAAAAAAAAAAACAACCCACCGTATCAACGCTGTCCAGCAAACGCTGCAGCTGCGCTTAAGTCAAGAACTCAACTCAGTTTAGCTTTAATGAAGTCCATTGACTGAAAGCTTTCAATCAGCCATTGCGTAATTCTGAAGCTGTAAATAAAGACATCTGCTCTCAGGCTCATTAGTGTGACCTAAAGCCTAGGCAAAGGATCACATGGTCTCTGGTTACAAGGCGCACTGTGGGTGTTTTGAGTCATTAAAGATTGCAGATGTAGCAAGGTCTCCTGCCTTGTCCAGTCTAATGAGAATTTTCCTGGCCAGAGATAGCTGACATCCTTCTGTATGTGGTGGACTGTGAGGCATAGTGGGTGCAAGGTGGACAAAGTTATTGGGCGCCAGACACTTCTTGGATGTAAAAGAGGTTTTATTTCTCTTAACAGTCCTTCCTGTATTTTTGGAGGAAAGAGGGTTAGGGCCAGGATACCCTTAAATAGTTGTAGATTCAATTGGCAGACTCCGAGACTTCAATAGGAGGACAGCTGTGCAGGGAAAGGCCCCAGCAAGGCACCACGTCTGCACATGCAGGAATGCTGTCTCTTATGGCAACGGTCTTTAACAGTTCCTAACTCAATTGTAACAGTTCCTTCAGCTTCACTACAACTGTCTCTTGTAGTTCTTCAACACTGAACTCCTGGTCTCTCACTAGACCCTCTGATTCACTTCCTCTGAATCCCTTGAGCTCCTCCAATATCTGCGGTGGTATCTCCCTCAAGCATCACCCCCGCTTCCTTGCTGGGTCCCTAGCTTGGCACTCCAAATACTTCTCAAGTGTCACACCTGCTGACTGGCTCGGTCCCTGGCTTGACACACAAGGCTGCTCTGCAAGCGTCTCCTCCGCTGGTTGGGTCCCTGGCTTGATCACCACCTGAAGTTTCCCGATTCACCACCGTGCCCATTCGGTGAGAATGCTCCTCCGGTACTTGCTTGAGTTACTCACTGTGGTCCCCAGTAATAAGGTGTTTGGACCCTTTGTGGCGACAGCTTCTCTTCTACCTCCGACCACTGACAGGTTCTCCGGCCGACAGAACCGTCACTTCTGGTTGGACTGCAAGCCACAATCCCAACCCTGCTCTGCCCTCTCACTTCTGGATAGGCCCTCACACAGCCTAGCAGCCAGATCCCCCCGAGATAGGCCCAGGCTCCAGCCTAGCAGCCCGGGGCACACAACCTAGTCCGGGTGGCACAGAACATAGATCACCTAACCTCACCCAAATATATAGGCTCTCCCAGCAGGCCAAGGGATTCAAGAAAACCCCTGCCCATTGGCTAAGATACCCTACATACCCGTAACCTGACCTTGGGTTTCCCTTTTCGTATCTAGTACCACCAAGTATCTGGCCACCTGGTGGTAGAAGAGAAAAGTGCAACAAGGCCAAACATAGACAGAAATCAATGGATCTCTAACAATTGACCAGGATAACTACTCCTGGCAAGTAAATTTGTGAGGAGCATCCCTGACTAAGCCCCAGGGCACTACACAGAGAATGTGTTGGTTTAAATTAGACAGGTTCTGTTGAATTTAAAAAATTTAAAGCAGACCTTCAGACCTTCTCTTGGGTGGCTTAACCTCCCTCCCTGACTCCGCCATTGTGGCGCATGTGCTGAAGACTCCACCTGGCCTTCCAGCAGGTCAGCCACCAGCACCATAACAACCAATGACACTCAAGCATGGTGTTATTCCTTGTTATGATGATAGCGGCTGGTTCACCAGCACCACAGTGACACATGATTCTAATCCAAGGCAGGCGACGTGCAGGACCACCACCCCCCCCCAGCATTTGTTAGATGATTGAAGGTCATCCTCTCCAGACCTCCACCGCTCCCCACCCTCTGCTGCACTGCTGGAACCAAAAGTTAGGGTTCTGAGGTGAAGAGGGGACTGTATGATTGAGGAGCTCTGTGATGGGGGACTTGGGGGTTCTGTACTGCGGGGGACTTTGATGTGATATGGGGATTTATGTATAGAGAGCCTCTTATGTATAGGGGGAAACTATTCTAATGGGGGGGGGGGGTTCTCTGACATGAAGGGGTGACTCCAACATGAACAGAGATCTTTGACATGATGGAGGACTCTTATGTGATGGAGGACCTCAGATGTGATGGGGGCACTCCATGGGGGGATGGGGGGATGAGGGGACTCTAATGTGAATTGGGGTCTCTGATGTGACGGAGGACCTCTGATGTGATGGGGAAACCTCTGATGTGAGGGAAGGACCTCTGATGTAAGGGGAGACCTCTGATGTAAAAGAGGGACCTCTGATGTGATGGGGGCACTTCTGATGTGAAAGAGGGCCTCTGATGTGATGAGGTGAATCTGATGTGAGGTGGGCTCTCTGATGTTATGTGTGGGCCTCTGGTAAGAAGGGGGAATTCTGATGTGAAAGGGGACGCTGGTGTGGTGGGGGGATGTTTAATGTGAAGGGGGAGGGGCCTCTAATATGATAAGGGGGGGGCTTTGATGTGATAGGGGTACTTCTGAAGGGAAGGAAGGCCTCTGATGTGATGGAGTTAATTGGGGTCTTTAATGTGAAGGAGGTCCTTTGATGTGATAGGAGGACCTCTGATGTGTTGAAGAGCCCCTGATGTGATGGGGAGACCTCTAATGTGATGGAGGACCTCTGATGTGATGGGGGACCTCTGATTTGATGGGGGTTGCCTCTGATGTGATGGGGGAGACCTCTGATGTCATGGGGGAACCTCTGATGTGTTGGGGAGACCTCTGATGTGAAGGAAGGACCTCTGGTGTGATGGTGCGACCTCTGATGTGATAGGAGGACCTCTGATGTGATGGGGAACCTCTGATTTAATGGGGGGACCTCTGATGTGATGGGGGAGACCTCTGATGTGATGGGGGAACCTCTGATGTGTTGGGGGAACCTCTGATGTGTTGGGGAGACCTCTGATGTGAAGGAAGGACCTTTGGTGTGATGGTGTGACCTCTGATGTGATGGTGTGACCTCTGGTGTGATGGGAGGACCTCTGATATGATGGGGAGACCTCTGACGTGATGGGGAGACCTCTGATGTGATAGAAGGACCTCTGATGTAATAGGAGAACTTCTGATGTGATGGGAGGACCTCTAATGTGATGAGGAGACCGCTGATGTGATAGAGGGACTACTCATGTAAGGGGGAGACCTCTGATGTGATGGAAGGACCTCTGATGTGATGGGGCACTTCTGAAAGTAAGGAGGTCCTCTGATGCGATGGGGTCTCTGATGTGATGGGGAGATTATGATGTGAAGTGGAGCATATGATGTGATGGGGGGCTTCTAAAGTAAAGTTCCTTTCGTCAAGGCGGTTCTGTGCTTTGTTCCAGGCTCAGGTTTCTTTACGCGTTTTTACATTTTAGGTTGGGGTGTCCCTAGATTTTGAAAACTTTAAAAAGGTGTCACGATTGACAAAACGTTGAGAAATGGTGGATTATGTTATATGGTTAATATACCGGTAATTGGTTTCTTTATTTTGAACCCAATAATAAAGAGCAGGGGTCAGTTTTATTCCAGAATAGTGCAGTTTGTATTTTTCTATTTTATTTTTTTATAGTTTTCTGGTCGGGTTTTCTGTAAACGGCCAACCACACTTCCACTAAGAGATGAGCAAAGTCAAGAAAAAAAAAAAAAAAGATATAGAGTTTTAAGAAAACGCTGAACTTGCAGGCCGGACTCTAATCACCTGCTGATTTTTTTTTTGTGCACAACATCTAGATGTGAAATGAGAATGTTACAAAGAGTGTCATTCCTGCAGAGCCTAATCTTCAGGAGGTCGGAGGTCAACCGAAAAGTGACCTGGAACAGCAATAACTTTTACACTCTGCTCCCTAAGTCGATTTGACATGTTTGCTATAAATATCTTCCTGCCTCGCACATGGACAACGCTCCCTGGCAGCAGACCAGCAGCACACTGGGCTTGGCAACATCTGCAGGCCCCACATGGAGCATCAGGTCCCTCAGGGAGCTGTTATTGCCTACAGAAGGTTGCAATCAGGAGCTGGGATGACCATGGTCAGGGGTCAGTGGAAGGGGCAGCCTCCAGCTACTTCTGCTGTCCTGTCCCAGGATCTGCAAGCCAGGCAAAGCAAACAAAGTGAAAAAGTCCAATCACAAACAGACTGTGACCTCTCCTGGCCTCCACTGGTCACCATGATCACCAGCTTCCGGTGCTGACCCAGGATGGCTCTGCAGCAGTTCCAGAGCGCAATGGCAGCTAATCAAATGTCAGGAAAAGGGGGGAGGGGATGGTGACAGCTTTGCTGGATGAAATACAGAATCCTTCCTCTAGTGAAAGTTCTCATTACCAGTTGGGAAGCATTTGGATGCCATGAGGGGGACTTTAACCACCTAGAACAAAAAATAGGCATCTTCATGGGCTAAAAATGAATGATATCATATTGCTGGTTACATAGTGATTGTCCGAGAAACTGAAATTACAAAATAGCAAAAATTAAAAAAGATTGGATACAACGTAACATTTAAAATGATTTATTTCCCCCTGTCGAGTTTATGGAGCAATACCTTCAAGAGGTCCCAAGTTTGAGGAACGGTGCATGTATAACTGACTTAATGATTCACTCAAAAGTTTAGAAATATTATTTGAGGGAAAAGTGATGGGGTACCGGGGGGGTCCAAATATATCATTACTAATACAGCATCCAGGGGAAGAGTCAAATAAAAGGATAGAGGGAACTATGGAGAAAGAAAGAAAGAAAGAAAGAAAGAAAGAAAGAAAGAAAGAAAGAAAGAAAGAAAGAAAGAAAGAAAGAAAGAAAGAAAGAAAGAAAGAAAGAAAGAAAGAAATGACACAGGGGAATGACAGTGGAATGAAGCTAGGAAGGAAAAAAGGAAGAAAAGAAATGTAAGGAATGAAAAGGGGAAATGAGAAATGATGAAGGACAAGAACAAATGAAGCAAGGAAGAAAAAATGTAAGTAAAAAACAAAGGAAGAGGTCAATGAAGTAGACGTAAGGGTGGAGTGGCAAAAGGACTGAACAGACAAGGGGAGGGAAAGATGGAAGGAAGGAAGGAAGGAAGGAAGGAAGGAAGGAAGGAAGGAAGGAAGGAAGGAAGGAAGGAAGGAAGGAAGGAAGGAAGGAGGGAAGGAAGGAAGGATGAAAGAGATGAAGAGAGGAATGATGAAATTTTTTAGGACAGAAGAAAGGAAAGATGAAATAGAGTAACAGCAGAGGAAAGAAATGAAGGTAGGAAGGAAGGAAAGAAGGATGGAATGAATGAGGAAAGGAAGGGAATTAGAAAGAGAGGAAGGATAAAATAGAGGAATAACAGAGGTAGAATAAAGAAAACTTCATATGCTCGCCGCTATTTTTTGATATCTCTGGCATCCTATACGATACCAATGCGATTATTTCATCACCTTCTGGTAAGTGCATGACCATTAGGCCGGCGATGTAAGGAATGTTTGTTTAATAAACTTTTTAAACGGTATCACACTATTTGGAGTTTATTTTCTCTGCATATCACGATTATCTTTGGATCATCATCTGTGGGGAAATCCCTGGAATTTGATAGGCTGACTGCTCTTTTTGCCAAAACACGAGAGTGTGAGGCAATATTAGCTGGTGAGTGTACATCTGACTGGGAAGTGGGACCACGTATGTTCACACGGTGTGGTGACAGCTGGAAACTCAATATCATAAGTCTGAATGTGAAGTTGCTTATGGACTATTAATGGACTAGCAATTTTTTTATGCATTCCTGTGCACTCTTTCACTGAGGGGACTTTTTTGAGTGAATTCATCATTTCTAAGCGCTACTTTTTACCTTTCATATATATATACTTATAGGCAGGGCTTTTTTTCAGGGGGAACTTGGTGGAACTTAGTTCCACCACCTCTGGCTCAGACCCTTTGGTGCCTGCTCACCACAATCACTTGTAAACACAGAAGTCTGGTTTCTGTGTTTATAAGTGACAGCTCTGCACTCTGTATGTAATGCAATCCTGGTATTTAATGCCCCTTTAAGACCCTCCTACTGTTTTCGTGAAATTTGACTGAACACACCCATTATTTGATATGATTTGGAGGGTGTGTGTAAGGGGAGGGGTTTTGTGGGGCCGTGGTTAAGTTCTAGCACCTATTGTTTAAGAAAAAAAGGCCTGCTTATAGGTAATAATGTTTTAAGAAATAAAAATAGTAAAAAGTAAGTAAGTAAGGGATGACACAAGGAAGGGAGAAATGACAAAAGGACTGAATAAAGGAAGCATGGAAGAAAGGGAGGGAAGGAAGGAAGGAAGGAAGGAAGGAAGGAAGGAAGGAAGGAAGGAAGGAAGGAAGGAAGGAAGGAAGGAAGGAAGGAAGGAAGGAAGGAAGGAAGGAGGAAAGAGGAAAGTAAGGAGGAAAGAGATGGAAAGAGGAATTACCAAATTATGGAGGACAGAAGAAAGAATAGAAGGATGAAATTGAGAAATAACAGAGGAAATAAATTAAGGTAGGAAGGAAATAAGGAAGGAAGTAATGGATAAAGGTAGGAAGGGAATTAGGAAGGAAGAAACAATAAAATAGAGGAATGCCAGAGGGAAGAAACAAAGGTTGAAAAGAAAGAAGGAATCAGAAAGAATGATGATGAAATATAGGGAGTAAGGAAAGAAAGAAGAAAGGATGAAAGAAAGAAAGAAAGAAAGAAAGAAAGAAAGAAAGAAAGAAAGAAAGAAAGAAAGAAAGAAAGAAAGAAAGATGATGAAATGAAGGAAGGAAGGAAAGAAAGAAAGATGAAAGAGATGGCGAGAGGAATGATGGAAGTATTGAGGAAAGAAGAAAGGAAAGATGAAATAGAGGAACTGCAGGAGGAAAGAAATTAAGGTAAGAAAGGAAAGAAGGAAAGAATGAATGAGGGAAGGAAGGTAATTAGAAAGAAAGGAAGGATAAAATAGGGGAATAACAGAGGGAAGAAATAGAGATAGTAAGAAGAAAGAAAGTAACTAAGGGATGACACAAGAAAGAGAGAAATGACAAAAGGACTGAATAAATGAAGTGTGGAAGAAAGGGAGGGAAAAAAGGAAGGAAGGAATTAAGAAAGGAAGGACAAAAAAGATGGAAAGAGGAATTACCAAATTATAGAGGACAGAAGAAAGAATGGAAGGATGAAATGGAGGAATAACAGAGGAAAGAAATGAAGGTAGGAAGGATAGAAGGAAGGAAGTAATAGATGAAAGAAGGAAGGGAATTAGGAAGGAATGAAGGAAGGATAAACTAGAGGAATAACAGAGGGAAGAAACAGAAATGGAGTAAGTAAGGGATGACGTAAGGGAAAGAGAAATTATAAAAGGAATAAATAGAGGAAGCATTGGAGGAAGGGAGGAATGGAAGGAAGGAAGGAAGGAAGGAAGGAAGGAAGGAAGGAAAAGAGGAATTAGGGAAGGAAGGAGAGATTTAGAAAAAATGATAAAATATTAGAATAACTGAGGGAAGGAATGAAGGCAGAACAGAATGAAGCAAGGAAGAAAGAAAATAAAAGATGAAGGTTGAGGTCGATGAAGTAAAGGAAGGCAGAATGGTAAGAGGACTGAATAGAGGAAGAGTGGAAGAGAGGGAAAGACAGAAGGAAGGTAGGAAGGAAGGACGGAAAGACAATGATGAAAAATAGGAATGTCTGAGTGAAGGAATGAAGGATCAGAAAGAAGGAAGGAAGATAAAATGTAAAAAGTGAAGTTAGGGAGGGCAGGATGACAAAAAGACTGTAAAGCGCAAGGGAGGGAGGGAGGAAGGAAGGAAGGAAGGAAGGAAGGAAGGAAGGAAGGAAGGAAGGAAGGAAGGAAGGGAGGAAGGAAGGGAGGGAGGAAGGAAGGGAGGAAGGAAGGAAGGAAGGAAGGAAGGAAGGAAGGAAGGAAGGAAGGAAGGAAGGAAGGAAGGAAGGAAGGAAGGAAGGAAGGAAGTGAGGGATGAAAAGGGAGATGGGAATGACCAAAGGACAGAATAATGAAGGGGTGGAAGAAAGGGAGGGAGACAGAAAGGTACTCTTGAAGCCAATAGGAAAATATACTGATCACTTGTTTTCATTAAGGAAGTTCTTATTCAGCTCTACTGGTCCTTTAAGATAGAAATTGACTTTGGTGGTGGCAATCAGGACATGTGGGAGGCCCAGGCTTCTTAAATAGTTAATAAGTAATGTCTCACTAGAGCTGCCTGTCATTTTATCTTGTCTGATTACCAAACCAATAAAACAACTGCTGAACTCCAAGCTAAAAAATTCCAGGAAATATCACCACAGTGTCTTTGAAACATGGTTCTGCAGCCTCATTCACTGTCTACGAATGCTGAATCAGCAAGGTCACTACAGTCTACTGATTACCCTCCACCTACCTGTTGTGTAAATAAAAGTGGAAATGCTAAAATATGTAATTTAGAGCCGGGCTTTCTGGTGATTCTTTGCCCTTGGGTTCTCAGCTTCACCCACTTGCTGTGACCATTTCAAGTAGGACTCACTCTCGCCCCTTATTGGCAATGGAGCCATGGGTGAGACTCTTGGTTTTGACTTGGCTTGGCTTAGTCATGGCTGGCATCATTAAAACAAAATCTAATCACAGGTTCCTATCGATAGTCTACCTCACTGCACTGTAGTCTACCTCAGCTACTACTGATTGTTCAACCCCTTTCTACCTCTACACAAATTTTATAAACCAAGTGAATAGCTTCAGAGTCATCTATAATATTTATACCTGCCCCACCATCAGAAAAAAGGCTTTTTTTCTTTAGAGAATATCATTTCAGCAATGCATCGAATTTCCTGTGTTGATTCTCATTGTGACTGACAGTAGAATTAGCCAACCAGAGTGCAGACTGATAAACGTACTGGCCTAAGAAAAATCTTAACCTTTGTCTTGGAGGAAAGAGAAGACATTGCTGTTGATTTAATTAAGCCTCTTCTGAAATCTGGTGGGTGGTGATTGGAGACCAGAGATCTCTCTGGAGCAGTTGGAATGTCTGAGAGATCAAACTAGTGGAGTATCAAAGTATTATTTAGGTTTTGAAGTTCTCTAATCTTCTCTAATCTTCTGAGGGTCTCAACCTTCTGCCCAATTTGGACATTGTCAGCGCGACACTTCATTCTCCAAAGAAAAGGGAACAATCATGTCCAACGTATAGCAGCTTTCCCATAAAGGAGCAAAGGGAAAGTCTAATGCAGGTGTAGCATTCACCCCATAAAGAGCCATTGGATTTGTTTTGGTCCTCTTACCCTGCCCAGTGATGACCCACACTGTACCTGGACCTGAGAAACAGCGACACACCTGAAACTGTGGAACAGACTTTTTTAAACAGACATAAGGGCAGTTGGGTTGGCCAAATTGCCCTGAAGGAAAAATCCAAAGTTGTAAGTTGTAGGAATAGAAAGGAACCCTGGAAACCTGCCAATGGGGGCACTCGTTGTAGTTATGTCTATGAGGGGCCTTCCTTTACTTTGGGGAGATTTTTCCTCACTTTTTGTTATGTAAGTGAAGGGAAATATCTCAAATGAAACACCAAAAGGATAAAATCTAATTCTATAAAAAAAGAGACTCAGCCTTGCCTATGACATATTTTTTTACATGTGTACAGAGAGAGAACCGAGCGCCATTTGTTCTTGGCATTGACGGACCCTGCTTGAGGGACAGTTGGTCCAACAGTGTGGCTCAGCGAGTCTGCCAGGCAGGAGGAGAGTAGGATAAGGACAGCAGGAAATGCTGACTAGTGTGGAAAATAATCAAATTTTTCATTAAAGTGGAACTTCCTTTTTCTTTAATTATCTGATCCCCACCCTTCAGAACACTCATGTCTTGAGGAAGTAATGGTGACAAATGGGAAATACCACACCGCAACTGCGGGCCAAGCACTTGGCTCACGATTGCGGCGGAGCCCCACTTACTTGAATGGGTCATTTTTTGGTGGCAGTTTTGCCCACTGAACGCTACATGGGACTTAATTTTGTGCAGCAGTGGCTCCATGTGTAAGACTCTGAGCAGCTGCATTCAATTTTTTAAGTTGGGCAGTTGGAAGAGGTAAAACTGTGTCTTAGCCACCTGTTTTTACTACCCTCTAGTTGCCCGTGTGATTGAAGCCTAAGAGGATGATGCAAAGACCTATTCAGGAACTCACACTGCTTGCAATGAAATGATGTAATAATGATGACAGAGCCGTGTGACTTTTATAGCTGCCTGAAGTTCAGCTTTAACGTCTTCAAGAGAAATAGTCGATATTCTCCAAACTTTCCTTTTACTGCAGATTAGTTTATTTTAGTACTAAGAACCTGGCAAAGGTTATTTCTAGAACAATCGATCTTATGAGATAACTGTGACTATGGAAAATCACGTACTTTGTTCCCTCAGGCCATCAGTCCAATATACTGTACACTAAGGAGCACTGCTGTCATATTGCCTCTTCAGAAGGCTGTAGAATATCTTCAGTAGGTTCAGAATATCTGTGGTAGGCACTGGGCAGTACAATATCTTCAGTAGGCTATAGAATATTTTCAGTGGGTTGTAGAATATCTTCAGTAAGTTGTAGTATTTCTTAGGTAGGGAGTAGAATATCTTCAGTAGGCTGTAGAATATCTTCAGTAGGTTGTAGAATATCTTCAGTAGGTTGTAGGTCATAGAATATCTTCAGCACACTGTAGAATATCTTTGGTAGGCTGTAGAATATCTTTGTTAGGCTATAGAATATGTTCAGTAGGCCGTAGAATATCTTCAGTAGGTTGTAGAATATCTTTAGTAGGCTGAAGAATATCTTCAGTAGGCCGTAGAATATCTTCAGTAGGCAGTAGAATACCTTCAGTAGGTTGTAGAATATCTTCAGTAGGCAGTAGAATACCTTCAGTAGGTTGTAGAATATCTTCAGTAGGCAGTAGAATACCTTCAGTGGGCTGTAGAATATCTTTGGTAGGCTGTAGAATATCCTCAGTAGACTGTAGAAAGTCTTCAATAGGTTGTAGAATATCTTCAGTAGGTTGTAGAATATCTTCAGTAGACTCTAAAATATCTTTGGTAGGCTGTAGAATAACTTCAGTGGGTTTTAGAATATCTTCAGTAGACTCTAGAACAGGGGTCTCAAACTGGCGGCCCTCCAGCTGTTGTGAAACTACAAGTCCCACGAGGCATTGCAAGGCTGACAGTTACAAGCATGACTCCCACAGGCAGAGGCATGATGGGACTTGTAGTTTTGCAGCAGCTGGAGGGCCGCCAGTTTGAGATCCCTGCAATATCTTCAGTAGGCTGTAGAATATATTCAGTAGGCTGTAGAATATCTTTGGGAGGCTGTAGAATGTCCTCAGTAGACAGTAGAATATCCTCAGTAGACTGTAGAAAATCTTCGGTAAACTGTAGAATATCTTCTGTAGACTCTAGAATATCTTTAGTAGGTTATAGAATATCTTTTACAGACTGTAGAATATCTTTGTTAGGCTGCAGAATATCTTCAATAGGCCGTAGAATATCTTCAGTAGGCCATAGAATATCTTCAGCAGACTGTAGAATATCTTCAGTAGGCCATAGAATATCTTTGGTAGGCCGTAGAATATCTTCAGTAGGTTGTAGAATATCTTCGGTAGACTGTAGAATATGTTCAGTAGGTTGTAGAATAACTTTAGCAGGCTGTGTAGAATATCTTCGGTACCGGTAGACTCTAGAATATGTTCAGTAGGTTGTAGAATCTCTTCGGTAGACTGTAGAATATCTTCAGTTGGTTGTAGAATATCTTTGGTAGGCTTTAGAATATCTTTGGTAGGCTGTAGAATATCCTCAGTAGACTGTAGAAAATCTTAAGTAGGCTGTAAAATATCTTCAGTAGACAGTCTAAAACATTTTCTTTAAGCTGTAGAATATCTTCAGTAAACTCTAGCTATAATATCATTAGAAGGCTGTAGAATAGCTTTACTAGACTCTAAAATATCTTCAGAAGGCTTTAGAATATCTTCAGTAGGTTGAACAATATCTTCAATAGGCTGTAGACAGTAGGCTGTAGAAAATGTTCAGTAGGTTGTAGAATATATTTAGTAGACTCTAAATTATTTTTGGTAAGTTGTAGAATATCTTCAGTAGGCTGTGGAATATCTTCAGTAGGTTGTCGAATATCTTTAGTAGACTCTAAATTATTTTTGGTAAATTGTAGAATATCTTCAGTAGGTTGTAGAATATCTTCAGTACGTTGTAGAATATCTTCAGTAGGTTGTAGAGTATCTTTGGCAGGCTTTTCAAAACAGAGGAATCCTTGAATCAACTTTCCAGTTTCAAGGAATCCCCAGCAACTTCTGGAGGAAGCCTAGAGCTCCATGGAACTCTGGTTAAGAAACCTTGTTCTAGAATATCTGCAGTAAATATTGGAATATCTTTGGTAGGCTGTAGAAATATCTTCAGTAGGTTGTAGAATAAGAGAATGGTAATGAAGGGAGAAACAATCCTTTGCATACGCTAATGCCGCGTACACACGAGTGGAATTTCCGCTCAAGCTTGGCTTGCATACACACGGTCACACAAAAGTTCGCTGAACTTTCGACCGCCAAGAACGTGGTGACGTACAACACTATGATGAGCCGAGAAAATTAAGTTCAATGCTTCCGAGCATGCGTCGAATTGTTTCAGAGCATGAGTCAGAATTAGTACAGACAATCGGAATTTCAGATCGGAACTTTTTCCGACCGAAAAATTGAGAACATGCTCTCAATCTTTTGCTGGCTGGAATTCGGCCAGTGAAAGTCTGATGGAGCGTACACACGGTCGCATTTTCGGACCAAAAGCTCTCATCGGACTTTTGCTGGCAGAATTTCCGCTCGTGTGTGTACGGGGCATTAGAGCTTGCATATGCATACCTGGAAACTTTTCAGATTTGGCCCAGAGACTCCAACTTTTGGGTCTGATTGCCAGGCTGCCAGCACCATGCGTTTCGGTAAGGCATCATTTTAAAAAAGGGTCAAGGACTTCTTTTCTGTGTTTCTCCCATTGAAATGAACAGGCTGCCCTGCATGCGGTGCATGGGACTGCGCTGAAAACATGTGAGCGCTCCGGGGGCCCACACACGTGTGAACCAAGCCTAGAGATAAATCCGATACACTGAACATCCTGTAGACCAAACGCCTGAAGTGCTTTGTGCACTCGGGACCCGAGTTTATCTCATTAGAGTGTCAGCTCTTGGAATGTGTTGCAGAGCGGGTGGAAAGTGCTGCATTTGCATTTTTTTTTTTCAATACAAGAGGATAATCCAGAAATGCTACCATAATGATCAGTGATTGATTGGCAGCCATCAGCCCCAAAGCTCCTGTCTGTCACACGGCGTGCACACCCTGCCCATCAGTGTAACCCGTGATGGAGGGATTAGGAGACGTCTTAACCTGCTTTTCTGCACTCGGATTCCTGGATCCCCTGAAAGCTGAGAGCCTTCGAGTGCTCCGGTCAAGTGCACTTCAAGGAAGACTCCACCTTAAAGCACCCGCAGTCCTTTCAAAAGGCTTTTAATCTGTTCATCTGTACAGTTCTGGAGTTCAACCACTTGCTTATCGCGACACTTCTCTCATACACTGTATGTAAAAATTAATGTCTTTTTGCTAGAAAATTACTTATAAGCCCCAAACATTATGTGTATATATATATATATATATATATATATATATATATATATATATATATATATATAATAAATAATGTGGATTTTTTCCCAAAAAATGGCTTTGAAAAATTGCTGTGCAAATATTGTGTGACTTATAAAATTGCAACCACTGCTATTTTATTCTCTAGGGTCTCTGCTAAATATATATATATATATATATATATATATATATATATATATATATATATATATTAGCAGAGACCCTAGAGAATAAAATAGCGGTGGTTGCAATTGTTTATGTCACACAATATTTGCACAGCAATTTTTCAAAGCCATTTTTTGGGAAAAAATCCACTTTACTTCATTTACTTCATAAAAAAAAAATAAAAAAACATAATATATAACCGACTTTTTTGTAAAATATGAAAGATGATGTTACGCCGAGTAAATAGATACCCAATATGTCATGCTTTAAAATTGCGCCCGCTCGTAGAATGGCGCCAAACTGCTGTAGTTAAAAATCTCTTTGTTTGTTTTAAAAATGTCTGCAGGTTACCAATTTAGAGCTACAGAGGGGGTCTAGTTCTAAAAATTTTGCTCTCGCTCTGACATTCGCGCCGATACCTCACATGTATGGTTTGAACACTTTTTACATGTGTGCTGGTGGGTGGGGGGGGGGGGGTGGGGGGGGGGGGGCACTTTAAAAAAATTTTTTTTTTTTTTTTTTTTTACAAATTATTTTAATACTTTTTTATTTATACACTCTCCCTTTATAAAAAAAAAGATCACTTTTATTCCTATCACAGGGAATGTAAACATCCCTTGAGGTAGAAATAACGATGACAGGTCCTCTTAATGGAGACATCTGGGGTCAAAAAGACCCCACATCTTCCCTCCACAATGGAAAGTATTAGATTGCAAAAAAAATAAAATATTAATATAATGCTTTTTAAAAAAGTCAGTGTTTACTTTGGGCCGGAACTGGAAGTGACGTCATGACGTTGTTTCGGTCCTCCTAGACCATAGAGATGATCGGAGGCCATCTTTCCTCAGCTAATCTCTGTGACCAAGAGGGTAAAGAAGGGAAGCGCCACCTAAGTGCAGTATTAGTGAATATTTTTAATGACACAAGGTTTAAAAACACTTACAAAAGACATAATTAAAAAGGGCTCATCTGTGGATGGATGATCCTGGTAGGTTCCTGGTGGGGATGATCCTGGTGAGTTCCTCGGGCTCCAGTCTGGGTGTTGTATCAGCGATGTTAGGCTGTTAGAGAAGCTTTTCAGCGGTGGTTCGTCCTGTGGCCATCAGGAGGAGGCTGGGGCCGGCGTGGAGCGCACAGAGGGTGTGCGTGACGTCACGGGCTGTTCAGCAGCTTCCGGCTTCCGGGTACATTCCAAGGGGAGGGCTCACATGGAGGGAGGATACTAGCTGTGAGGGAGTCTGTGGATAGGCTACGCGCTCGGAGCAGCTGCTCCTTCAATAGGCCTGAGGGGGCAGTGTATAGATGCTGTGCTATTTATATGCCGGCGCTGTGGGACAACAAGGCTCAGCGCCGGCTGATAGCACAGCGCTGTGATGGAATAATAAAGTGCGGTGGGCTAAAGGGGGGGGAGAAGGGGAAGGGGATGTGAAATGTGGTTTGTGAAGGACCGTACTGTGGTGGGGGAGGGGAAGGAACACAAATAGAATGACACATGGGAGGAGGGCGCATGATGGCTGAGAGAATGTTGATGCACATCACATATAAATAAATTAAGTCAAACATCGCAGTCATTAGCCTGGATAGAGAATCTCCCTCTCACGCAATTACAGAGTTCCAAACCCCCGCTAAAAATAGCCACCAGTCTAGAAAATGATTTTTTAGCACTTACCCCCCCGCCGCTCCTCACAAAAAGAAAACACGCAGAAGAGGACGGAGGGGGGGACGAAGGAGAAAAAAAGTCAGTAAAGATGCGGAAACTGTAAAAATCTATAATCTATCACATACTTCTTTAACCGCATATGACTTATCCCTCCTCAGAAAGGGGCTCACCTTTGCCCCTACCATGCAGCCCAACAGTTTTACACTATTTAAAGACCTCAACAAATACATCAGAGACCTCACAGTCCAGAGATATTTCAATATCCAATCATCCAAACAAACCTCCGCGTCTGATATCGTCAACTCTGTTTCATGTCCCATAAATCTTGATACATCTGAGGAACCAGATAGACCCGCCCTTGCCCTACTTGAGGAGTTATATGCCGAAAATTACTACGCTGACCTTGAATGGCTCACCCAACATGGTCCTACCTCACCCCCAATCCAACATACCTCACTACGCCCGAAATCCATCTTTAACCCAACATCCAATAAGGGTCCGTACTTACAAACTTTCTACCAGGTAGTCTATTCAGACCTCACTAATATGTGCAATCGCACCTCAAAACATACCTACATCAAATCCAACCTCTCCCCATTGGAACGTAAGGCCCTGGAACAGCTGACACACAATGAATCCATTGTCATCAAACCTGCGGACAAAGGGGGCAGTATAGTCATCCAGGACAAAAAAGATTATTTACTTGAATCACGCAGACTACTTTCTGATATCAACACCTATGCTAGGCTTCCCAGTGATCCCACATCCCAGTTTTCATTAGAAGCAGCTACACTCATTAATAAAGCCCTTACTGACCAAATCATTTCCAAATCTGAAGCTTCGTTCCTAAAGAAAAACTTCCACAAAGTTCCGTACTTCTACCATCTACCGAAAATTCATAAAGATCTCACCTGTCCCCCAGGCCGTCCCATAGTAGCTGCCATGGAGAGTGTCACTAGTGGCTTCTCCATATATATTGACCAATTCCTCCAACCCCTAGCACAGAACCTCCCTTCCTATATACGGGATGGACCCCATTTACTCGAGATGCTCAAACCCTATACATGGCATAAGAACTACTGGTGGCTCTCACTTGATGTGTCATCACTTTACACATCGATACCCCACGATATAGGAGTCAGGGCTGTCGAACATTTTTTGGCCAACGATCCCCTCATCAACCCCCGGCAAGCTAATTTCATATTAGAATCCCTAACCTTCTGCCTCAAACATAACTATTTTGAGTCAGAGGGTACACATTACCTTCAGATCAATGGTACAGCTATGGGGGCCAACTTTGCCCCCAGCTACGCCAATCTCACCATGGGATACTGGGAACATATGTACCTCGCAGCAGACCACCCCTTTGCCGCAAACATAATATACTATGGTCGATATATTGATGACATAGTTATCATCTGGGATGGTACACTCGATGGCATACTTACCTTTGTCCAGCATTGTAACACCAACATCCTAGGCCTATCATTCACCCACGTGGCTGATCCTGATACCCTGGCATTCTTAGACCTTGAACTTTGCCATGACAATGAAACCATTTATGCCAAAAATTTCATCAAACCTACTGCGGGCAATTCCTTCATACATTATACGAGCTGCCACCATCCCAGATGGGTGAACAATATTCCTCGGAGCCAGTTTTGCCGTCTCCGGAGAAACTGCACCAGAGACTCAGACTACGAAGCCCATGGTCTACTCCTATCAAAAAAGTTTCAAGAAAAAGGATATCCTGCTCCTCTCATAGAGGCAGCCTTCAACAATTACCGCAAGCCACAGATCGACCATCATAACTCCTCTTCCGTTGCCAAACAACCAATCCGTTTCATCACACAGTTCCACGACAAACATAAAAGAATGGAAAAAATACTAGAGTCACACTGGTCCATTCTTCTGGAAGACCCCCATTTAAAAGCTATAGTTGGGACAAAACCTAAAGTAACATATAGGAGGTCTAGGAATATTAAGAGTCAAATTGCACCTAGTAAAATTAAGTCATCCCAATCCATCCCCCTGAAACCTGTCCTTATACCCCTCAGAGGGATGTACCAATGCAAAAAACCCCTCTGTCTCACCTGTCCATTCGTGCGACATGGTCAGAAAACTTTCAACGTCAAAGGCAAAAGCTATACCCTCAAGGAATTTTACAACTGCTCTACGGACTTTGTTGTATACTGCCTGACCTGTCCCTGTGGACAATTCTATGTTGGTCGCACCATAAGGGCACTCAGAGCACGATTTGGGGAACACAGACGCTTTATCGAAAAGGGTCGTGACCACCATAGCGTCCCCAAACATTTCCTTACACACCACGGCCGGTCCACTGTAGGCCTAAGCGTGTGGGTCATCGAGTCCATTCCTGCTACATTTCCTACAGCTGAACGCTTCAAACGCCTGTGCCAACAAGAAACTTATTGGATCTATTCCTTGGGCACCCTTACACCCGGTGGGCTTAACGAAGAAATCGAGGTTCACACACTGTTATGAGCCACTTTGCCATCCAGCCTTCCCCACGTTCCCCTTTCCATTTCCCCTTTTCCCCCATCCAGCCTCCCCCAGGTCCCCCCCCCCCCCTTTTCCTCCCCTCCCCCCCCCCCCTTTTCCCCTCCTTTTCCCCCCCCCAAACCCCCCCCCCCACCCCACCTCTTTCCAGCTTTCCACCCCCCTGCAACCCCCCGCCCCGCCAACTTCCCCAGTTTATCTAAACCTTGTACTTCCTATATATCTACATATGACACCGTGCGCAGGCACATGCATACTACCTAAATATATTATATTATATATATATTCTTGCCTTTATCTTTGTTTTTACACTAATATATATATGAGATCTTTTAGCATAGGGTAATTCATCTTTATATTCATTTTTTTGTGTATGAGTGTACATGCATGCATGCGTTTGTGCATGCATGCTTGTAACACATATCAGCTCCACATAATGATAATTCCCTCCATACACATGATTCCTTTTCCCTTTCCCCTTCCCCCCCCCTTCCTTTTTTCAGAATTTTATATTGATTTTTTATATTGATTTTTCTATATTGATTTTTTTACATTTTTTTATATATTGACATTTTATTTGTTTTTTAATTGATTTTCATGAATTTTTTATTGATTGTTGACTTAATTTATTTATATGTGATGTGCATCAACATTCTCTCAGCCATCATGCGCCCTCCTCCCATGTGTCATTCTATTTGTGTTCCTTCCCCTCCCCCACCACAGTACGGTCCTTCACAAACCACATTTCACATCCCCTTCCCCTTCTCCCCCCCTTTAGCCCACCGCACTTTATTAT
>JBBGZY010002799.1:12500-69804 GCA_037952925.1 Lithobates clamitans | reverse complement strand
ATTTAGAAGCGCAGCCTAAAGCGGTAATGCAAGCGCGATGCACATTTGTCATACGTTATGGAGACGCATGGCCAAAACGTGCATTTTCGTAGCGGGTTCAGATACTTTCAGATGAGAACGCAGACTAAATGGTGACTCAAGAGCGATGTAAGTATTTCCAAAACACGCAGCAAAGCACGTTATCTGTGCAGGCTGTCGTATGTTAGGAAAAGTGAAGATGAAAATGCAACCTAAATGGCAACACAAGAGAGACACATTTGCAGTGCGTTTCCAAAAAACGCAGCAAAGTGCACGTTTTCTGTGCGGGTTGCTGAGCATTTGGAAATGCGCAGATGTGAACGAAAACGAATGGTTAATGGCACCCCAGTTGTGGTTAGCGTGACAAAATGTGCTACAAACAAACCAACATGCACGACGCTCCACATTGGGAAGCTTATTAACCACTTGCTGACCAGGCTCTCTCAGGAACTTTTTTTACATGTTTCAATCAGTATTTTTTGCTAAAAAAATGACTTTTAACCCCCCAAACATTATACATTTTTTTGAGCAGAGACCATAGGGAATAAAATGGCAATTGTCGCAATTTTTTATGTCACATGGCATTTGCAAAGGCCATTTTTTTTAGGAAAAATTGACTTAAATTTAAAAAAGAAAAAAAAAAAAAAAAAAAAGCGCAATAGTCACCCATTTTTTTTTTTTGTAGAATATAAAAAATGATGTTTTGCCAAGTAAATAGATACCAAACATGTCACGCTTTAAAATTGCGCACGCTCGTGGAATGGCGACAAACTACAGTACTTTAAAATCTCCATAGGTGACGCTTTGAATGCCTTTACAGGTTACCGATTTAGAGTTACAGAGGAGGTCTAGCACTAGAATTATTGCTCTCACTTTAACGTTTGCAGCGATATCTCACATGTGTGGTTCAAATAATGTTTTACATATGCGTGCATGACTTATGTGTGCGTTTGTTTCTGTGTGCAAGCACGGGGGGGGGGGGGCCACTATAAATTTTAATTATTATTTATTTTTACACTGTCCCTTTAATTTTTTTTTTGTTTTTTAATCACTTTTATTTCTATTACAAGGGAAATAGAATAGAATATGGAATTCTATAGAATAGAATAATAGAAATGACAGGTCCACTGGGTCCAAATCTCCTCTTTACCTTTAAACGCAAAATATAAAAATATATATATAAATAATATTATTAATATATATTATATATATATATATATATATATATATATATATATATATATTTGTGCTCGTAAGTTTACATACCCTGGCAAAATTTATGATTTCTTGGCATTTTTCAGAGAATATGAATGATAACACAAACACAACTTTTCTTTCACTCATGGTTAGTGTTTTGCTGAAGCCATTTATTATCAATCAACCGTGTTTACTCTTTTTACATCATAATCACAACAGAAACTACCCAAATGGCCCTGATCAAAAGTTTACATACCCCAGTTCTTAATACCGTGTATTGCCCCCTTTAACATCAATGACAGCTTGAAGTCTTTTGTGGGGATTTGTGGATGAGGCTCTTTATCTTCTCAGATAGTAAAGCTGCCCATTCCTCTTGGCAAAAAGCCTCCAGTTCCTGTAAATTCTTGGGCTGTCTTGCATGAATGGCATGTTTGAGATCTCCCCAGAGTGGCTCAATGATATTGAAGTCAGGAGACTGAGATGGCCACTCCAGAACCTTCACTTTACTCTGCTGTAGCCAATGACAGGTCAACTTGGCCTTGTGTTTTGGATCATTGTCATGTTGGAATGTCCAAGTATGTCCCATGCGCAGCTTCCTGGCTAATGAATGCAAATGTTCCTCCAGTATTATTTGATAACATACTGCATTCATCTTGCCATCAA
This sequence comes from Lithobates clamitans, assembly GCA_037952925.1. Classification (NCBI taxonomy): domain Eukaryota; kingdom Metazoa; phylum Chordata; class Amphibia; order Anura; family Ranidae; genus Lithobates; species Lithobates clamitans. The sequence continues at coordinate 67,926 of JBBGZY010002799.1, read as the reverse complement.
TTTTGACCAAATTTCCTGTGCCTTTGTAGCTCACACATCCCCAAAACATCATCGATCCACCTCCGTGTTTCACAGTAGGAACGATGTACCTTTCATCATAGGCCTTGTTGACTCCTCTCCAAATGTAGTGTTTATAGTTATGGCCAAAAAGCTCAATTTTGGTCCCATCACTCCAAACCACTTTGTGCCAGAAGGTTTGAGGCTTGTGCTGTTTGCCGTATTGTAAGCGGGATACTTTGTGGCATTTGCGTAGTAATGGATTTCTTCTGGCGACTCGTCCATGCAGCCCATCTTTCTTCAAGTGCATCCTTATTGTGCATCGTGAAACAGCCACACCACATGTTTTCAGAGAGTTCTGTATTTCACCTGAAGTTATTTGTGGGTTTTTCTTTGCATTCTGAACAATTTTCCTGGCAGTTGTGGCTGAAATTTTAGTTGGTCTACCTGACCACGGTTTGGTTTCAACGGAAAACCTCATTTTCCACTTCTTGATTAGAGTTTGAACACTGCTGATTGGCATTCTCAATTCCTTGGATATCTTTTTATATCCCTTTCATGTTTTATACAGTTCAACTACCTTTTCCCGCAGATCCTTTGACAATTCTTTTGCTTTCCCCAGGACTCAGAATCCAGAAACGTCAGTGCAGCACTGGATGAAAGATGCAAGGGTCTTTTAGGAGTCCAGAAACTCATTGACCTTTTATATACACACACACTACATTACAAGCAAACAGATCACAGGTGACGATGGTTACCTTTAATAGCCATTCAAACATCAGGTGTCCCCAGTGGAGCCCTTCCTTATATTAGGTGTCCCTTAGCAGTATCCCCCTTACATCAGATGTCCCCCTTACATCAGGTGTGCCTCAGCGGTATCCCCCTTACATCAGGCGTCCTACCAGCGGTGTCCCTCCTGACATCAGGTGTCCCAAGCGGAGCCCCTCCTTACATCAGGTGTCACCCAGCACTGTCCCCCTTACATCAGGTGTCCCTCAGCGGAGTCCTTCCTTACATCAGGTGTCCCCCAGTGGAGCCCCTCCTTACATTCCAGCAGCGGAGTCTCCGCTGCCATTACAGTAGACCAGCTCTTGTGTAACAAGGGAACAAGCAAGAGGTTAGTCTAACTCAGGACGCGCTAACAGGCCAGGTTTCCAAGATGACTGAAATACATCACAGGTGATATAATTTGCTGCTTAGTGATTGCAGTATTCTAGTCTGCATGTCCCCAAGGTAATACTTAAAATCTGACCTGTTAGTGGGTCCCGAGCACAGGAGTTGAGAACCCCTGGTTTAGATCAAAGTATATTCATGTGTTAGGGAGGGAATCTGTGGCAGACGCTCTCCATCCAATCTGACAGAGCTTGTGATATTTTGCAAAGAAGAATGGGCAAAAATGTCCCTCTCTAGATGTACAAAACTGGTAGAGACATCCCCAAAAACACTTGCAGATGTAATTGCAGTGAAAGGAGGTTCTACAAAAGATTGACTCAGGGGGGACGCCATACAAATGTACCCCCCCACACTTTTCACATATTTATTTTGTAAAAAAATTGAAAGCCCATTTATCATTTTCCTTCCACTTCATAATTATGTGCCACTTTGTGTTGGTCTATCACATAAAATCCCAATAAAATACATTCACATTTTTGGTTGTAACATGACAAAATGTGGAAAATTACAAGGGGTATGAATACTTTTCAAGGCACTGTACATTAAAGTGGTTAAGCCACTCTGTTATCTTTACACAAACTTCCCTGTTTGCTAATGACAAGTGTCCCAGTGTCTGTGCTTTATAAACAAATTGCAGATATATATACATGATTTCTGAGCGCCGCTCGGTGCTCACGTGACTGACCGGCTCTCTCCTCTCCTGATCTGACAGCGGGGAGGGGCCGAGAATCCCCCCAGCTGACGTACCAGCATATTTCATGCACACTATTTCTTAGCATATTTGAACAGCCTTGTTGAGCTGTGAATTCTTTTTCTTTATATAGTTTTTTCACTGGCGTGGCTTGTTTCTACACCCTGACCACGCCAAGTTCTGGAACGATTGATACCATTTGTATGGGCCACGGTTCCCATTGCTTTGTTATTATTCTGCTGTAACTCTGGCTCTCAAGTCTTGTTATACAATATGTGTCATTATCTGTAGAGATATTTGTTAGCGCTTACTTTAAGCGAAAATATTCACTTTGCTCATGTAGTGGTACCCCCGTAGGGGCTGCTGGATATTGTGGTCCAACCTGTCACCTATGCCCAGCCCAGCATTCACCTTGACACTGCCCACCATGACATCACAGTCTCTCCTGCTGGCTCTACATCCATCAGACTGAACACTCCCAGTCCACTCCGCCATGCCTCCCTAGCTCTCCCAACTGTGCCTGTCACTCACCAGCCCTCCTGGCTGCACTTCAGTGGATCCCTCCTGGAGACTTGCCTGGTAACACTAGCTCCCGTTGTCTTTCTCTGCCCCTCTCTGTGTCTCCTGTCCAGATCCTTCTTTGTTACTCAGAATGGCTCTGACTTGCACCCAAACCCCACGGGCCCAAGGTCACCCCCCCCAGAATTGGGAGTGCCTCAAAGGCCCCCATCAACCTAGTGCTCCATCTCCAGCTTCTTCCACCAAACAACTCCTCCCCAGCTGTGTTGGCCCTGGGTATGTCAAGGAGGCCTGCCCCCTGCCAATCCTAGTTGGGGACTGGTCATGGCTCCCGCAGACACCTTCAGACAGCTCCACCTCTCTTCCCCTCCTCTCTTCTAGAATCCTCTAGAATCCAGAGGGAGGTAACTGGAAGATGATGCCGTGAGACACCTGCTGCTGCTCTAGGCCACTCCCAGCCCACACCGATCAACAACTTCCAGCTAGGCCTGATTAAATTTACCTGCACTCAAAAAATCCTAAAAGTAGAGGGTGCTAAAAAATAAAAAAAAAAATAAAAAATATAATAATAATAATAATAATAATAATAATAATAATAAATTATATATTTTAGAAAGACACAAATCAAACAGAAAAGATAAATTAGGAACTCTTAGTTTATTGGAAAAATAAAGTTGCAGAACAAGGCTTGCCTTCAATGGACCTGAGGGACATTGGTGTTATTTAGATATGTCCCCTACGTGGGCCTGTGATGATGGGCAGTTTGCCTTCAGGTGGATTTCACCTGCACTTGAGATGAGTTTAGAAGCTTAAGAGGTCATTCATGGTTCATTAACAGGTACAGGTAACCTTCTAAGATGCATCAACCTGCTCTAAACTGCTTTTGCACATCTTTTGATTTGTATGGAGGAAAATAAGCAGTTCTGGGGCAAACAAAAGCTGGTTGGCACAGGCCCTGTATCTGGTTTCTATAATGTATTGTAATTTATATCTCTGAAAAAAATGTAATGTAAATACGAAATCCAATTTCAAGTGAATCAAAAAATAATTACCCAAAAAATGTAAAGCTAATAAACGTTAAATACACATATAAAGATATCCGGTAAAAGAATGTATCACCGTTATAGTAAACAGTTCATAAGTAAAAGAACGTCAGAGTCCTTCCAGAGATATTTCCAGGAATGGTGTCAGTCTTCTTTTGTCACCAGATGTTTGGTGTCCTCTGTGGAGGTCTCTGTACTGCGCTCAGCTTTTGTGTCTTTTTTCTTTTCCACGTGTCCAACAACGCGACCAACGCCCGCTCCAACACCTGTGCCAATAGCTCCGAGGGTGATGGAGCCTCCGAGCGCCCCTGTGACCACTGCCGCGGTCGTACTGCCCAATAAACCTGCAGCCTCAACGGCGAGCACAGTCCCAGCCACGGCTGCACCCACAACCCCACCGGCCAGGCTCAGGACTCCGCCTCCTACTGCACAGCCAATACCCACTGCGCACCTGGTGAAGCGCTTTGAATATTCGGCGCAGAAACGTTCTTCTTTTTCTTTCATCAGAGATGTAATTTCTTCCATGAGCATCCCCTTCTCTGCAGCATTATCGCCTCTCAGGATACCCTCATACGTATCTAGAAGAACATCACCCTGCTCTCTGACCCTGGTCCTCATCTCAGATGTCCTAACCCCAAGGACCTTAAATGGGGAAGCGTTAGCAGGGAGCTGTAGGAGAAAAAGAACAGTAAAAATTCAATAAAAATGTTGGACTTGCCCAGGTTAGTGTGAAACTAGAAAATCTGGTGCTACATACCACACCACCTACATTAAACCATACAAATTCTATATCCATAAAGTGCAAGTTTGGTTAAATATCTGGGCAATTTTTACAAATATTCTCTGAAGAGGGATAATTAACATGAACTTCAAAAATACATTTCTAGCAGTCTCTTAGGTTGGATAGAAAAACATTACATATTTTTGACCAGCTTTGGAGTTATAAGTGATATTATAACAACATTTAGTGGCTCCATCAGTCAAGTCACTGGATCTCCATAGGGGAAAATTGTAAATGCCAACTTTGTTTGAGCACAGGAGAGGAGCGCTCCTTCTACCTCAATCACCTTCTCAAACTCTTTCCCTTTGTATCTGTTCCGCTTTCTCTTTTGCTTCTTCCTACCCCTTTGTACTACTAAAAAAACTCTGAAAGTGGTTCTAAAGTCAGAAGGTTTTCAATCTTAATGCTTTCTTTGCATTAAGATAAAAACCTTCTGTGAGCAGCAGCCCCCCCTAATACTTACCTGAGCCCATCTCGATCCAGTGATGTTGCCCAAGAGTCTTGGCTGTCCGGGACTCACTCTCCTCATTGGCGGAAGACTGCAGCGGGGCGCCATTGGCTCCTGCTGCTGGCAAGTCAGTGAGCCAATGAGGAGATAGAGGGGGCGGGGCCAAGAGGGCTTAGTGTCTGAATGGACACACAGAGCAGTGGCTCGGTTTGGCTGCCTCCATAGCAAGCCTCTTGCTCTAGGGGCACTCGGCAGTAGGGAGGGGCCAGGAACATAGGCGAGGGACCCGAGAAGAGGAGGATCGGGGCTGCCCTGTGCAAAACTATTACACAGAGCAGGCAAGTATAACATGTTTGTTATTTTTAATCAAAAAAGCCAAGACTTTAATATCACTAACCACTTACCGACCAGCTGCCATCGTCATACGTTCACGCAAATCGCTGTAGGTATAAGTCGGCTCCTTTAAGGAGCCGTAGCAGGCGCGCCCGGTGGCTGTACAGCGGGGGACCGGATGCGCGTGGCCGGCGGCCGCGATGTCCGCTGGCCACCAGCGATCGCGAGAACGAGAGCCAGAATGGGGCTCTGTCAATGTAAACAGACAGTTCCACGTTCTGATAGGGGAGTTAGAGAGACATCAGCTGTTCCTTAACGATTAGGAACCGCGATCTCTCCTCCTCCAGTCAGCCCAGTCCCCATACAGTTAGAATCACCTCCCAGGGAACACAGTTAACCCCTTGATCGCCCCCTAGTGTTAACCCCTTCCCTACTAGTGACATTTATACAGTAATCAGCGGCTATTTTTTTAGCTCTGATCGCTGTATAAATGTCACTGGTCCCCAAAAAAAATGTCAAAAGTGTCCGATCTGCCCGCCGTAATATCGCAGTCGCGCGCAAAAAAAACCCAAAAACCCCCCACAGATCGCCATTACTAGTAAAAAAATAAATAAATAAAAATGCTATAAATCTATCCCCTATTTTGTAGACGCTACAACTTTTGCGCAAACCAATCAATATACACTTATTGCAATTTATTTTTTATCAAATATATGTAGAAGAATACATATTGGCCTAAAAATGTTTTTTTTTTTTTAAATTTGGGGATATTTATTATAGCAAAAATATGTTTGCTTGTTTTTTCAAAATTGTCGCTCTTTTTTGTTTATAGCACAAAAAAATAAAACCGCAGAGGTGATCAAATACCACCAAAAGAAAGCTCTATTTGTGGGGGGAAAATGGACATGAATTTTATTTTTGGTACAGGTTCACACAACCGCGCAATTGTCAGTTAAAGCCACGCAGTGCCGTAGCGCAAAAAAATGGCCTGGTCATTAAGGGGGAAAATCTTCCGGTCTGTAAGTGGTTAAGGAAGCAATCCGCATACAACTGCGTCAAGCTCGGCTTATCAAAAAGTCACATCTCTCTCCTCTTCTGGACTTTCTTCTGAACTGCAGCCAATGGCAACAATAGACCAAGCCTGAGCAATGTGTGTAGGTATAGCAGCTTGTAGTCTCCAGAGGAGCATGTGACACGGTGACAACTCAGAAGCACAATTCAGAGTTGCCACCCTCTTACAGGAAATATCTGAACAAGGCTGCAAATGTTACACTTTAAAAAAAAAAATGTCAATGAATTTGACATATTAAAAAGGTATATTAAATTTTAGTGATTGGATTTACGTCTACCTTTATCATCTTTTGCAATCAATTACTTTTCAATTCAGTAATAATTTAAGAGGCAATTATTGATTACTTTGATATATAGCCTATATTTTTAAACCCACCAGCTACAGGAAGTGCCTAAAAAAAAAAAAAACCTTCCATGCAAGATCATCAGATATTATTTTAACAAAAGCTGCAGAATAAAACAAAAATAAAGTTTTAAAACATTTTTTTTTATATAAATTAATTTAATTTAATAGGGGAAATTCTCTACTACTTTTTAATTTAGTTATGATTTTACAAGCAATTACAGATCATTAGGATAGCGTGCATTTATCAAAAAAAAGAATTTTTTTTCTTCATTTTGAATTCAGTACAGAGGAATGCAGCTCAGATGTGTTCATTTTCTCCATAGAAATGTTGACATTTCATATACAAAAAAGACATATCGGAGTAACCGGTAATGAGGGGACTCAGTATTACCTGCTGCTCCAAGAATTCCTGAAATCTTTGTAAGACAGTACTCATGTGTTTCCTGTTTTCAAGTGAATAAAACATCTGTTGAGAGAATTGGACACAATGCGGTTAATTTACTAAAGCTGGAGAGTGCGAAATCAGCCTCACTTCTGCAAAAAAAAAAACCCAAACAATCAGCATCTAACCTCAGCTTGCTCAATTCAGCTTTGGCAGTAACCTGAAAGCTGATTAATTATAAACTATTACTGTGTAGAAACCAAACTCCAATGGGTCTGATTAAAGTAGAACTCCAGCAAAAACAAAAAAAACAAACAAAAAAAAAAAATAATTAGCCCATTATAAAGATAAAATAACACAAATAATATTTTACATACAGGCCATCAGTAGTGTCCATTATATAAAAATGCCCAATATAATATACTGTAATAAATACCTGCAAGGGGGAAGTAAAGCTGTACGGTCTCCTCTGTAGCATGACAACAAATTCCTATAAAATAAGGATAGTGTGTTATTGTCTGAACTCAAACTTCATTTTATTGCTATTTAAAAGTCCCTCTTTCACTCCATATATTTAAAAAAAAAAAAAAGGGGTGTAAAATAATGTCAAGTTTCAACCTCTCTATATTGCTTCTTCCTTGGTCCAGCACTGGTAGTCCTCTTCAGGGCAGAACGACACTCAGCCATTCTACCCATTTACTGCAAGCCCAGCCTGTGGTTTACATGCTGCCACCAGGTGGCGTTTCGTTACACAGGCTGAGCTCAGAGTACTCCACCAAGGCGCTATTACCGAAGCGTTGCTTAGTCTTGGAAGAATGACCACCTTTACCCATATTCAGAAGGGGATCTTCCTGGAACATTGCCAGACCAGCTTAAATAATGTGAGCAAGTTCTTATTAAAGACAGCTCGAAGAAAGGTTTTCTTTTTTTGGTGGGGAAGTGGTGCCCACTTTAAAACCTCAACCCGATGGGAGTTTCTATATTTCTCTCGGGTTGGCTTATGGTTACGAAAGACATTAATACAGTATAATCACAGTTAACAGTAAAAGCCACAGATATTAGCAACACCCCCCCCTTCTGATGGTTGTTATGAAAAAATAAAAAATAAAAAAAAGAAGATCCAAATTCCTAATTTTACTTACCTGAAGCCACGGGCATGTAACACCACCACCCCATCCTTCTCCCTTCTTCCGTTTTCTTTTTGGGGTCCTTGTTTGGATGTCTACATTGCTGCCTGCATGATGTGGAAACCCTTTTATTGGTGGAGATGACACTTCCAGTAACCAAGTCCTCCCTTATAGACTCCAGTAGAAATCAGGGGGGACAGAAAGGGGACTGGTGACCAATAAGATAACAGGCAGGAAACAATGTCTGCTCCCCAAGGTAAGAAATTAGTTTGGTTCATGGAGGACACCATGACTCTGATCCATTACACTGTAGGATGGCTTTAGACAGGGGTAGGCAACCTCGGCCCTCCAGCTGTGGTGAAACTACAAGTCCCATGGGACATTGCAAGACCCTGACAATCACAGGCATGACTCCTGGAGACAGAGGCAAGATGGGATTTGTAGTTTCCCCACAGTTGGAGTGCCGAGGTTGCCTACCCCTGGCTTAAGGGGAGGAGTTTGGAACCAAGAGGAGTAAGGTAATTGAAGCACAATGCACAATTTCAACTTTTTGGAGTTGTGCTTTGGCATACGTCCCAGACTTCATGGTACTACGGGATTTTAGGATGAAAATAAAACCGGGTGGTTTTACAAAATATCACACCTCTCATTATGTTCTTGGACAATCAACATCTGCTTTGACACATTCCATAGTGATTGGGTTTAGGTGAGTGAGCTAGAGAATTTTGGATACTTTATCCTCTCTAGAGCCCACACACAGAGCTGTAGAAGAAGCTGCAAGATTTAAACTTGTATAGTTCTGCTTAGCAACCAGACAGATTCCATCTTGCAGCGGTATGACATCAGTAATACTGACTGCTATGGATCATTACACCGGTTTTCTATGTTCCAATAGTAGGACTAGTTGTCTTTGGGATGGACTGACCTTCAGCGCTCTCCCCACATGGCCGCAGGTGATCTTCTCTCCACTGATATCAGTTTTGTGGTGGAGCCAAACTCCTGCCGTAAGATCGGAGATGTATCTTGTGAGGTGATCTTTGAAATCTTCATCCATGTCTGTGAATAAAGAAGGACTGTGATTGGATGGAAAGACACACAATGTTAGCAGAAAATTCTGTTGAAGGCTCTAAAGTCCCAATGAAGAAATGCCACAAGTGGAGCCATTGCGTGTACAATATAAGAGGTGGAGTGGGAAGAGTTTAGCTGGTTGGAGCCCACAGGCATGCAAAAATCAATGCTAGAAAATTACTCAGAACCCCCAAACATTATATATTGTTTTTTTAGCATAGACCCTAAGGAATTAAAATGGCGCATGAAAACGCACACTTGAACGGGCATGTGCATAATGTTTCTTGGCGCCAGATGGGCCATTTAAGGATGCTTCTGCCTGTGCTCTATGCTGACTGGTCTTCAGCTTTCCCTGTGTCCTGTGTACCTCCAGTGTGTTCCCTTGGTTGCTGACCTGGCTTACTCCTGACCTGATATCAGATTCCGCTTCTTTCTTGTCATTAGTTTCTTACCCGTCTCGTTCCCGACTTTGGCTCTACTCCCGATTTGGTACCTCATTGACCGCCTGTTGATGACCCTGGCTATCCGATGACCACGTTCCTGTCTCTGACCCTGACTTACCGCCCTGCTCGCGTCTCTGCCCGGCTGTCTGCTGCTGCAATTCTGCATCACGCTGAATGTTCCTGCTGCAAGTCTGCTGAGAGCTCTGATCAGCCACACACCCTGGCCCCGCAGCAAAGTGGAGTGCTTCCTTAACCTCAGCTAAACTGCTGTGCACGGCTACAGTTCCAGACCTGATCATTCCCCTACTGCCTTGGAATCGCATCTCCTGCTGCAAGTTCCCTGACCTACATCTGCAAGCTCTCGTGTTCCTCCTATCCCTTGGCGCCCTCTGTTTCACTTCCAGTGGGGCCTGGGCTGGAGATACAAGAGAGCACAACCTCAGTCTCCGCTCAGGTACGTGACAAATGGTATGGTGCAAACAAAGACTATGTAATGAATGTAGATAATTTGTCTTTGAAAACTGTTTACACAGGAACAGTACATGAGGGTCTAAATTACCTGCCAGTGTGCCCTGACTTGATCTCAGGAACCTTTTCCCGGGGTGGGGCAACAGGAATCCGCTGATAGATGGACTCCTAAGAGTGTCCAGCAAAAGACGATATTCTGAGCCTTTCCGCAGCCTCAGTTTCTGTAACAATAATAAGGTTACATTTATAATTAATATACAATAAAAGGCCAAAAGATTGTAGACACCTAACATGCCAATAGGAGTTTGTTTGGCATCTTATTCCAAACACATGGCCATTATTATGGTTTTGGTTCTCAATTGTGGCCACTCCTCTGGAAAGTATTTTGGAGGGTTTCTTTGGGAATTTGTTCTAAATTGAAATCAGGTACTGACGTTGGACAAGAAGACTTGGCTTCCATTTGGTGTAATAATTCATCCCAAAGGTGTTCAGTAGGGTTGAGGTAAGAGCCCTGTACAGGCTACTTGAGTTCCCCCACACCAAATTCATCAAACCGTGTCTTTATGGAGCTGTCTTTGTTCACAGGGGCAAAAGTCACACTGGAAAAGAAAAGGTTCTTCTCCAAATTGGTGCCCAAATTTGGGAGTGCAAAATGTCTTTGTATGTTGTGGCATTAACAGTACCCATCACTGGATACACCTGAACTTATGTGATGACCCTAATGTAGGTATGACGGCCAGGTGTCCACAAATGTTTAGCCAGAAACTCAAGCATATCAGAAACCTCATAAAGTAAATAAAGTAGTATGATTTTAAACGTCTGGTGATAATTGTAGGAAAAAAAAAAAAAACCCCTTTTCGCCCTCCTCACATTTGCCATCATACCTCACTCTCATGCTGTAGGTAGGTACGAGCGGCTTCACGGCCACAGCGGTCAGGATCCTGCCAGTCTCTCACTAGAACATCCAAGTGCTGAAGAATTGTAAAAGAAAACAATACAATAACTTCCAAAGAATTTTTGTATGTTTAGTTAGAGTATTTAGAGTTTTAGCTTAACGATTTTAAATTATTGTTTTATTGAAAGAAAAATAATAGTATATAATATACTATAATAATAATAGTGGTAGAAATATTTACAGAAAATATATTACAAACCAGCAAAAGCAACAGTAAAATAAAAGGGTTTTAAAAGTTAAAAAATCCTTCAGTGGAAACGTCTGGTCTTTGGGTCTGTGCCAGAATCAAGTTAATGACCTGTAGAGCAATAATCTAATATGGCAGAGTCACTGGCCCTCATAAATGACAATCAGTATCCTAAGCAGTTTTAATTGTAAAATGAGAGCTCCCAACTGCCAAATGCAGCAGCCTTTTCTTGTACCCGGAGAGGGTGTTGCAGAGCATATATCCACTGCTATATGTGCTCCAACGTGGAGACTCTCAAAACTAAAGCCTTAGGGCCGCAGTATACAGAGGAGCCTTGACGTGGGTGCTGCGGCTTCCACATACATTTGCAAATGAGTGCAATGAAATCCTCAGTTTAACGTGCATTGTTAGACAGGATCAGTTTGGTTTGTTTGCAGGCTAGCTGGTAAGTGTGCTGGGAAAGGTTTGCTTGTTTGTGATGCGTGTTGCCCTTCCATGTGCACCTGACTGTAAAGGCTAGATGGCTAGTTGCCATCTTTTCGTATAGCTTGTTGCAGTGTTAACGCCACCCAACTAAAGGGTTTGAGGTGGAATGGAGTATTTTATTATGCTCAGCAGACACAGCCTCAATGTAAACCTTCCTGGGTACATCTGCATTTCCAATTTTTTTTTAAAAACCTAAAAACAGGCATATTATTTATCAGACTAAAAGATACAATGTGTTAGATACCAAATATGATATAGATCTGAGGAAATATCTGTGCCTTATTAGTCTCCTGGACCTTGTAAAATAGGCATGTTTTGGTGTTTAGCTAAATGATATGTTCATCAACATTAGTGTAGCCAAGGAAGGTAACATCACTGTAGGAGTTATGGAATATGAATTAAAGTTGATGGTATGAGATGTATAAGTGTTCAGCTGTAGATCAATTTTCCAGATGCACAGATGTGTGCTCCTTCGATCATTTATGACAGGGACTCATCAGAAGTGCTTTGAAGACCCTGGCTATGTAAGCTTTTTATGAACTGCAACTCTTCAAAGCTGGACTGTGTTTTGTTAAAATTGTCATCCTAGATGGCTGCCTAGAACAGGGTTTCTCAACCAGGGTTCCATAGGACCCCAAGGTACCTCCAGAGGTTGCTAGAGGTTCCTTGAGCAAAGAGCAATTTCTGCTGATAAGTTCCCACTGACACCATTGATCTTTTTTCCTATAAGGGGGGTAATTCTTCCCAATGACCACAAATGTAAGGATCATTCATCCCACTGATCATCACACTAATGTACCATGAGTTGTAGATACAGTAATTTTAGCAGGGGTTCCCTGAGACTGAAACGTTATTTGAAGGGTTCCTCTGTGTTGAAAAGGTTGAGAAAAGCTGAACTAGAATATACAACATGAGATTTAAATCTAACCATTTTTGTTATTGAGGTTTGAATTTTGGGGACAATGCGAGTGCTCAATACTACTCCCCAATTCTCTATACAGTTTTTAATCGGATCTCACTATATTCACTTCCGTCATAGCTCTGCACTCTGCCTTGAAACAACTGGCAGCTGTTCATCCCATCACATGACCCTTCCCCCATCACATGACCCTTCCACCATCACATGACCCTTTCCCCATCACATGACCCTTTCCCCATCACATGACCCTTTCCACCAGCTGTCCTATGTCTGTAGCAGTTAACAGCTGCGGTACACACTGTATGGAGAAGTTTCATTTGATTAAAAGAGAGAACGTTTAGTCCCATGTAAAAGTTATCGATAAGAAAAACTGGTTTCAGTCACCTGGAGATATTGCAGTGAAAATGATGTTGCTGTCAGTTCGGACACATGAAGATACATCTGGAAAGACCAAAGAGAAAAACAAGCAAGATGCGTCAATGAGAGTCTCCAACCTAACGGGATGCTGTCCCTTTCACTATGGCTAACCTAGTCTGATCTTGTCCACCAACATAAACATAGCAATATGGTTTTAATGGAGAGGAGGGTAAGGGGTGATCGTTTTAGGGAAACTTTCCAAAACACAGGTGGTGTCCAACGATGGTGGCCTCAGAGTGAAATACTTGTCAGTCTGCACCATGCAAGCCTTTGTGTTGGTCTTGAAATATATCTAGACTCATAAAAGACCTAAAAGATCTATTGGTGACTTTGTATGACCTTATCACAGTTTTTTTTGCCTTTTTATACACAATTAGTAAATAATATGAATGGATGCATGGGATTATTCTGGCCAATATTGAAGGCTCTTCTAGGCCATGGAGTCAAATGTATGTCAAAGTTTTATCAAGATCCCATGTAAAGAGTTATTGTCATGGCTGTGTAAGGTGCCACGTTGGACCCTTGCCTTTGCCACAAAATCATAACTAAAGTATTCAGAAGCCAGTCCTGGATACGAAGGAGAATCACAGCAATAGTCACAAAAATAGGACACCAAAAGGCCTCAAAAGACCAGAAGGTTGCTTAGGGATTATATCAGTGCACTGAACAAAATTCATGTATGTATGGACACATACCTGGTCTAATAAGGAAAATATTAGGAGCTAACCACATAGAGGGAGGACTGTTAGCGACCTGTTGATGTTACCCGATTTGTATTACTATATATATATATATATATATATATATATATATATATATATATATATATATATATATATATATATATATATATATATATATATATATATATATGTATGTATGTATGTATGTGTGTATATATATATATATATATATATATATATATATATATATATATATATATATATATATAAACATTGGATCTCATAAACCACCTACCTCCAGATAATCCAGTTCTGTGGTTTTCAGACATGCGTTCACATTAAAAATCTGCAGAATACATGAAAGTTGACACATTATTATCATCAACTTATGAACGTCATAACATTACTAGAGAATTTAATATAAAATGTCAGAATTCTAGAATTCTAGAATCCATTACCATATGTGAGCTGAGTAGCATAGACAGTGCAGAAAGTTTAAGACAGTTCTCCCGGTCACCCTCGATATCCAGCGAGCCCTCCGTGTCCAGGACAAATACCGCCATCTGTGAGGAGAAGGTAAATGGTCACCAAAGAAATCAATGAACCAATCTCAAAATGACACTCCTTGGGTTATATCATACTTTGAGTAAATGGTTTGACTGAGAAAAGACATACTGTACACCCAACCTTGCTTAATAAATTGGTGAATGGGGATTTTCATTTGACCAAAGCTTATGTGTGATGTATCTGTGAAGATTCTCATTTATCCAGATCACGGTATAGCTGTTAGTTATCTTAGTTATATTAAACTTGACTTAACTTCTTGACCTAAAGCGGAGTTCACTTAAAAGTGCAACTTCCTCTTTAAGCACTCCTAACCCCTGACACACCACATTTAGTTTCGACATACACCCAGCTGCCACTTCCGCACGCGCCACCTAGGCGTCTCTCCCCCTCCCTTCCGGCAATCTTCTGGGACACATCACATGTCACTAACAAGGTGTTAGTTTTCTTGTTCTTAAAAAGGAGAAGTCCAGCCTGAGCTTGTTTGGCTTGGTTTCTCCTATGGGTCACAGAAGTGCAATCATTTTGCACTCCTGTGACCCATTTTCAGCAGAGAGCGGTCTGAAGTCCGCTCTCTACTGACGTCACAGGAATCATTCCAGGCTCCACGCCATCACGACAATAAAGTCTGGATCCGCCAGGTGCCTGGACTGAGAGGCTGAGATGGCCCCGCCCCTCCACAGCTCAGCGCTCCAATGACCGGGAGGGGGGGGGAGATCGGAGAGCTGCTGACTGACAGGCAGCAGCTCTCCGCTCAGGGATCTGTGAGAACCTAGGTAAATATGAATCTGCAAAAACAAAACAAAAAATATTTCTCTTTTAAGTAAGTTATCTGGGAGTTTGAGGATCGATCAAGTTGAAAAGGTGTTCTAGGATAAACAAAAATAAATTTGTAGTGCCCTGCTCCTGTTGACCAGGCGCTTGCATGTAAATTTAGTTTTTTGGCTAAGCTGTACCCAGCTCAGATTGAATGTATACAGTTTATTGGATCTGTTCTGGAATTGACTTGGTTGTGCAGCTCCCACTGTTGCCAGTAGGTGTCACTGGTACCATGGGACAGTGTGTGAACAACTTAATGAATATTCCTCTTTCAAAAATAGCCCAGTGGGAGGTTACTGCCGCTGTGCATTCTGGGAGAGAGTATTTATGGGACAGATGCCATGTGCTTAAGGGAGTTCTTACTTTGTGGCCCTCCGGGCTGCAGGCTACATCACTGCAGCTGTGCAAGTAGGCCCAGAAGCCTGTCTGGGGCCTATTACCGCGGAGGTGGTCCTAGGCTGTCTGCTAGGAAGAAGCCGAACCAAGCGGAGGAGATCCAGGGGAGGACCCTTGCTGGGGAGAGCCAGGATGAAGGCTGGTCTCTCAGAAGGGCCTGGTGACTTACTTGGAGGACGCACCTATTCTCTAAACTACCCTTACAGTGCTGCCGGGTCGGCTTAAAGGTTCTGGTACTGTGAAGAAGCTGCTCTACAATTCAATCAAGGTAACTGTCTGTCTGCTAAGTTTGTGATAGAGACTTATCTAGGCGTACGCTGACTGCTAAGCCTGTGAGAGAGGCTTGTCCGGACATCTTGCAGGTTGGTAGATCTGTGGCAGAGATCTACCCAGCCATACAAGATTTACAGAGAGAAAACTGTGCTTTGTCCTTTATTCTGAAGAGTCTGTAAGTGATCTGCTACAAAAAGGTATTTGCAACTTCCCTTCAACCTCTTTACTGCTACTTCTTTCAAGTTGTTTTTCATTAAAGCATTGAAGAAAAAGAACTAAGTGACTGGTGCATACATTGATGGGAGCAAGTCCCAAGATAGACTCTGTATCTCTGATATGGTGAAATATGGGTAAGGGGTGACGGCAAAGACCCGAATAAAATCAGCAGCTCCTTCGGGGGTCAGTGCTACAAATGTCTTAATTCTTAAAACTGGTTCACACCAGATGGAGTTCATCTTTACTCTGCATCAAAAATGCATGCACAGTGTTTAACATGGATTCCAATAGCTCTAGTTCACACCAGTGCAGTGCATTCTAGCGCAGTCAACAAAAGTAGAACAGGTTGCATTTTTTCTGCAAAATGCATCAAAAACTCACCAGAATGCCTCAAAAATGCACTGTAACGCACATGTCCTAATGAGGTGAAGAAAAAAAAAAAAAAAAAGGAGAAGAGTAAAATACGTCCACCATCTTCCAGGTGCCGTGCCGTGTGGCTGTTCGGCCGATTACTGAACATAGGAGGTCACCCACTCAGCATGGGCGCCATTCAGTAAATGCAAAGTGTTTTCTGATAGGGCGAATTGGAGAGGTGGTGCAGTGATGTCTCAATCTCCACCACATCTTTAAGTGAATACATAAAAAGGTTTCAGTTAGGAAGGTGCTTTCATGGTCACTGTCCAGGACTGGAGCCTAAAAGCCTCTGTTTCTGCATCTGCCATGTCTAAAGGATCTCCACACCAAAACCTTCAATCGTGAGCAGAAGTTGTAGATTAGCTTATAAGGGGGCATGCTCATGACACGCCATACCAAACTCAAAGCTTTGCAAAATAAGTCCAGTTGAATGTTACTAATTTTTAATGTACCGTATTTTTCCTGCTGGTTACTCTGCATCTTGCCTGTTAATTCCAAAATAGGCAAGGCTACAAGTACCCTTACAACATATTTTCCAAGCCAAGGAAAAAGAGCCAACCTCTACTCCACAACCCAGCACCCATTTCAGAAGGACGTGAACTTTTTTTGTCCATGATGCTCCTATATTACAGATACGACCTCTGTGCTGGAACATATGTGGGCCCCACAATCACTGCCAATAGAAGTCCCAGTCCTGTGTTTTCTTGGCACTGGCCTATGTTTGCGTTACTTCTCCAGATGAGGGGGGGGGTCATTTACACCATTACAGGTAAGCAATACATCTACTGACAGATAAGAGTCACAGGTGGATTGCCAGTGATCCTGAGATAAGCCATTTGTAAAATTTGTATACGGAGTTGCTGTGGCCTGTAAGCAGGGGTTAGTATCACTTTTAGGGAAACCCTTCCCTTGGGTAGATGTGGTGGGTAGGGCTAGTTTACTCGCTTATAATCTAGAGCAGAAAGAATTTGAGGCAGAGGGTAATGGGAACTGCTACCCCTGGTATACTGCCATGTTAGCTTGTAGCCTTAAGAAGCAAACCCTTTGGGGTAGGCCTGGTACAGGTGCCACTGGAGAGCCCACTTATGGGGACCTACGTTGAGGACTTTGGAAGAGTTGAGTGGCCATCCTATGTTAATGTTGGACTTGCACTGTGCAGAGTTAATAATGTCGGGACTAAAGAGGCAGAGGTGAAGGGTTGTTGGCCAAGAGCTGCACATTATGTTATTGATGCAGTAAAAAAAAAAAAAAAAATCATTGAAAATCTGAACATGTGGACATTCCTTGTTTTTTGGAGGAGGGCCTCAGGTCAGGAGAATGTGACTGATCAAAGATGGTGGAGTTTCTCCATGTTATAGGTGTGTGTGTATAACCAATCTCATTCCTGAAGCAGGGAGACGGTTGAAGGTGATCTTGGCCATCATCTTCATTGCTGTTGGAGAATTGGGGCCCTGCTTGCAGGTCTATTTGCTCAACTCTAGCTTGGCTAAATGAACAGATAAGCTATAATGAAGTGTAATCCCCTAATATTTTTCTATCTTTGTACATAATAAGATATCAGTCTGTATATTTTAACAGAAAATGTCTCCATCAAACCTTCTCCTCATTCCTCTCCAGGATGAAGGGTTTGCTCCAAATCCAGATCCCCTTTGTTACACTGTCAACACCACTTCTCCATCCAAACCCTGTGAGTGGCTCCTCATCGTGCCCCAGACTGACCGGCTGCTGTCTCTCCTACAAAAGGAAAATTCATCATGAGTTCAATACACTCAATCAATTAAAAAAAAAACACAACATAAAAAGCTCTATAAACCAGCTTCATGTATAGGTTAAAGCTGGACTGAGGCAGATATGAAAGACACATAGTAAAGCAGCTAATTTATCATCACATTATCGGTCGCATTATAAAGAAGCTGCAATGCTTGGGCAGTAAAGCCCACTTAAAGGGCCGCCGGGAGTTAAAAAGTGGTGTTATGGGGTTAAAAGTAGGGCTCAGGAAGGAGAGATGAGAGATTTTTCTTTTTTTTTGCAGCAAGGTCCACTTTAACTGTAGCAAAGAATAAAAAATTAAAAAAATTAAAAAAAGAGAAGAAGCGTTCTACTCCTTCGCCGTCATGGAGCAGAGTTGTGCATCTCAGGGCTGGATGGACAGAAAGACAAATCCTTTGGCAGGTAAAACATACAATATATTTCTTGTGTGTATTTAGGGTTGACATTATTCTGCATGAAAAACTCATCTGCAACACTGTGAAGTTGCAGACAAGATTTACATCAAAGTAATGGAAGCCCCAATTTGAGTAGATCAGAAGATTGCCTAAGGCTATGGAACCAAGTAGACCAAACAGTAAAAATATTGAGCAGTGGGGCTGTAGTTAAGGAATGACTGAAAGTACTGGGAGTAGAAAAGGCTGAAATAAAAATACATTTGAAGCCAATTCAGATCTTGACATCCTGGTGTGTTGTGTTAATATAAATGAATAAGCTGGCAACCCACCAAAATGTGCAAAAAAATAGACATGCACCAATATTGGCACAGTAGTGAGATACTGGGCTTTGTAGTGTGCTGCATTTTATGTGCATTAAAGATACATTGCCTTGGTGAGTTGAAGTGCCATTCAAAATGAAGGATATGGATGGGTTTACTCACCAGACAGTGAAGGGCTCTCAGGATATGATATGGATGGGTTTATTCACCAGGCAGTGAAGAGCTCTCAGGATACGATATGGACGGGTTTACCCACCAGGCAGTGAAGGGCTCTCAGGATATGATATGGATGAGTTTATTCACCAGACAGTGAAGGGCTCTCAGGATATGATATGGACGGGTTTACCCACCAGGCAGCGAAGGACTCTCAGGATATGATATGGACGGGTTTACCCACCAGGCAGTGAAGGGCTCTCAGGATATGATATGGACGGGTTTACTCACCAGTGAAGGTCTCTCAGGATATGATATGGATGGGTTTACTCACCAGGCAGTGAAGGTCTCTCAGGATAGGATATGGACAGGTTTACTCACCAGACAGTGAAGGGCTCTCAGGATATGATATGGATGGGTTTACTCACCAGACAGTGAAGGGCTCTCAGGATATGATATGGACGGGTTTATTCACCAGACAGTAAAGGGCTCTCAGGATATGATACGGACGGGTTTACCCACCAGGCAGTGAAGGTCTCTCAGGATAGGATATGGATGGGTTTACTCACCAGGCAGTGAAGGGCTCTCAGGATAGGATATGGATGGGTTTACTCACCAGGCAGTGAAGGGCTCTCAGGATATGATATGGAAGGGTTTACTCACCAGGTAGTGAAGGGCTCTCAGGATATGATATGGACAGGTTTACTCACAAGGCATTGAATAGCTCTCAGGATATGATATGGAAGGGTTTACTCACCAGGTAGTGAAGGGCTCTCAGGATATGATATGGATGGGTTTACTCACAAGGCATTGAAGAGCTCTCAGGATATAATATGGACAGGCTTACCAACAAGGCAGCGAGGAGCTCTCAGGATATGATATGGATAGCTTTACTCAACAGGCAGGGATGGGATATCAAGATATGTTATGAATCATGGCATTTAGTACCAGGCAGTGAAGGGCTCTCAGGATATGATATGGATGGCTTTACTCGCCAGGCAGTGAAGAGCTCTCAGGATTAGATATGGATGGGTTTTCTCACCAGACAGTGAAGGGCTCTCAGGATAAAATTCAGTAGGGTGGACTTTCCTCTCCGCTTCTCCCCAATCACACAGATAAGGCACAGGGGGTATTCTGACACCTCCGTGTCCAAGAAGCATCTCTGTGCCACCGACTCATCCAGTTGCAATCTTTCATCACCATCTGTGTACACCAGTTGAAGGGCTGAAGGTGGAATCTAAGAAGATAAGAAAAAAGTCACCAGTAATATGGAGCTGTTCCTTTCTTATGAAGACTGCTCAGGTGGTGAGTCCAGATCCTCCTATGAGTCACAGTAAGGCACCATTTGTTAAGGCTTAAAGTAGAGCTAATCCTAGCTGGATAATGTATAGTTTAAGACAAGGTTTAACCAAGCAATTGTCATTTTTTCCTATAAAATACTGTTTTTCCCCCTTTTTTTTACCCTTTATTACCATCCCAGTGTCACAGACCTCATGCAGTCCTGTTCAACTACTTCCTGTCCACACACACACTCACAAAAAAAGGTCACTGCCCCCACCTATAACTGGTCTTCACAGCAAGGAGCACTGGAAGGGCAAACGCATGTAAAATAAAACAAAAGAATTTCCAAGCCCAACTTACCAACCAGCCTGTGACCAACCGAATTAACCTGCCTAAAAGTATGCATTAAAAACAGGGGTTTAGTTGCACACGTTTGAAAATACATGCATAAGCTGCAGGCCACGGCAAGGCACCCTGTATCCTGCGGACCCTAACTCTAACTTTGAAGAGTCTCCACAGTGGGAGCATATGTATTCTAATGGATAGATGAAGGGCAGATGACTGGAGGGAGTCCAACTCTCCTTAAAGGCGCAGGAGCACACTGAACACCCAGCACATTGCACAATGGCAGCAAAGGTGTCAGTGCGTTGCCTGATCAATATGTCAACAATACAAAAAAAGGTCACTGCCCACACCTATAACTGGTCTTCACAGCAAGGAGCTGCCATTGTGCAATGTGCTGGGTGTTCAATGTGCCCCTGCGCCTTTAAGGAGAGTTGGGCTCCCTCCAGTCATCTGCCATTCATCTATCCATTAGAATACATGTTCTTCCACTGTGGAGACTCTTCAAAGTTAGAGTTAGGGTCTGCAGGATACAGGGTGCCTTGCCGTGGCCTGCAGCTTATGCATGTATTTGCAAACGTGTGCAACTAAACCCCTGTTTTTAACGCATACTGTTAGGCAGGTTAATTCGGTTGGTCACAGGCTGGTTGGTAAGTTGAGCTTGGAAATTCTTTGGTTTTATTTTACACACACATACTCACTCCAGCATCAGCTGCACATCACTGCTCTAGGATGTCTTTCTGACAATGGCAACGGTGGACCGTGCCTGAGCAATGTGTGTCAGCATAGCCAGGGGAACATGTGAGAGAGCGACAAAACAGGAGCACTATTGAAAATTGTCACCCCATAACAGGCAGTGCTTGGTTCTGAACTGGCCTTTTCTAGTCTCGTCGCACGTGGTTTACGTCACCGCATTCTTGGTGATCGGAAATTCCGACAACTTTGTGCGACCGTGTGTACGCAAAACAAGTTTGAGCCAACATCCGTCGGAAAAAAATCGGAATAAGGACCTTCAGGGCTGGAATTAATTGAACGAAAACTGCAGATTTAAAAAGACTACTTTTGAAATTACTTTAAAACACATTTAAGCCACATATGCCAGGTTTATTTAAAGGCAAAAATAGGATTTTTGACTTACTAGTAAAAAAAAAAATTTCTTGTAGTTCAGTAAATAACAGGAGCTTTAGTCTTTAACCACAGGTTATATGCAGCTACTTTCAGGTAATTGCAAGTATGAATTATGAAGGTCTACTGAAGCCAGAACATTTCCTGGAAGGAAAAAGGCAATTTCCTGATCTGGCTGACTCCATGCAAAACTTTTGAACCCTGGAGGAAAAATGTAAGAGTCTTCAGGCCCAGAATGGTCCAAAATCCTCCATTTGGCTTTGGGAACTGTGCACAGAAACCCAAAAAGTGTTCCTCCTTCAGAAGGGTCGCTGTAATTTTGCCATTTGAGAGTACTCCAAGCTTGATCCAGACTAGACTGGAGGAAAGACAAGGTGTTTGACAGAGTACTTCCTAGCATGAAATTTCCTGGTCTCCCATCATGCAAAATAGGCTTTCCAGATGCGATGGTAGACTTTGTGCAAAATTGATAACCACCATTCCTTAGGACCTGGGCTTCAACAGCCAAGTCGCTAAAGATAGTGACCGAGAAGCAGGGTCTTGCACTGGCCCATGGGACAGAAGGTCCGGACCATTATTTGGAAGGGCCCACGGAGAGTCTGCCAGTAATCTGAATATGTCTAAGTACCACACCCTCCTCAATCAGTTTGGTGTGATGGGAATCACCATAATGCTTTCCATCATGATCCTGTCATACAAATGAGGGAGAATCTGCAGAGGTGGAAAGGCATAGATCCGATGTAACCAATCCCACTGAGTCCACTGTGAAGACCACGGGGGTCCCTGGACCTAGTGACAAACCTGATAGGAACATTTCTTTTCTGCCTGTTATACACCCTATATAGTAGAATTTTCCACTCTCTCACCTCTCTGCTCTGCTCTTCCTTGACGGCCAGTTGGACCTTGGTCACCACGTTCTTCAGCCTGTAGGCAGGGATGAGCTGGTTTTTGGGGCAAATTTTCCTGCACTCTGGGCAGCGGTAACCAAGGAGCCCCGGGGCATCCCAATATTTGGTTATACAGCCTCTGCAGAAGGTATGACCACAGGTTATGGAGACCGGATCCGAGAGCTCATGAAGACAAATGGAACATAAAATATCTTCTTCTAACTTCTTAAATTGAGCAGCACCTTCCTGAGGCATGGTACTCCTAGCAGAAATAAAACAAATGTTAGATATAAATAGAGAAGTCAGAGCATGTTCAGTCTGATATCCATAGAGAGCTGGGAATGTTCATAGAAGATCAAATGTCATAAAATACAAGAAGATAACTGCAAACTGGAAACAGGGCAGGACTTTGTACATAGAAACTCATTATACTGTATGATAAACATGCTAAAGAAAAACTTATTATCAGGTACAGCAAATAAGGGAAGGACCAGACAAAGAAAGAATGTAAACGCGTGTAGTTACTTCAGCAGTCAGAAGAACATTGGAGGCTCAGTGTCCTCTGTATAACACTCTGGATCCGGTCAGAGCTATATAAATGTATATAAAATAATAATAATAATAATAATAATAGTGTGACTGTGGAGGGGCATTAGAGTGTAAGCTCCTATGGTACAAAGCCTTATGTGATTGGCTCAGTGTTCTCTGTACAGCTCTGTGGTATATGACAGAGCTATATAAATATATAACAATAATAATAATAATAATAATGTGATTGTGGGGGGACATTAGAGAATGTAAGCTCCTCTGGTACAGAGACTGATGTGACTGTCTCAGTGTTCTCAGTACAGCACTGCAGTATATGTTAGAGCTATACCAATGTATAATAATAATGTGTGACGGGGGGGGGGGGGGGGGGTCAGAGCTATATAAAAAGGGCTTTTTTTTTCTCAGAGAAAAGGTACAGGAACCCACACTCCCAAGTCAGCTCCCCGCCCCCAACCCCACCTCCAATCCCTCAGGAAAGAGAAGTGTTGGCAAATAATAGGTGTGGTCAAGGCTCACCCCCCCCCCCAGCTCTCCCCCCAATCCACAGATCACCTTCTCTCCTCTCGTCCACAGTTGCCCCCACCCCCAGAGGTCACCTCCTCTCCTCTGGTCTACAGATTCCCCCCCCATCCACAGGTCACCTTCTCTTCTCTGGTCCACAGCTCTCCCCCCTGTCCATAGCTCCCCCCCATTCACAGCTCACCTTTTTTTCTCTCATCCACAGCTCTCTCCCCCCCCCCCCAGCTGTGACCTCTGCAGAACATCCACAAGTTCTCCACAGCTGTCACTCTGCAAAACCTGACATGCTCAGTGTCCTCTGTACAGAACTGCGGTATATGTCAGAGATATATCATTGAATGAAATTCATGTATACACACACACACATAAATATTTGAATCTATTAAACGTACGGTTTGTTGATGCTGTTCCCCATGAGACTATCCGGGGTTCCTCCTCACTTTGTGGGATCTGCAAATAAAACTTTGTTACTAGAGGTGAAAGAAACTGAAAAGAATGTCGATATTACAGAGAAACTAAACTCACATAACTAGAAAAAAAAAATCTTTTTTTATTATGTAGTTAGGAAGAGCCGCACCCGGTTTGTAATTAGTGCAAAGCAATCTGGTCTTCCTACCGACCATACATATATTATATAGAATATATATTCGAAGGATTGCTGCACATGTTAACACTGTATTTGTTCAATAATTTCGGAAATAGCTTGCCCCCTTCCTCAGATCAGAACACATCTAACATCACAATCACATGACTATTGTATAATAGATGTACCTTTCCCTTAATTAACCCCTTTACTCCAACCTATAACCAACAACCTAATTAACGAGACCACTCTGAAATTGGAGTAAAACACAGGCCGTAGCAGCCTTATTTATTAACAAATACTTTCAAATTAACATAAACACAAACATCTGTTATTAAACCCATCATTCCATCCTAGCGTTGGTCTTTGCAGGAACCTCGATTACCATCTGTGTAAATACTGCACTGCGGTACCTCTCAACTTTGTTAATAGGCCTCAAGCCGACAGGCTGGCTCAGAGACAACCACTGACCGCAGTGCACCCGTTACCAAAACTTCCAGCTAAACCTCTGTTAGCTGAAATACCACCATTAGGACCCATACCACCGACAGGTCCTGAACTCTTCTTTCCGAGGTCTCTTCCTTCACCCACAAAGACCAACACCCGCCACAGCGCCCAAGTGTAAAACCTTACACTTGGGTGCCCCTCCACACCCTGAGAGCTTGCTGTATGCCATTTTGCAGCCCCAATGCCCACACGTCAATCCCCACCGCATTAAGGTGCACTCCATCCCCCCGAAGGTGTCTCCACTTCCAACTCCAAGTGCCCTATCACCAAACCCCCGTTCCTCACCATGAATCTGCTTACTTCCCGGTTAATCTTCTTATGAGCCCTATTAATGCCCTCCAATGACCTAGCCATTCCCCATGCAGTCCAAGCCACAATGTCAGACCACACGTTCACCATGTCTGGGAATGCCATATGAAGATGAAGGATATCAAAACTTGATGTCCCGCATGATATCCAACATGGATCTAACTCCCAGATTGTTGCCGCCCACGTGCAAAATTAAAAGGTCAGGCGGCCTATTCAAACGTGCAAAACGATGCACCTCTGGAATCATCCTACTCCATAGCATCCCCGGAATTCCCAGCCAGCGAACACAAGCTTCCTGTCTTGAAAACCCCAATTGTCGGGCATCCGGCCTAACATCCGCCCTGTTTGGTCCCCAAAACACATACGAATGGCCCAATATCCAGACCAGGCCATGCACATCACCTGAAAGAGAAAAAGACAAAACGTACCACCATAATCTCAAAAAACCAAAAAGAAACCATTACAGCCATACTTAAAGCCCATCAGCCCATTCTCATTCCAACCCCACCAGCAAATGCGGGCGAACGTACAGCCGAAACCTACGTGACTCCCATCTCCCAATGCGCTTAATGGACTCAGCATCCATCCCACTCCGAGTCGCCTCCATCGCCGCCCCTATCCTGAAGGAATGACAAGAAAATTCCTTTTCTTCTAAACCTAGCGACCACAAAACATTTCCGAAAAACGGAAAAAAAATTGAAATCTGGATAACCGGGGCCCGTCCGTATGGACCCCACAGCCTTAGGTCGCACCTCCAAAAACCCCTTCACGGCCCCACCGGACACAGTGGCGAGCCCGGCAAAGAAAAAACCTGTACCGTCCTGCCCTTGCCCACCTAATCAGTCTTATATCTACAAAACAATAGGGATACCCTATATTCACGGCCTATCACCTCCTGTACCAAAATCCCCCCGTGCACCTTCTTAGAAGGGCTGACCAACGCGCTGATCCGGAAGGCCCCAAAAAACGCCAACGAAAACGCCACCTTAAACAGTGCAACCTCATATACAGATGAACATAAATCTGTCAACTGTTGCAAAATTCCCCTAAGGATACCAAATGGCACTGGTCTCCTGGTGTCCCTGTGTTGCCTGAACCGCCTATACCCCCTTGAGCGACTGCCTCACCTAAAAATCCTTAGTAAAGTGCGTGCAACCTTGCCATTTAAACAAAAATGGCAACCCAGCCATCTTTTTTCCCAATTCAGACACCGACACCCCATTCTCCATGTTCCTGGAAATAAAATACAATACCAGCAACCTCACCTCCAGGCCCACAGGATCCACTCCAGCCATGTGCACTAATGCCCACCACTCCTGCCATACCTTGTTATATGCAACCCATGAAGTCTCACTCACGACCTCCTGATCCATCTGGATACGTTTCCAATGCAATCCTCTACAGCCAGTCGGGACAGGGGAGCCCCTGCTGCTCCGCTGCCAGGGCCAGCACTTGGCACCTGTCCCACTGAAAGCGAGACAACACGTCAGCTATGACGTTCTCCACTCCCGGAAGATGCACTGCATAAATAAAAACAAACATTCAGTTGTAGTCATCTCAACACCAAGTGTTGTAGCAGCCTAACCACTGGGGGAGATGAAGCCGATACTCTATTGTTCCCCTGCACGACCCCCAGATTATCCCCATGAAAACGCACCTTCAGATCCCTGAAGGATGAACTCCTCAGTTCTACCGCCAGCACCACCAAAAACAATTCCAGTAGCACCAAGTTTTTTGTGAAACCTGCATCTATCCATGACTGCGGCCACGGGCCCGCACTCCACCTTCCCTGAAAGAAAGCCCCAAAACCGGTAGAGCCAGCCGTGTTCGTGAAAAGTTCCAGATCCAAATTGCTAACTGGGCCAGACATCCACAGCGCCCTCCCATTAAACAACTCCAGAAAGGAATGCCACACCTGCAAATCCTCTGTGTGCCTTAACCAAGCACACAAAGTGTTTGGGTGACCTGATCCCATCCGTACTTGCCGACAGCCGCCGGAAAAATACTGTCCCCATTGGCAGTATGCGACACGCAAAGTTAAGCTTCCCTAACGATTGCAACACCCGAAGCTGAACCTTGCTCAAGCCTAGCATGCCCTTGATCTCCGCCTTGAGAGCTGCCAGTTTGTCCTCTGGCAGATGGAATTCCATGGCACCTGAGTCCAGGACAATGTCCAGAAACGTGATGACCGTGCTTGGTCCCTCAGTCTTTTCAGGTGCTAATGGTATACCGAACCGTCCTGCGATGGGTTCCAACATAGCCAGGAGCACCGCGCAGATCTTGAAGGAACCCGGTCCCACGCAAAGGAAGTCGTCCAAATAATGGATGATAGAGTTCACTCCTGAAACATCCCTGACCACCCATTCCACAAAGGAGCTAAACTGTTCAAACAGCGCACAGGAGATGGAGCAACCCATCGGAAGACATTGATCGACATAGAACTCTCCGTTCCATCGGCACCCCAGCAACCGAAAGCGGTCCAGGTGCACCGGCAGCAGCCGGAAAGCCGTTTCAACATCAGACTTTGCCATCAATGCCCCCTGCCCATAATGGCGAACCCAGAATACAGCTGCATCACAGGAAGTGTAACTCACCGTACATTCCTCCGGGTCAACGGCATCATTGACCGACCCCCTTTGGGGAAGGAAAGGTGGTGAATAAGCCTAAATTTATTGGGCTCTTTCTTTGGCATGACACCCAAATCCGCTAAGGGGGCGAATGGGAAAGGGCCACCCATGCGACCTAACGCAACTTTCTTACGCAGTTTCTCAGAAACTACCCCTTAAAGTTGCATGGCCGATTGTAAATTGCGAGACACTGGCGGAACCACCTCGAAAGTGAATGGGATGCGAAAACCCCTGTTCCAACAACTGGGCCGCCTTCCTATTCAGATACCTACCGAAAAACAGCCGAAAAACAGCCTCATCTTTCCACCATCACCGGCGTCCTCCCTTTTGTTTGCAGACTCTCCGGGTGTGACCCTTTCCGTGTTTAAAGCATCTGGACAGACTGTGAGCCCCTCCACAACTGGAACACTAGTGCTTGTATCAGCACGCCCCCCCAAACATGCAGGTACCTTCATTCTACTGCCAACAGACCCCCTTTTTCTTCCTGGCCAATTGTCCAGGGGAAGACGGTCCACAGGCCTCTTCCTGAAAAAACTGACTCAGAGCCCTCGCCGAAGTCATCAGGCGCATCCACAAACTGATGTCCTTATGGTCCCATCTCAATGCTGGATGTATCGCCCTCTGCATGCCGTGCCCCCGTAGACTCTGTGTGCCTCCCCAACTGCATTCAGGTAACCAAACAGCGCCGAACGATGTTCAGGGTTCTCTTCCCCGATTACACTCGCCATGATTGCGAACACCTGCAATGTCTGCGGAATCAGCCAATACCTCAGCTTCTCCTCATCCTCCATTTTGGACTCCTCTGGTTTCACCCTATCCCGGTTAAAGTTTTCCAACGGCAGCAGCGAGAAAAGTTCAACGTACTCATCCTTCCAAATTTTCTCCTGTACCTCCAGTTTCAGATGCGCCCCTAGTGGACCCTCAAAACATACATAGACCTCACATTTTGCAGCATCCGTTAAACGGACGGTGTCCTGCTTACTCACGGTGTCCCCCGTCCCTGATGCCTTTCCAGATTCTTGCTGCCCTTGCTCCGTGTTTTCCACCATGGCAGGCTGAATCCCCACAGCGGGCACCGCTGTCACCACCTTAAAGCGGAAGTAAACCCATCCATAAAACGGTTTAATTTCCGTCACGTGCCGGAAATGTAACACTCCCATTGGTTGTGCTCTCAACCAAACTGTCAAACCATCCAATGGCTGGTGTCATAACTGATCACATGTGCAGAATCATGGCAGTTGTAGATTAAACAGAGGCCAAGATGGCAGCTTCCTTGGTTGAAAACGATAGGGGGGTTTACTCACACTTTAAGTGTTAGTGACACCCCGTCTCCCCTTGCAGGGGGAACCCATGCTGCCGCCGGGCTGGCGGAAGCACCGTCACTCTTCTCCAATCTGCCCACCAGCTCCTTCAGTCCCGCCAAAAAACCCTGCAAGCCTGAATCCCCCACAACTGCGGCCCCCTGCACCGCGCCAGCATGGGAAGCCACCTCTTCAGAGCCCCCTTGCCCCGCAGCTACCCCAGTACCCGTATCAGGCCCATCCCTGCGGCCTACCTGATCAATCCCACCACACTGGCCCATAGATGATAAAGGTAAAGCTGACTTACTGGGCTGCCTAGGAAGAGTCCCACCAGCCGACCGTCCTGTCTCCATCACCGCCGATCGTCTCAGGGGAACCCGCTCATCCTCCAACCCCAACAGCTCACCCTCCGATCGTTCCACAGCAAGCTTTTCCTCCTCTAAAGATGGCCCTCCAGGCGACTCAGCCCTGGATGCCGAGGGTCCGGCTTCCATCTGTCCACACCTTCGCGCTCCAGACCTGCTCACGGACTTCTGCAACGGCTTCCCCGGACCGGGGAGCCTTGCATCTGCCCTGGCTCCCTCATCCCAACTTGATGCCTCCCCTTTACCACTCCAATGTGGCCCCGGGAAGGTCGTCGGCTGAGGAAGGCCCGACGACCGTGGCTACAAACCTCCCGTGCTGAGGCACGATCCCCGCTGACATTACGCCAGGGGTGGCACCCGCTTGCTCCGCGTCTCCCTGCCGTGCGGGCGCTCCCGAACTACTGGAACGGCTGCCCGCAGAGCTCCGTCTACTAGGGGGATTCCTTCCGGGAACCCCCCCGCAAGCAAAGCTGTACGCTTTGCATGGGGGGCCCGAAGGTGCCCGCGGGGGACTCCCTGAATGACGCTGAGCTCTAGGGGTGGGGTCGGGAGAGAAGCGCTCCAGAGGCCGAGACCTCCGAGCTTGCGCCGACTCCCTCCCCCCGGTACCTGCACCCTCCACCGGCTGTACCAGCATTGGCCCCAGTGTCTACTGGGGCCAACCTGGGCCCCGTGCTGCTGCTTCCGCCCATGGCTGGGCCAGTCATTTCTCCATCTCGGCCATGTCACTGCTGCTACCAACTTTCTCTCACACTGTGGTGCAAGGGGGAGGGACCAGCTCCTTTTTATACACTTGTTACCCCCTCCCACCTTATTCTCCCAATCACAGCCTCTGTCTAATGGCCTGTACACACAATCCGAATATTGTACGAAAACGGGCGAAAACGATTTTTGGATCAAGTGTAGACAACTTTCGACAGCCGATCACGACCATTCATCCGATATTATTCGATCGGACATGCACAAAAATTTTCCTCGTACAATTGCAGATCGTACAATTTTCGTTTAGTCAGTGTAGTTGTCGTCTGAAAATACAATATAAATACATTACAACACACGACATCACTTCTGATTTTTTTTTTCTGTCGTATGAGAATTTTCGTGACTTTATCTACCTATTCGATTTCTACCTGCGACTATTAAGCTGAAACGGTCGTACGATCTGTTGTACGATATTCGGATCGTGTGTATGGGCCATTATCCATGTACCCCGTTTCCCCTGTCATGCCAGCCCTACGCCTATTTATTTTGCTCCGGGCTTTTCTTTCATGAGAATTTAAACATTTTTCAAATAGATCACATATGGAATCAATTACGTGGTTAATTACTCATTAGTTCAATTGGATTTTTCATGGGTTGATTTCTTTCAAAGCCACTGATACAGAAATGGTTAATCAAGCAGACATTCATCTCATTCCATCTGAAACCATCATATTGTTAATCTGTCAAAGAAAGTATATGAATATCATGATCTAGATATCCAAAAATAATATTATTATGTATAACAAAAAATAGAATGAGCATAAACAATTCTGAAAAAAAAATAAATAAAAATTAAAAAAAAAAAAAAAAGAAAAAGGGGGAAGGAATAAATATTCCTAATCAGTTATACAAGCAAGTATAAAATCTAAATCTGTGTTTAGTCCACGAAGGAATACAATTATACTAATGAGTAATTAACCACGTAATTCATTCCATTTGTGATTATTTGAAAAAGGTTTAAAATTCTCATGAATGTGATTTGTGATGTTAGATGTGTTCTGATCTGAGGAAGGGGGAAGGGGGTAAGCATGTGAGCCCGAAACGGAAATCTCCTTGAACACTTTACTAAGTAACTATTTGTGAAATTATTGAACAAATACAATTTTAAGTGTAGCAATCCTTCAAACTTCTAAATATATATATATATATATATATATATATATATATATATATATATATATATATATATATATATATATATATATATATATATATATATATATATATATATAGATACACACACTCTTCAAAACACAATGCAAGAAGATAAACGACATCCTAATTGCCACACCCCACCCCTCCCCCCCAAAGCGGTGCATTAGAAAAGATTGCGGGTGCATCGTACCTTTCTACCTGAGAGTGACCCCATAAATATCCTGCCGTAAAATCATACTTCGGAATTTTCCTCTGGGGAATTTTACTATGAGGGACAGATCACAACTTGTCAGTGGAATTGCCTCCATTTAAGTCGGTGGACACATACTGCAAAAGTTCTGCTCCACTTTCATATATTTTTTTCTGTGTTGTATTGAACTGCTTTAGGTTATTGTTGGTTGTCTGTTATGCTGACATCTAGTGGCAGTTTTAAGCCACTACAACTTGGTTTACTGTGCGATTTTGGTTTCTTCTTCTTCTGCCCCAACCCGCTTAGTGCTAGTTAGTTCAGCCCTAGCTAGACCCTCCCTGTCAGTTCTTTGTTCTCCCAGTCAGTGTTCGTTCTTCACAGAGATGGGAATTAGGAAAGTCATTATCTTCCTACACTGGAGATGGGAACGAGGGACACCCGATAGGAAAAAGTACAACCCCCCCCCCCCCATGCCCGTTACATTACTTGTACCTACAGGTAAGCCTATAATAAGGCCTATAATAAGGCTTACCTGTAGGTACTGTAAATATCTCCTAAACCTGCATGTTGTAGGAGGTATTTACCATATACGCTTGCACCAGCATCATTGGCGCATGCGCACTGAAAAAAAAAGTCTCGATCGTGTCGTTTCTAAAGGGCCTGTGCCGTGGCCGGCAGAATGAGCGAGGGAGTGATGTCATCACGGCTCTGCCCAATCACAGCGCCGGAGCCCGAAAACAAGGAACTAACTCCGGGAGACATGTCGCTGGTCACAGCGGTGTATGGGGACCACTGCAAAAGTTTTAATCTTAGGTAAGTACCAGTATTTCATAATGAGCTAGTAATAAATGCAGAGCTATCTTAATAGCATCATGGGCCCCTGGGC
This sequence comes from Lithobates clamitans, assembly GCA_037952925.1. Lineage (NCBI taxonomy): Eukaryota > Metazoa > Chordata > Amphibia > Anura > Ranidae > Lithobates > Lithobates clamitans. The sequence continues at coordinate 35,681 of JBBGZY010002799.1, read as the reverse complement.
AAAGTAATGCGCTGGGGCCCCTATCAGCATGGCCCAAATTTCGCATCTACTCTCAAGAATTCAAGTATAAATAGTCAATAGAGTTAAACATATACAGTATTTATTAGCACTTTCAATAAAATCGATTTTAAACAATAAGAAAACATGCCATAAATCAAAGACTAATTTAACGCAAAGGGCCCAGTACAGGAGGGAGACAGAAGGGCAAAGTAGAGGGTGGGGATCAGTAGGGCAAGATACTGGAATCAGGGGGGCAAAGTATAGGTTCCTGGGATGCTGGCCATCCCAAGAAAGCTTAGTAAAAAGCATGACTATCCCAGCAGATCCGGGACAGTTGGCAAGTATGATGTAATGCAAGATTAGCATGGGGCCCCCCATGCACCCGGGGCAGTGAACAAGGGTGCCCATGCATTAAGACAGCCCTGAATAAATGCATACTACAGTATCTCATTATGCCTTTGTCTTGCAGGGTTTTTATTTTATATGGGTTTACAAGAAAAACAAAACAAAAAACCCTGAAAAACAAAACTAAAAACTTGCAAGACAAAGGCATAATGAGCTGGTGTGCATCACATACTAGCTCCTTATGAAATACCTTAGAACGAAGCTCTTGCAGCGGTCCCTACACACGCCTGAGACAGCTGACATTCCTTCCCCCCCCCCCCCCCCCGGAGTTACTTCTGGGTTTGTGGGGTCCAACGCTGTGATTGGCCGGAGCCGGTGATGACGTCACTCCCATGCATGTGTGCGGGAGCACCCGCGGTCCGTTCCTTCAGAGTGCATGCGCCAGTGATGTCACTGACTGCTTGCAATGGAAATATCTCCTAATCTGTACAGGTTTAGGAGATATTTTCACTACCCATAGTTAAGCCTTATTCTAGACTTACCTATAGGTACATGTCAACAGAGGAAGGTTACTTGCCTACTGGGCACTTTTACCCCCTTCCTGCTCAGGAAAAAATTTTCAGCGCTGTCCACTTCGAATAACAATTTACATTTTTAAGATTTTTTTCCCCACAAATAGAGCTTTCTTTTGATGGTATTTAATCACCTCTGGCCCTGTGCCCTTTAGTGCAGTCTCATCAATGAAGGAGAAAAAAACAAATTACTTATTTACTAAATTTTAAAACAGAAACTAAGAAAAACCTATTTTTTTTTTTTTTCTAAATTTTCGCGTTTTCTTTTTCGTTTGTTTAGCATGAAAAAAAAAAAAAAAAACCCAGAGGCTCTCGACAATAGAGGTCCTCCCCTTTGCAGGCTCACCACGCCCCCCCCTGAAGGGCGCACGCGGCACGCGTTGTGATCACCCGAGTCACTGAGACTCAGGTGATCACAGATCCAAGTAAGGGGCCGATCCCCTCCCCTCCCGCACCGGCCGGGAGCTCCATGAGTCGGGTCGCAGGTCCCGCGGACTCGATGTCCGCGGGGATACCCACGATTGTCTCACGGAGAGGAAGGACAGGGAGATGCTAATGTGAACAAGCATCTCCCCGTTCTGCCTAGTGACAGGACACTGATCACAGCTCCCTGTAATCGGGAGCGGTGATCAGTGATGTGTCACACGTAGCCCCTCCCCCCTACAGTTACAAACGCTCCCCAGGACACATTTAACCCCTACAGCTCCACCTAGTGTTAACCCCTTCACTGCCAGTCCCATTTACACAGGAATTAATGCAATTTTAAATCGCACTGATCGCTGTATAAATGTGAATGGTCCCAAAATCACGCCAAAATTGTCCGATGTGTCCGCCATAATGTCGCAGTCACGATAGAAAATCGATGATCGCCACCATTACTAGTAAAAAAAAAGAAAAAAATATTAATAAAAATGCCATAAAACTATCCCCTATTTTGTAGACGCTATAACTTTTGCGCAAACCAAACGCTTATTGCGATTTTTTTTACCAAAAATTTGTAGAAGAATACGTATCAGCCTAAACTGAGGAAATTTTTTTTTATATATATTTTGGGAATATTTAAAATAGCAAAAAGCAAAATTGCTTTTTTTTTTTCAAAATTGTCGCTCTTTTTATAATGCAAAAAATAAAAACCGCAGAGGTGATCAAATACCACCAAATGAAAGCTCTATTTGTGGGGAAAAAAAGGAAGTCAATGTTGTTTGGGAGCCACGTCGCACGACCGCGCAATTGTCAGTTAAAGCGACGCAGTGCCGAATCACAAAAATTGCTCTGGTCTTCGGCCAGCCAAATGGTCCGGAGCTGAAGTGGTTAATGCCCTTCAGTGCCACCAATGCCTCCTATCAGTGCCCACCAGTGCCACCTCATCAGTGCCCATCAGTGCCACCTATTAATGCCCATTAGTGCCACCTCATCAGTGCCCATCAGTGCCACCTATTAATGCCCATCAGTGCCACCTATTAATGCCCACCAGTGCCACCTCATCAGTGCCCATCAGTGCCACCTATTAATGCCCATCAGTGCCACCTATTAATGCCCACCAGTGCCACCTCATCAGTGCCCATCAGTGCCACCTATTAATGCCCATCAGTGCCACCTATTAATGCCCACCAGTGCCACCTCATCAGTGCCTATCAGTGCCACCTATTAATGCCCATCAGTGCCACCTTATCGGTGCCCATCAGTGTAGCCTCATCAGCGTACATCAATGAAGGGAAAAAAAAAAAAAAGTACCTGTTTGCAAAATTTATTAACAAAATATAAAACGTTTTGTATTTTTTTTTTTTTAATTTAAATTTGGTCTTTTTTAATTTCTTTAACAAAAAATAAAAACCAAAGAGGTGATCAAATACCACCAAAAGAAATCTCTATTTGTGGGGATAAAATGATAAAAGCTTAATTTGGGTACAGTGTTGTCTTTCCGCACAATTGTAATTCAAAGTGTGACAGCGCTAAAAACTGAAAATTGGTCTGGGCAGGAGGGGGGATTTAGGTGCCCAGTAAGCAAATGGTTAAACCCGAACACATATGAATTACACAGGTTCTGTGGTTCATTAAGGTGGTAACTAAACTCACTTGGTGCCTTATCTGCATTAAAATTATCCTCAGAACCCGTGTAATTCATATATGTTTGGTTTTAAAGAGATGAGGTGGTAACCCCGGGACGGCAGTGACGCTACATATAGAGGAAGAGTTGCTCCACCAACACGTGAACTTTGAACGGCCGATCTACGTTAATAAAAACCTTATGCCCAGTTTTGCATCACTTTGGGTCCAGGCCTCGTATATTGGCAGAGGTGGTGGGCATACATGCAAAGAGCCAACAGGTTTTCAATGTACAGAGATCATCGGAAGGTGATTTTGTTATATTTGGGCACACCTCCCAATTATGTGAGATGGGAAGGAGGGACAACTATTAGCAAATGTATATAGGCATAGCAAACCCCTTGTCACGCCCCCTTAAAAGGAGAATTATGGGAAAAAAAAAAAAGGGATTAGTTAACCCACAAGAGCTACTATTATTCCTTTATACTGGTTTTAAAATTTACGAATGTAGCAATTTAGAAATTGGGACGAAAGGTTTAGCTCTGGGAAACACTTTTTGAAAGATAAAAAGTGCATTTTATATACAACTATATTGTTTAGGCCAAAATGAGGAAAGAGGGACAGCGGGATTTTACTCCACATCAGGGACAGTCCCTCGAAATCAGGGACGGTTGGGAGGTATGTTTGGGTACAAAATCTGCAGCTCCCCCCATTCCCGAATGGTCTTCTCCCCCCTCCACCACCACTGTGACGTTCTATAGAGGAGAAGATGGATAACGGCTCCTGAATGATCCACGTCTCAGCTTATCGCTGATTATAATTAACATCTGATCCGGAATACTCACCGCATGCCCCCATACAAACTGTTGGCTCTATATAAATCCTGTATAATAATAATAATAATAATCTCAGGATCTCCTCTGCGAGCCAGACACCGTACAACCAGGAAGAGAGAAACGAAAGTGAAAGTATTGCCTCTCCCAAGCCTCCTCTGATTGGCTGGTTCAGACACGTTAAAGGCGAACGCTCCGCCCCATGTCATCCTATATAAAGTGACAGCTCTGGGTGACTCCAGGGGAGGGGGGAGGATTATCTGGAGGGTGGAAGAGGATATTCATCTCCCTTCCCCGGGGAGTGAAGTCACCGCTGACTCTGCGTTCTCTTCATACAAAACAGGACTAAAGCTGGTCATACGCGAGTAGAATTTCACTTTACATTTCTCAGTTGCAGAATGTCCCTTTAAATTTTTTTTTGTAACCATTTAGTGGTGTAAAGACGACGATCATTTGACTGTATAAATCAAGAAAACTTCCAAGGAGCAGAATAGGATTTTTTTATTTTTTTTTCAAACCAACAAAATTTCTAAAGCTGTGAATACACCCTTATGCCGCGTACACACGATAGGATCTTCCGACAACAAAATCCATGGATTTTTTTTCCGAAGGATGTCGGCTCAAACTTGTCTTGCATACACACGGTCACACAAATCTTGTCGGAAATTCCGATCGTCCAGAACGCGGTGATGTACAAGACGTACGACGAGCCGAGAAAAATGAAGTTCAATAGCCAGTGCGGCTCTTCTGCTTGATTCCGAGCATGCGTGAAACTTTGTGCGTCAGAATTGTGTACACGCGCTCGGAATTTACGACAACGGATTTTGTTGTTGGAAAATTTGAGATCCAGATCTCACATTTTGTGTGTCGGAAATTCCGATGGAAAATGTCCGATGGAGCCTACACACGGTCGGAATTTCTGACAACAAGCGCCCATCGAACATTTTTCATAGGAAAATCCGACCGTGTGTACGGGGCATTAGAAGTTTTTTAACCACTTGCTTACTGGGCACATATACCCCCCATCCTGCCCAGGCCGATTGTCAGCTTTCAGCGCTCTCACACTTTGAAAGACAATTGCGCGGTCATGCAACACTGTACACATTTGATATTTTTATAATTTTTTTTTTCTTGCACAAATACTTTTCTTTTGGTGGTATTTAATCAACACAGAGCTTTTTATTTTTTGCTAAGCAAACAAAAAAGACCAAACTTTTTTTTTTTTCAAAAAGGAAGGTTTCATAGTTTGTTATATTATTTTGCAAACTAGTAATTTTTCTCCTTCATTGATGGGCGGCACTGAAGGGCACTAGTAAGTGGCACCGGCGGGCTCTTGGTTAGGAGCACTGGCGGGCAGCCCTGGGGTAGGAGCGCTGGTGGGCTCTGGGGTAGGAGCGCTGCTGGGCTCTGGGGTAGGAGCGCTGCTGGGCTCTGGGGTAGGAGCGCTGCTGGGCTCCTGGGTAGGAGCGCTGCTGGGCTCCTGGGTAGGAGCGCTGCTGGGCTCCTGGGTAGGAGCGCTGCTGGGCTCCTGGGTAGGAGCGCTGCTGGGCTCCGGGGTAGGAGCGCTGCTGGGCTCCGGGGTAGGAGCGCTGCTGGGCACTGGGGTAGGAGCGCTGCTGGGCACTGGGGTAGGAGCTCTGGAGGGCTCTGGGGTAGGAGCTCTGCTGGGCTCTGGGGTAGGAGCTCTGCTGGGCTCTGGGGTAGGAGCACTGCTGGGCTCTGGGGTAGGAGCACTGCTGGGCTCTGGGGTAGGAGCACTGCTGGGCTCTGGGGTAGGAGCACTGCTGGGCTCTGGGGTAGGAGCACTGCTGGGCTCTGGGGTAGGAGCACTGCTGGGCTCTGGGGTAGGAGCACTGCTGGGCTCTGGGGTAGGAGCACTGCTGGGCTCTGGGGTAGGAGCACTGCTGGGCTCTGGGGTAGGAGCACTGGTGGGCACTGAGGTAGGAGCTCTGCTGGGCTCTGGGGTAGGAGCTCTGCTGGGCTCTGGGGTAGGAGCTCTGCTGGGCTCTGGGGTAGGAGCTCTGCTGGGCTCTGGGGTAGGAGCACTGCTGGGCTCTGGGGTAGGAGCACTGCTGGGCTCTGGGGTAGGAGCACTGCTGGGCTCTGGGGTAGGAGCACTGGTGGGCACTGAGGTAGGAGCACTGCTGGGCTCTGGGGTAGGAGCACTGCTGGGCTCTGGGGTAGGAGCACTGCTGGGCTCTGGGGTAGGAGCACTGCTGGGCTCTGGGGTAGGAGCACTGGTGGGCACTGAGGTAGGAGCACTGCTGGGCACTGGGGTAGGAGCACTGCTGGGCTCTGGGGTAGGAGCACTGCTGGGCTCTGGGGTAGGAGCACTGCTGGGCTCTGGGGTAGGAGCACTGCTGGGCTCTGGGGTAGGAGCACTGGTGGGCACTGAGGTAGGAGCTCTGGTGGGCACTGGGGTAGGAGCGCTGGTGGGCACTGGGGTAGGAGCTCTGGTGGGCACTGGGGTAGGAGCTCTGGTGGGCTCTGGGGTAGGAGCACTGGTGGACACTGGGGTAGGAGCTCTGGTGGGCTCTGGGGTAGGAGCTCTGGTGGGCACTGGGGTAGGAGCTCTGGTGGGCTCTGGGGTAGGAGCTCTGGTGGGCACTGGGGTAGGAGCTCTGGTGGGCTCTGGGGTAGGAGCTCTGGTGGGCACTGGGGTAGGAGCGCTGGTGGGCACAGGGGGTAGGAGCTCTGGTGGGCACTGGGGTAGGAGCTCTGGTGGGCTCTGGGGTAGGAGCACTGGTGGACACTGGGGTAGGAGCTCTGGTGGGCTCTGGGGTAGGAGCTCTGGTGGGCACTGGGGTAGGAGCTCTGGTGGGCTCTGGGGTAGGAGCTCTGGTGGGCACTGGGGTAGGAGCTCTGGTGGGCTCTGGGGTAGGAGCACTGGTGGGTCGCACTGATGGGCACTGTGTGGGACCGATGTCCCTTTTGCAGAAACCGGTAATCGCCTTTATTCTTTTCTCCTCATGCTGTCAGTGTGAGGAAAAAAAAGAAAAAAAAAAAAAAAAAGAAGCTGATTAATGGCTTCTGTTTACATCATGTGATCAGCCGTCATTGGCTGACAGCTGATCACGTGGTATGGGGCCGGGATTGGCTCTTTACTCCGATCTGTGATCAGCCGGGTCCCAAGGACTCGGTGATGACAGAATGTGCCGCGCGAGAACGGGATGACGTCTATGTACTCCCTCCCATCAATTTAAGCCCTCACTGTAGCCGTCTTCCGTCTATATCGCGGGCACCACGTGGTTAGGGCTCCTCTCACACTGCTCAGTTTTCTTCCCCCCCAAATCACTTCCCACCATTCCAATATGATTTCCAGTGCGACTTTAGAAGTTCTCATCCTGGGGGTTCACAGAATTGCAAGGGAAGGGAAGTCACATAATATTCTGACTTCAGTGCGATTTCAGCCCCATAGACATTTCTATGTTATCTCACAGAAGTCGCATCAGTATAGATAAGAAGCATTCCTATGTGAGACTTTTGTATCCCTCTCCTCCCTGGTCATCCTCACTACCTAATGAAGGCCATACTCAGAGCAAATGTATTTTCTGCAACCAGGTGATGACCGGGGAATCCCCTCTGCGGAGCCATCGTATCCCCCCGGGCGTGGGGGTGTAATAATAATAAATAATTCATAACAATATATAAAACATTTTTATATTCATTGCACTTTCAATGACATATATAAACTTTCTAGGGGTCTCAAACTGGCGGCTCTTGCAGGACTACAAGTCCCATGAGGCACTGCAAGGCTGACAGTTACAAGCATGACTCCCACAGGCAGAGGCACGATGGGATTTGTAGTCCCTCAACAGCTAGAGGGCCGCCAGTTTGAGACCCCTATAATGTCAAAAATACACACACACACACATGAACTTTAATGACATCCCAGTCTTAGTCCGGAGGGTTCAATATTGAGTTGAGTTATAACAGCTTCAAATCCTCTGGGAAGGCTGTCCACAAGGTTTAGGAGTGTGTCTATGGGAAGGTTTGACAATTCTTCCAGAAGCACATTTGTGAGGTCAGGCACTGATGTTGGATGAGAAGGCCTGGCTCGCAGTCTCCACTCTAATCCATCCCAAAAGGTGTTCTATCGGGTTGAGGTCAGGACTCGGTGCAGGCCAGTCAAGTTCCTCCACCCCAAACTCGCTCATCCATGTCTTTATGGACCTTGCTTTGTGCACTGGTGGGCAGTCATGTTGGAACAGGAAGGGGCCGTCCCCAAACTGTTCCCATAAAGTTAGGAGCATGAAATTGTCCAAAATGTCTTGGTATGCTGACGCCTTCCGCTGCATTCACACCTGAGGGCTTTCAGCTCAAAACGCTCGTAAAACGCCCGAAAAAAAAAAAACACCCAACAAACAAAATCCCATTCATTTCAATGGCACCTGTTCACATCTGAGCGTTTTGCCACCTGAAGCAAAATGCCTGAAAAACGCCCTGAGCTCAAAAAAAAAAAAAAAGAACATGAGCTTCCTTGGGGCAGATTTCAGGCTTTATCTGCCTTTTACATTGGTGACCTGAACAAAATCACGGTAAAAACAGGGCAAAAAACACACGACTTTGAAACGCTCAGGTGTGAATGCAGCCTAATGCCGCGTACACACGATCGGTCTTTCTGCCAACAAAACTGTGGATTTTTGTCTGAAGGTTGTTGGCTCCAACTTGTCTTGCATACACACGGTCACACAAATGTTGGCCAACAATTACGAACGTAGTGATGTACTAGACGTACCACGTTGTTTTTCAGCTCTTTAGCACCACCCTTTGGGCTCCTTCTGCTAATTTCGTGTTAGTAGAAGTTTAGTCAGTGTTGATTTGCGCTCTTCTTTTTGCGTTTTTTATTTTGCGCTGTTATTATTGTTATTCTTGATATCACTTGAAAAAAAAGCCTTTGAAAATTTGTTAGCAATAACTCCATCAGTATCACCAGCAAAGCAGCTTCATTATTATCCCATTAAAGAAGAAGAGAATTGTGCGCTGTATTTGGATATTCCATAATTTGCCGCGTCACGAATGTTAATTCTCTGTTACGAACGCGAGTTTACAAGACCGACCGCTTCTGCTTCCGAGCATGCGTGTTTGTACTTTGGACTTTTGTCCGACGGACTGGTGTACACACAATCGGACTTTCCGACAACAAAGTATTGCTGGTGGAAAATTTGAGAACCTGCTAGCCAACATTTGTTGGCAGAAAGTCCGACAGCAAATGTCCAATGGAGCGTACGCACGGTCGGATTGTCCGCCAACAAGCTCACATCCAACATTTCCCGTCAGAAAATCCGATCGCGTGTTGCACTGGAACTAAGGGGCCAAGCCCAACCCCTGAGAAACCAACCCCCACCATAATCCCCCCTCCACCAAATGATTTGGACCAGTGCACAAGGTTCATAAAGACATGGATGAGCGAGTTTGGGGTGGAGGAACTTGACTGGCCTGCACAGAGTCCTGACCTCAACCCGATAGAACACCTTTGGGATGAATAAGAGCAGAGAATGAGAGCCAGGCCTTCTCATCCAACATCAGTGCCTGACCTCACAAATGCTCTTCTGGAAGAATGGTCAAACATTCCCATAGACACACTCCTAAACCTTATGGACGGCCTTCCCAGAAGAGTTGAAGCTGTTTTAACTAGACATGTGCCATTTGTTTACTTTCAAATTCGTCTTTTAATGAATTTCGACAAATTTGTTAATTCGGCAATATCAGAATTAACGAAAACCCGTTTAACACATTTTTCAAAAAATTTGTAATTCTAAAAATTACACCCCCCCCCCACCCCAAAGCACCTTGTTCTTGGGGACAAAGGGCCCCCCCCCCCCAAAAAAAAAAAAACACCACAACATTATTTAATGTCTTCATTTTCAAAAAAAATTGGGACAAAAAGTTATAACTTTAAAAAAAAAAAAACTCGCCAGGCCTCTTTCTAAATACCTTGGACGGTCTAGTTTCCAAAGAGGGGTAATGTGGGGGGTATTTGTACTGTCCTGACATTTTCAGGCCTCAATAAAGGAGATAGTCCATCGGGATTGATCGATTTTCATATACACAGTATATATACTATCATTTGGACTCTATAAAACTGTTAGGCTCCGTTCACAGATAGGCGATTTTATTTTAGAATCGCAGGAAAATGCGCTTGCGACACCACTACTTGTTAATGGCACCCCAATCGCGGTGCAAATTTTGTCATGATAAATCGTGCTGCAACCGTGGTAAACAAAAAAAAAAAAAATTTATATGGAAGAGCCCTGGGGCCATCATTAAAAAAAAAAAAAATACAGAATTATGAGTTTGAAAAAAAAAAAATTTTAATTTTTTTTTTTTTTTTTTTTTTTTTTTTTTTTTTTACAGAATTCTGAGTTGGAAAGTCAGAAAAGTAGAAAATATTTTTTTCAAGCTTTTCGATCTTTTTTTGTTCATATAGCAAAAACGGAAAAACAAAAAACAAAAACACAAAAAAAAAACAAAAAAAAAACAAAAAAAAACGCAGAGGTAATCACATTCAACCAAATTAAAGCTCTATTTGTGGGGAAAAAAACCAAACTTGTTTCTAGGGATGGGTTTTGGCTGAACATGGCCTGTTCGGGTGAATTTTCTGTGCGCTCAGTGGGATGTTTGCCCGCTGAACGCATAGACAATAGATAGTTAAGAAGGGGGGCCTGGAAGCCAGCCGCTGCATTCTTCATCAGTGAGCTTCCCCATTGACAGCTGGATAAAAAAATTTAAAAAAAGCTGAATTTGCAGACACGGATCCAGCATGAACTGACTGGTGCATGCTGGGTTGGTGATGTCACACGGGGGCGGTGCCACCAGGTGACCTCGATCCTTACCTTTTTTAACCACTTCAATACCAGGCACTTAGGCACCTTCCCGCCCAGCCCAATTTTCACCTTTCTGCGCTGTTGCAATTTGAATGACAATTGCGCGGTCATGCTACACTGTACCCAAACAATTTTTTTATCATTTTGTTCCCACAAATAGAGCTTTCTTTTGGTGGTATTTGATCACCTCTGCGGTTTTTATTTTTTGCGCAACAAATAAAAAAATACCGAAAATTTCGAAAAAAAACAAGTTTTTCTTTGTTTCTGTAAAATTTTTTTGTAAATAAGTACGCTTTCTCCTTCAATAATGGGCACTGATATAGCTGCACTGATGGGCACTGATCAGGTGGCACCAATGAGGTGGCACTGATGAGGTGGCACTAACGGGCACTGATGATGGGCACTGATGGGCGGCACTGATGGGCACTGATAGGTGGCACTGATGGGCACTGATAGGTGGCACAGATGGGCACACATAGGCGGCACTGATGGGCACTTGTAGGTGGCATTGATTGGCATATATGGGTGGCACTGATGGGTACTTGTGTGGCACTGATGTGTGGCACTGATAGGTGGGCACTGATGGGCACAGATGGGCACTGACAGGTGGCACCGATGGGCAATGACTGGTGGCACAGATGGGCAATGACAGGTGGCACTGATATAGCATTGCTGGGCATTGCTGTGCATTGCTGGGCATATAATTGGCATACTAGTGCCAATCAGTGCCCATTTGTGGGCACCGATTGGCACAGATTGGGCACATGTGGATGGCCATGGGGTACATACCTGGCCATCCACGTTGCCCCTTCCCTGGTGGTCCTAGTGGCATCCCTGGTAGTCCAGTGGGGTGATCTGCGGGGGGGGCTGCGCTGATAAACAATCAGCGCAGACCCCCCCTGCCAGGAGAGCCGCCGATCGGCTCTCCTCTACTTGCGTCTGTCAGACGCGAGTGAGGAAGAGCCGATCAACGGCTCTTCCTATTGACAGCGTGATCAGCCGTGATTGGACACGGCTGATCACGTGGTAAAGAGCCTCCGCCGGAGGCTTTTTACCGAGATCAGTGTAGCGGTGTGTCAGACTGACACACCGCTCCACCGATCGCCGCGATGCGTGCCCCCGGGGGCGCGCTGCGGCATGTTATCCTGCTGGACGTCATATGACGCCCAGTCAGGATAACACAACCACTTCCCGGACGTCAATCCGCTATAGGGCGGGCGGGAAGTGGTTAAAGAGGAGTCCCCATTTTTTTTAAAAAAATGTCGAAGTCAGGAGCTACAAATACTGCAGCTGCTGCCTCTTAAAGTGGTGTTCCGCCCGAAATTGTACTTTTTAAATAAAAATACCCCTATAATACACAAGCTTAATGTATTCTAGCAAAGTTAGTCTGTAAACTAAAGTCTATTTTGTTAGTTTATAGCAGTAGTTTGTTATTGTATAAACTTACAGCAGGCCGTGGCCATCTTAAGTGTGGGCAACTGAAGCCAGACTGTATTTATTTCTTCCTGGATCTCATCCTTGCAGATCTCCCACATGCTCAGTGCAGCACAAGCAGTGTAATAGGTTTCAGGTCAGGTTTCCATAGCAACGGCAGTGCCAGAGGAAGTTGCCGCCCCTTCCCAGAAGGCTTTGCAAACAGGAAATGATGCGATGGGCCACGGCCAGGGAGGAGGAAGTGAGAAATGAATACAGCAGATATACAGGAGGTGCTGAGAAAACAAAATTTAAAAATATCCAATTCGTTTACAGTGCACAGTTTAGTGAGGGATGCTGAAGAGTTGTAAAGGCGGGTGGAACTCCACTTTAATAAAATCGGACACTTACCTGTCCAGGGCGCCAGCGATGCGGGGGATAGAAGCCACGCGCCGTGATTGGCCGCTCAGTCACCTGGGGCCTGTAATGGGTCCCAGATGATTGACAAGAGGGAGGGGGCAGAGCTGAGCACTTCCTGTGCCGAGGGGAAGTGATGTCACCAGCCCAGGCACAGAAGGAGGCAGACTACGAGGGACCCCCTAGCAACAGGCATTTAGAGGCGAGTTAAAAAAAAAATATATATATATTTTTCCAAATTTTTTTTTTTGGCACATGCATTTTTTTCTTTTAAGAACTTTGAGACGGAGGAGCAGAGGCAGTTGGCGTCAAGGGCAGGGGGAGTTTTGTGGGTTGTTTTTGTCGGGTCCAGTGGTGCGGCAGGCGTTGTGATTGGATCAAACAGGGGAAGATTGTTTTTTTTTGTTTTTTTTTAATAAAGGAATTATCAAAAACTGTGTGTTTGTTTTTATTTCTTTTTTTTTTACCTTTTTTTTTTTTTTGTTGGTGAATGAATAGGGGGCGTGATCAATAACCTGCATATACTGTAAGCCTTCAAAATGAGCTCTTTTGGTTTCTTATGTGCGAGTCCCATAAACTTTAATAAGGTTAGCGGCTCGGGTCCAAACTTTTTCAGGAAACTGCATAAATTCCAAAATTGCACAAAAAAAAAAAATGCAAATAAGTATTGAACTATCAGGCTACTGAAATAGTCATTGGCTACTAGAACACGTACTAACACTTATAAAAAGAGACCAACCTGCTAAAAAAAACTAAAAAACAAAACAAAAAAACAAACAAAGCCATAACTACTGAGGGCCAGTTCACACCATAGAAACGCATTTTGGATGCGCTTCAGATGCTTTTTGCATGCATGTTTTTGATGCATTCTAGTGCATTTTTTATGCATTTTTGGTGCAGTCCAGTGCTTCCCCTCCCCTTTTTTTCCTTAGGGCCAGCTCACACCACATGCAGTCCAGTGCATTCCCCCCCTTTTTTTCCTTAGGGCCAGCTCACACCACATGCAGTCCAGTGCGGGTTTTTTTTTCTGCATCAAAAACACATGGAAAGTAGGTTATATGATTTTCTATGGCATAGTTCACACCAGTGCGGTGGGTTACAGTGCGTTTCAGTTCCAGAAAAAAAAAAAAAAACGAACATGCTGCATTTTTTCTGCACTGGACTGTACTGGAACGCTGTAAAACGCATCAAAAACGCACTGAAACACCAAAAACACACTGCAACACACCAAAAACGCACTGAAACACACTTGTCCTTATTTAAGGTTAAGAAAAACAAGGGGGGAAGCACTGGACTGCATCAAAAACGCACTGGAACGCATCAAAAACGCTCATGCAGAAAAGCACCTGGAACGCATCCGGACTGCGTTTCTATGGTGTGAACTGGCCCTTAACCTTAAGGGCCAGTTCACACCAGACGCAGTTCCGTTCAGTTCCGTGCGCTTTTTTTTTTCTTCACTAAAAATGCATGCACAGTGTTTTCCATGTATTCCAATGGCTCTAGTTCACACCATGCAGTCAGTTTCTGGTGTAGAAAATGACCGGAACTGACTGTATTGGTGCAGAAAAAAAAAACGGAACTGCATGGAACTGCATCTGGTGTGAACTGGCCCTAAATAAGAACATGGGTGTTCCAGTGCGTTTTTGGTTTAGGTGAGTTTTTGATGCTTTTTACAGCGTTCCAGTACAGTCAAATGCAGGAAAAATGCAGCGTGTTCTACTTTTTGCTCTGGAACTGAAAGCACTGGTGTGAACTATGCTATCGAAAACCATAAAAACCTAACTTTCCATGCGTTTTTGGACTGTACTGGAACACTGTAAAAAAACATCAAGAACTCACGAAAACGCAGCAGAACGCACTGGAACATGTTCTTATTTAGTAAGTATAAGGTAAAAAAAAAAAAAAAATTAAAAAAAAAAAAAAAATAAAAAAAAAGGGGGGGGGGGGGGGGGGGGGAGGATGCACTGGAACGCATTGAAAAAAGCATCTGGAGCGCATTCGGACTGCGTTTCTATGGTGTGAACCGGCCCTAAAAAAACAAAACCTAACAACAACAAAAAAACAGACAACTTAAAAGACTGCACTGCTAAAACCAATAATGCTAAAATGAAAAGGTAACCACACCCACCCGCTGTACATCACATGACGTCCTGGACTTTGACTGGAGATATCTGAATGTTGGGTGCAGCTACAGGCCTCGTTCAGATATCCTTCTTTTCAGCAATCCCAAAGACGTGTCTTTTTTTAATTGTTTTTAAGTGTAAATGTGAGATCTGAGGTCTTTTTGACCCCCAGACCTCACATTAACCACTTCACATCCCGCGTATAGTCAAATGACATCCGCAGATGGGATCTCCCATCCTGGGCAGGAGCATCATATGGCGTCCTCAGCTTCCCGCCGGCATAGGGGGCGCGCCGCGTCACCGAGGAACCGATGCGTGTGGCTGGCGGCAGCGATGTCCGCCGGGCACCTGCGATCGCTCCTGACAGAGCAGGAACGTGGATCTGTGTGTGTAAACGCACAGATCCAGGTCCTGTCAGGTGAGAGGAGAGACAGATCGTGTGTTCCTAGTATATAGGAACACCGATCCGTCTCTTCCCCCCAGTCAGTCCCATCTTCAACAGTTAGAACACACACAGGGAACACAGTTAACCCCTTGATCGCCCCCTAGTGTTTAACCCCCTTCCCTGCCAGTGACATTTATACAGTAATCAGTGGCTTTTCATAGCTCTGATCGCTGTATAAATGTCAACGGCTTCAAAAAAAAAGTGTCAAAAGTGTCCGATCTGTCCATCGCAATCCCGATAAAAAAATAAAAATAAAGATCGCAGATCGCCGCCATTACTTGTAAAAATAAATAAAGCAAAAGTACCATAAATCAATAACCTTTTTTGTAGGAGCTATAACTTTTGTGCAGACCAATCAATATACGCTTATTGCAATTTATTGAAATATATATATATATATATATATATATATATATATATATATACACACACACACACACACATACATATACACATATATACATACATATATATACATATATATATATATATATATATATATATATATACACATATATATACATATATATACACACACACACACATACATACACACACACACACATACATACATATATATATATATATATATATATATATATACATACATACATATACACACATACATACATATATATACTGTGTGTATGTATGTATGCCTAAACTGAGGGAAAAAATATTAAATAAATAAAAATAAATTTGGGATATTTATTGTAGCAAAAAGTAAAAAAAAATAGTTTTTTTTTTTCAAAATTGTTGCTCTTTTTTTGTTTACAACGCAAAAAATAAAAACCGCAGAGATGATCAATTACCACCAAAAGAAAGCTCTATTTGTGGGAAAAAAAAGGCCGTCAATTTTGTTTCGGTATAGAGTCGCACGACCGCGCAATTGTCAGTTCAAGCGACACAGTGCCGTATCGCAAAAAACGGCCTGGTCATTAAGGGGGCAAATCCTTCCGGGGCTGAAGTGGTTAAAGAGGTCCTGTCATGCTTTTTTTTCTATTATAAAGGGATGTTTACATTCCTTGTAATAGGAATAAAAGTGATCCAAATTTTTTTTTTTTTTTTTTTTTTTAAAGAGATAGTATAAAAATAAAAAGTAAAATGAATAAGCAATTTAAAAATTTTTTTTTTAAAGCACCCTGTCCTTCAGTGCTCACGCGCAGAAGCGAACGCATATGTAAACAGTGTTCAAACCACACATGTGAGGTATCACCACGATCCTTAGAGCCAGAGTAATAATTCTAGCCCTAGACCAGTGATGGTGAACCTTGGCACCCCAGATGTTTTGGAACTACATTTCCCATGATGCTCACCTACACTGCAGAGTGCATGAGCATCATGGGAAATGTAGTTCCAAAACATCTGGGGTGCCAAGGTTCACCATCACTGGTCTAGACCTCCTCTAAAGCCTCGCACACACAGTATGATTGTTGGCCAACCGAGCATCTGATTTTTGTCAAAAGGGCGTGTGCCAGGATCTTGTCTTGCATACTAACTGTACACAATTTTCGTGCCACAGATACGAACGTAGTGACGTACTACGAGGAATTTCAGCTCTTGAGCGCCGCCCTTTGGGCTCCTACTGCTAATTTCATTTTTGGTGAGTATTGATTGCGAGCATGCGTGTTTGTACTTTCAACTTTTGTGTGACGGATTTGTGTACTGACCATACGAAAATCTGATGTCAAACCGTTGTCTGCCGAAAATTTACCAGCCTGCCATCCAACATTTGTTGGCGGAAAATTGGACAACAATTGTCAAAAAGGTGCGTACTAACGGTAAGATTTTAGGACAACAGTCTGACAACAGACAATCCCCTGCCAACAATCGTACCGTGTGTACGAGGCTTTACTCAAAACTGCTAACCTGTAGATATTCTTACACGTAGAGATTTTTAAGGGTCAAAGTTTGTCGCCATTCCACGAGCGCAATTTTGAAGCGTGACATGTTGGGTATCAATTTACTTGAGGTAACATTATCTTTCACAATATAGAGAAAAAAAATGGGCTACCTTTACTGATTTCTTTTTTTTTTTTTTAATGTATTTTTTCCCCAAAAAGTTGCATTTGTAAGACCGCTGTGCAAAAACGGTGTGACACAAAGTATTGCAATGACCGCCATTTTATTCAATAGGGTGTCTGAATATATTCAATATGTTTGGGGGTTCGAAGTAATTTTAAAGCAAAAAAAAACAAAACACTACAAAGACAAAAACAAAAAAAAACCTGATTTTAACTTGTAAACAACACCAAGTTTAAATAACAAGCCTGGTCCTTAAGTAATATGTAAACCGAACACTTCTTATTCCTGATATGTCTGCTGTACAATGTACTTGCATGAGAAAGTCTCCTGTTCTCTTTGTATGGCTTCCTTTATGTGAAATCCCCGGTGTTCCTGGCAGTCCCTCTCCTTTCCTATTAAAAACTGACCACACTAAGCTGGAGAACATACCCTGGTCAGTTCTCTTGCTATGCTGGGAACTTAGCCTGCTCTCCTCCAATGCTCAGAATTCACTGACACACCCCCCTCCCCCAGCCATTCAATGGAAATATCAGTGTCCTGCTGTTTCTCCTCCCCCACCTCTCTTGTCTCAGCTGCATTAGGAGCTTAGAAGGAATGTGATCACTTATAAAAACAGGGGGAAATGGTATTTATAATATTTTACCTTTCATTTCTATTTTAAACTGAATGGGTTGTTTAACAAGGTGAGGGTTCACATATTCTCCAAGTTACTTTTTTTTTCAGGCCAGGTACATTTTCTGCAAGTCCAGAAAAATCCCTGTTGATCCTGACATTAAATCCAGTGTCCTTGTAGCTTCTTCTACTATTTCTTTTTCCTGTAAAATGCTACAACTCCTTCCCTCTATGTAATGAGGATGAGGGGAGGAGGAGGTGATTGTAGTCCAAATTGAGGCAGAACCCCGGGGTGACAAAGCTGCTCCTCCACAGACACAGCAAAGGGAGTGCCATCAACCACTTGGGTGGTGACCATAAGCCCGCAATGTACTGCGGGGGAGCAGCAGTTGTAGGTCGGTGTACGGCACTGCCTACTTCTGGGCTTAGAGCGCCCCCCTCCTGCACCCACTGTGATTGTGCACAGCCTGTCAGCAGGCCCCAGCCAATGATTCACAGCCATGACCTGCTGATCAGCTGTGTCCAATCATAGCCCAGAGGTTGGTAAACAACACAGAGTCCAGAATGTAGGTTTGGTGAGGAACAACAAAACTCAGCATGCCCTTCCAGCCAAAGCAGCTGCAGAGACAAGAATAATCCCAATGGAAAGGTTACATGGAAAACATGAACCATTGATGGGGCTTGTAGACCAATCTGGAAGATGGTGTTCTATAGAAGCCTCCTCCAATCCACAAGATCCAATCTACCTCCACACACAGCTAAATGGCTTGGTGCTAGAGATCATTGCAGCTGATATTTTACCTGGAAACCATGCACTGACATAGAGTCCTGATGGTAGGTATGGTAAGGAACAAAACTCAACATGCCCTTCCATCTAAAGCAGCTGCTGAGACAAGAATAATCCCAATGGAAAGGTTACATGGAAAACATGAACCATTGATGGGGCTTGTAGACCAATCTGGAAGATGGTGTTCCATAGAAGCCTCCTCCAATCCACCCTACAAGATCCAATCTACCCCCCCCCCCCCACACACACACAGCTGAAGGGATTGGTACTCCAAATCACTGCAGCTGAGATTTCACCTGAAGGGATGGAAAACATGGACTGCCATAAAATCCAGAATGTAGGTTTGGTGAGGAACAACAAAACTCAGCATGCCCTTCCAACCAAAGCAGCTGCCGAGACAAGAATAATCCCAATGGAAAGGCTACATGGAAAACGTGAACCATTGATGGGGCTTGTAGACCAATCTGGAAGATGGTGTTCCATAGAAGCCTCCTCCAATCCACCGTACAAGATCCAATCTACCCCCACACAGCTGAAGGGCTTGGTACTCCAAATCAGTGCAGCTGAGATTTTACCTGAAGGGATGGAAAACATGGACTGCCATAAAGTCCAGAATGTAGGTTTGGTGAGGAACAACAAAACTCAGCATGCCCTTCCAGCCAAAGCAGCTGCAGAGACAATAATAATCCCAATGTAAAGGTTACATGGAAAACATGAACCATTGATGGGGCTTGTAGACCAATCTGAAAGACGGTGTTCCATAGAAGCCTCCTCCTATCCACAAGATCCAATCTACCCGCACACACAGCTAAATGGCTTGGTGCTAGAGATCATTGAAGCTGATATTTTACCTGGAAACCATGCACTGACATAGAGTCCTGACGGTAGGTATGGTAAGGAACAAGACTCAACATGTCCTTCCATCTAAAGCAGCTGCTGAGACAAGAATAATCCCAATGGAAAGGTTACATGGAAAACATGAACCATTGATGGGGCTTGTAGACCAATCTGGAAGATGGTGTTCCATAGAAGCCTCCTCCAATCCACCCTACAAGATCCAATCTACCCCCCCCCCCACACAGCTGAAGGGATTGGTACTCCAAATCACTGCAGCTGAGATTTCACCTGAAGGGATGGAAAACATGGACTGCCATAAAATCCAGAATGTAGGTTTGGTGAGGAACAACAAAACTCAGCATGCCCTTCCAACCAAAGCAGCTGCCGAGACAAGAATAATCCCAATGGAAAGGCTACATGGAAAACGTGAACCATTGATGGGGCTTGTAGACCAATCTGGAAGATGGTGTTCCATAGAAGCCTCCTCCAAGCCACCGTACAAGATCCAATCTACCCCCACACAGCTGAAGGGCTTGGTACTCCAAATCAGTGCAGCTGAGATTTTACCTGAAGGGATGGAAAACATGGACTGCCATAAAGTCCAGAATGTAGGTTTGGTGAGGAACAACAAAACTCAGCATGCCCTTCCAGCCAAAGCAGCTGCAGAGACAAGAATAATCCCAATGTAAAGGTTACATGGAAAACATGAACCATTGATGGGGCTTGTAGACCAATCTGAAAGACGGTGTTCCATAGAAGCCTCCTCCTATCCACAAGATCCAATCTACCCGCACACACAGCTAAATGGCTTGGTGCTAGAGATCATTGAAGCTGATATT
The DNA here is from genome assembly GCA_037952925.1 of Lithobates clamitans. Taxonomy (NCBI): domain Eukaryota; kingdom Metazoa; phylum Chordata; class Amphibia; order Anura; family Ranidae; genus Lithobates; species Lithobates clamitans. The sequence goes on along the minus strand of JBBGZY010002799.1, from coordinate 15,560 downwards.
TTACCTGGAAACCATGCACTGACATAGAGTCCTGACGGTAGGTATGGTAGGGAACAAAACTCAACATGCCCTTCCATCTAAAGCAGCTGCTGAGACAAGAATAATCCCAATGGAAAGGTTACATGGAAAACATGAACCTTTGATGGGGCTTGTAGACCAATCTGGAAGATGGTGTTCCATAGAAGCCTCCTCCAATCCACCCCACAGAATCCAATCTACCCCCCCACACAGCTGAATGGCTTGGTGCTAGAGATCAGTGCAGATGAGATTTTGCTTGGAGGGTGGGAAAACTGCCATAAAATCCTGAAGGTGAGGAACAACAAGACTCAGCATGCCCTTCCAGTCAAAGCAGCTGATGACTGTAGAAGTATTTAAAGGTGACGTCGTTTTCTATAGACCGGAGGGTGAGGTTCTGGTTCCTATTTATAACAGAAATGAACATTCATGAAAAGAACTGGTTGACCTGCATTCCCGGGGCTCAGTGCTAATAACTGCAGCTGACTTCACGGGATTAGTGGTCAGAGCACGGCGAGGAAGAGGCACCTATGTACCTGCCGAGTGTGTCCTGGACCTTCCTTCTTCTGGGTGAGTGGTCCTGGTCCTCGCTTACTAGGCAATGCCATGTAGAAGTGCCGGGGGTGACCAGACTAGATGTCAGTGATGGGCTGAGAGCGATGGATGAGGGTAGAGCTAGGTGGACAGTCTATGGGTACCGCACATGGTCAAGGACCATTGGAAGACTTCTTCTTTATCCCATTCACCTCTCACACCCCTATGGGCCCCAGCAAGGGTTACATTTCTGCTATGGGTCTGTTTATTCGGCAATCACTTTGTCATTGCTTTTTATTAAATCCAAAAACAAAAATGTAATATATTGCAGATTACCAATCCTTAAATGTGGTGACTGCATTCGTTTTTCTTTTTTAGGCTTGTTCTCTTTATTTCATCTGGTGATTCTGCCAGTAACACACATCCTTTCCTAAAGTGACGACCCTCTCGATTGTTACATTGAGTTTATTATGTTGTTATTGTTATTATTTTTATCCTGTGAATGATTGCACTTGAAGTTAATCTGTCTGGCATATCTATGGGAGAGATTTCCACCATCCCTGCTAAGTTTCTTTTACATGTTTGTTTGTTTTTTCAGTTTAATGTGTATTATATGTGTAGTTACATATCACAAAAACTGGCATTGTGGTGATATTGAAGTTTTTTATTGAATACCATAAAGTAGAGGGTTCCATCATTATTGGTTAGTAAGGTGGCGCAGCACTATTAAATATTATTATATAATTTTTTTTTTTTTTTTTTTTTTTTTTTGTGGGAACACATTACAGTGCTTAGCAGCATGCCTTTCACTTATTATTATTATTATTATTATATATATTTTTTTTTTTTATTTTACCTCCAGCAGTTTGTTGTAAATAGTAGAGCAGTGATTACCTATATGCTCTGGATTGTTAATTTGGCAATGACACTTTTGCTGGACAACATGGTCCGTTAAAGTAAGACTAGCAGGATCACCAGGTGAAAATAAAGGTGGGGGGGGGGAGTAAAAAAAAATAAATAACAAAAACACAGGCACCGTGCATCCAAGAATTGATTGGTAAGCTGCAGTTAAAAAAAAAAAATATATATATATAATATATATATATATATATATATATATATATATATATATATATATATATATATATATATATATATATTTATTATTATTATTATTTTTTTGGGGGGGGGCGGGTGGGTTAATACTGCTTTACAATAATAGTTATTTCACCCCCTTTCTGTTTTTGTTTAAGGCTTGTATATGTTTAATAGATATCTGGGGGGGGGGGGGGAATACATTGTGTGGGTTATTTTATTTTTTTATTTTTTTGGGGGGGGGGGAGTTTTGAGTTTGTAAAAGTGTAGTAAAAAACAAAAAAAAATTTGTATTTCTTAATTTTCCTGTTTAAAATGATACTCAAATTTATGTTTCTGATAGAAATCAAGCCAAATGTATTTTCTAATAATAATAAAAGGGTGTTTCCATGTTGTGGGTTTTCTTTATATACAACACTGACAAAAAACAGACAAAAATGAATGGAAAGAAAAAAAAATGTAATAATAATAAATTAAAAAAAAAAAAGCGGGAAAATGTTAATTAGGGCTGATTAGACTTAACTAAGTGTCAATAAGAATTAAATAGGAAAAGGAGAATGAATTACAGCAAAATCGCATTTGCAAAGGGAAAAACAAAACAAAACACAGCATGCAGATCCACCTAAAGAGTCTCCTAAGTATCTTTGGGGGTCTTTGGAGGCGTCTGTGTGCAGTTTGGGTTTTTTTTTTGTTAGCCAGCAATGACAGCTGTCAAAGTCATTTGCTGCCGTTTCCTTTGTAAATGTCAGTGCATTAAAAAAAAAATAAAAAATCCTCCCAGCTTTATGGGTTGATTTTTTTTTTTTTTTTTTTTTTTTTTTTTATTCTGAAAAACGCAATAAGTTTCATAAAAAAACAAACTGTTTTTCCATTGGTACATGTTCCCTAGAGTAGTACCTATGACCCCATCCCCATTTGACACCCTCTTGCCTTTTTTAGCCCAGAAAATAAACCTTTTTTAATTTCACAGATTCATCCCCCCCCCATTGTTTTTTAAAAGGGGGTTCAGGTTCGGCATCCAAATGTCTTTGAAGTTTGCAGAACACCTGCTTAAACCGAACCCAGGACTGTTTGGCTCATCAGTACTTTACATTTGGTTTCCCCCTTCTTCTTTTTTTTTTTTTTTTTTTTTTTTTTTTTAAATGAATGTGATCTAGTTTTGTAAGTGTTTTTAAAATGATACAATCTTGTAGATTATTTGCAAATATTTGTTTTTCTTTTTTTATATCAGGAACACTTGGGATTGTCACAGCTGATACAGGTAAGGGTAACAAAGAATTGTTCTCTTATCTCATCCAAGCAGCCCATTTCTAGATCTTTCCGAAATGACAGGTTTTTATATTCAGCAAAAAGAACAGTGACCAATAATGATCAAATATACACACATACACAATTTTTTTTTTTTTTGGAAGACAA
>JBBGZY010002799.1:0-10000 GCA_037952925.1 Lithobates clamitans | reverse complement strand
ATAGTTTGGGGGGCACCAACAGAGCATTCCCCAGAACAAGACGGCCTTCCCAGAAGAGTTGAAGCTGTTGCAGCTGTAAAGGGTGGGCCAACTCAATATTGAACCCTAAGGACTAAGACTGGGATGCCATTAACCCCTTCAATACCGTGCACTAACCCCCCCCCCCCCTCTTTCTGCCCGGGCCAATTTTTAGCTTTCAGCGCTGTCACACTTTGAATGACAATTACATGGTCATGCAACACTGTACCCAAATTACATTTTTCTAATTTTGTCACAGAAATAGAGATTTCTTTTGGTGGTATTTAATCACCACTGGGCTTTTTATATATTTTATTTTTTTTTTATTTATTTTTTTGTTAAATAAACAAAAAAAGTTGTTTCTTCATTTGTTATAAAATTTTGCAAATAAATAATTGTTCTTCATAAATTTAGGCCAAATGTATTCTGCTACATTTCTTCGTTGAAAATAACCCAAATCGGTGTACTGTGTATTATTTAGCCTGTAGGAAAGTTATAGAGTCCACAAATTATGGTGTGTGTGTGTGTCTATCTAAAAATTGATCAATCATGATACTAGTACTGACGGCCGATCTCATTTCTTAAGGCCCTTTAACCACTTGCCGACTAGCTGTCCCAGTTGCACTGCGGGAACATGGCTCGGATGCGCAAATCGCCGTCATGTTACGTTATTTCCAGATTTGGCCACTAGGGGCGCGTGCTAGCCCACGGAGCCGATGCGAGTGACCGGCGGTAGCGATCACCGCCGGGCTCGCGCGATTTCTCTGTCCTCTCCCCTACAGTCCCCTCCTTCAGTCAGAACACACAATAGGCAACACATTTAACCCCTTGATTGCCTCTTAGTGTTAACCCCTTCACTGCCAGTGACATTTTTACAGTAATCGGTGCATTTTTATAGCACTGTTCGCTGTAAAAATGGCAATGGTCCCAAAAATGTGTCAAAATTGTCCGCCATAATGTCAGTCCCAATAAAAATAGCAGATCGCCACCATTGGAATTAAAAAAAAATGCCAAAACTATCCCCTATTTTGTAGACGCTATAACTTTTGCGCAAACCAATCAATATACGCGGTTTATTTATTTTCCTATCTTTTAAAGGTAAATGAGAGATCTGAGGTCTGTTTGACCCCAGATCGCTCCATAAAGAGGACCTGTCACCCCTTTTTTTTTTTTTTTTAGCACAAACTAAAAACCACAGAGGTGATCAAATACCACCAAAAGGGGAAAAGATGTCAATTTTTGTTTGGGTACAGCGTTGAACGATCGCGCAATTGTCAGTTAAAGCGGCGCAGCCAGTGCCGTATCGCAAAAAATGGCCTGGTCATGAAGGAGGAGGGGGGGGTTTAAAACCTTCTTGTTCTGTAGTGCATAAAAAAACAAAAAAGACGATTTAGGCCCTTATGCACAATGCTCCAATGTCAAAAAAGCGCCAATAAACGCAGCTCACCGGCATTAACATTTTTTTTTTTTGGTCCCATTTGATAAAGAGGGCTTGGAAACCGCCAACGCTAAAAAAACGCTATTGCTAAAACGCTGAAAAACTCACTGCAAAGTTACTGGCATTATAAAAAAGTGAGTTTTTCAGTGTTTTAGCATTGGTGGTTTCCAAGCCCTCTTTATCAATGGGATCAAAAAAATGTTAAATGCCGATGAGCTGCATTTTTTTTTTTGACCTTAGAGCATTTTTACAGCTGAAAAAAAACCTCCTCAGAAGCCACTAGTCAGGACCGTCTTTAATATTGATTGGACCCTGGGCTAACGTTTTCTTGGGCCCTCCTGAATCTACTTGTCAACTATTTTCAGGCAGTGTAGGCTCAAGGGGCAGATGCTTTGGGCCCCACAACAATGACTGGGCCCGGGGCAGCTGCCCTTTTGCCCTGCCTTAGACTGCCCTACCACTAGTTGTGGGTTGTTTTTTTTTTTTTTTTTTTTTTACAGCCAAAAATAGTTGATAACAAGTCGCTTTAGATAAGTCTCTATGATCTTGCCACATCTTACCACTGGGATTTTTGCCCATTCCTCCTTTGCAAAACTGCTCCAGCTCCTTCAAGTTGGATGGTTTGCGCTTGTGAACAGCAATCTTTAAGTCTGACCACAGATTTTCTATTGGATTGAGGTCTGGGTTTTGACTAGGCCATTCCAACACATGTACATGTTTCCCCTTAAACCACTCAAGTGTTGCTTTAGCAGTGTGTTTGGGGTCATTGTCCTGCTGGAAGGTGAACCTCCGTCCTATCCTCAAATCACACACAGACTGGTACAGGTTTTGCTCAAGAATATCCCTGTATTTAGCACCATCCATCTTTCCCTCAACTCTGACCTGTTTCCCAGTCCCGACTGCTGAAAAATATCCCCACAGCATTATGCTGCCACCACCATGTTTCACGGTGGGGATGGTGTTCTTTGGCTGATGTGATGCGTTGGGTTTGCTCCAGACATAGCGTTTTCTTTGACCAAAAAGTTCAATTTTAGTCTCATCAGACCAGAGCACCTTCCTCCATACATTTTGGGAGTCTCCCACATGCCTTTTCCCAAACTCAAAACATGACATTTTGTTTTTTGCTGAAAGTAATGGCTTTCTTCTGGCCACTCTGCCATAAAGCCCAACTCTATGGAGCGTACGGCTTATTGTCGTCCTATGTACAGATACTCCAGTCTCTGCTGTGGAACTCTGCAGCTCCTCCAGGGTTACCTTAGGTCTCTGTGCTCCTCTCTGATTAATGCCCTCCTTGCCCGGTCCGTGAGTTTTAGTGTGCGGCCGTCTCTTGGCAGGTTTGCTGTTGCGCCATGTTCTTTCCATTTGGTTATGATAGATTTGATGGTGCTCCTAGGGATCATCAAAGATTTGGATATTTTTTTTATAACCTAACCCTGACTTGTACTTCTCAACAACATTGTCCCTTACTTGTTTGGAGAGTTCCTTGGCCTTCATGGCAGTATTTGGTTAGTGGTGCCTCTTGCTTAGGTGTTGCAGCCTCTGGGGCCTTTCAAAAAGGTGTGTATATGTAATGACAGATCATGTGACACTTAGATTGCACACAGGTGGACATCATTTCACTAATTATGTGAGTTCTGAAGGTAATTGGTTGCACCAGAGCTTTTTATGGGCTTCATAACAAAGGGGGTGAATACATACACACATGCCAATTATCAGTTTTTTTTATTTCTGAAAAAATAGTTTTATGTATATATTTTTCTAACTTTACTTCAGCAACTTAGACTGTTGTGTTCTGATCCATCACATATAATTCAGATTAAAAAAAAAAAACAGGGGGCGTGGCTTGACGGCTCGTACGGATGGCTGCCTAGATCCACAGCTCCGCAGTATACCCAGCCACAGCGACAGACATAGCGGCTACAGAGAAGGAAAAACCACTCCACAAGCTGCCTAATTGTCCCTACACAGCAAGCGACCATGCTGAAGAGGAGGAAAACATCCACACTCCCCAGGAAACTGACGGATTACTACCCCTCACCCTGCCTGACGAGCGGTCAAAATGGCGCCGGCAGCGGCCGAGAAACAACAGCGCGGCTCTCCTCACATCTCAGCCAGAGCCCCGCGCTGTCTCAGGAGCCTCCCCAATCCTCTGTCTTACAGGGTGAGTGCTCTCCCCCTAATTCACCCACGACATCCAGCCCTGCCAAGACTAGGCTCAGAACGGCTGAGCCTCAGCAGCCCCTGCCTGTCACAACTCCCTGCCTGTTCTCTCTCCCCCCTCCGCAGCAATCATCAGTGTTAGATGCCTTTCCTGCCTCAGACCAGCCATTGTCTGAGAATACTATGAAGAATATGTTACTCTCCCTGAGGCAAACACTGTACAATGATCTATCTACTGCTGTCTCCTCTTTATCCATATCAGTAAACAAGCATGACCAAGCTATTACACAAATGGAGGCTAAAATAGGAGACATGCTTTCTGCCCACAATGAGCTGGTGGATGGCTTTGCGGATCATGAAGATGAATTACAACTAATCAATCTGAAACTCGCAGATTTGGAAGACCGTTCCAGACGGAACAATATCAAATTTCGCAATATCCCAGAGTCAATCCAACCATCTGATCTAACACAATTTCTGCAATCCCTGATGCAGACCCTTTTGCCTGACCTGACAACTCGTGACATTGAAATAGACAGGGCACACAGACTCCCCAAGCCATCTCACCTCCCTGCTTCCACCCCCAGAGATGTTTTGGCCCGCATCCATTTTTTCACTGTAAAAGAAAAAGTAATGTACGCTGCCAAACGAGCGACAAGACTCCCTGACCCTTTCACTAATATCGCACTGTATGCTGACTTGTCCAAAACTACAATGGAAAATCGCAGACAGCTGGCGACTATAACAAAAGCGCTCCAGAACCATAAAATCCCCTATAAATGGGGCTTCCCTACTAAACTGCTCATTACGCATCAAAACAAAACTCACGCAGTGCGCACTTTACCTATGGGACTCACACTCCTGAGAAACTGGCATATCATCCCAGAAGAAACACCGCTCCCTTCAGATCAACCTCCAATCCTCATGGAAACCGGAGGAGACCCTCCAAACGCCTGACAGCCACATCCTATATCCTTCTCTAAACACACCTAATGGCTGGGAAACTGCAGCGCCTTTATTCAGTACCTGCCTGCCTGTTCAGAGATCCCTGTCCCAAGTTGTGGACGTAAGATCTCTTGCCCCCGCTGCCTGTTTGCAGTAGTATCTGCACATTGAGCCCGGACCCCTTCTGTTTTTTTTTTTTTTTTTTTTTCCTCTTTGTTTCTGGGCTCTCCCTTTTTAAACAATCACCCTTTACCCAAACCCAGCACCAGCCAATCACAAACCACCTCTCCATCAAGCTACATCCGGATCCCTTTTCTTTTTCATAAGTGACAACTCCCTCTATCCTTACCATTTAAAGCCAGACTAGCAGATTGTTCCACGCCTACTGCTCACCACCTTCACCTCAGGTCTACCCACACTACCTTTTAATCTCCCGGAATGGCTTTCAAAATAGTCTCTATTAACGCAAGGGGCTTAAACTCCCCGCAGAAAAGATCTGCGCTTCTCAGAGAGGCTAACACCCAAAAAGCCGATATCCTCTTCGTCCAAGAGACCTATTTTGCCTCTGCTAAAACTCCCAGATTTGCCCTAAAAAATTACGACCAGGTTTTTTCAGCTTCAGGACAAAAGAAGAAAAATGGAGTCCTCACTGCCATACGGAACACAATACATTTTAAACTACATCAATCCATTGCAGACCCCCATGGCCGTTTCCTGATTCTCCTATGTGACATTAATCAAGTCACCTACACCCTGATCAACGTCTATGGCCCAAACAAACAGCAACTACGATTCCACCACCGACTCTACAAGAAAATTGCACAACTCCGGAAGGGAAGGCTTCTTATGGGAGGAGACTTCAACATTATTGGAGACTCCACACTTGACACAACGTCCGAGACTAGAAACCGCCGAACTGTTCTAAACCCCTTTCTTCAAGCCAATGACCTTTACGATCCGTGGAGATGCCACCATAGCAACGAGCGGGACTTTTCATATTTTTCCTCTTCTCAACTCTCATACTCCCGAATCGACTTCTTTATTGTTGACAAAATCACCCTCCAGGACGTGACGAAATCCGAAAATGGAACCATCTCCTGGTCGGACCATGCACCTGTCTCCCTTACGGTGGGAAATTGCAGACCTAAGGCAACCAGATTATGGAGACTTGACGCATCCCTCATCTCCGACCCAAACATTGTCCAGAAACTTAATACTGAGCACCACTCTTATTTTCAAATGAACAACCAACCAGACACTGATAGGTTTGTACTTTGGTCAGCATACAAAGCTTACATGCGTGGCATTTTAATTAAACTTCACAGTAATGTTAAAAACCAGAGGTCTAAGCGAGTTGACGAGGTCCTCTCCCAAATTACCCTATTAGAAAACCAGAATAAAATGACCCCCTCTCATAAACTAACCAGTGAGCTCTTAGAACAGCGACAAAAACTCCGCTCACTTTTGCTTTTTCAATTCGAGAACAACCTTAAATTGTCCAAAGCCAAATACTATGCTTTAGGTAATAAAGCTGGCGCTTTACTAGCTCGGCAAGTCAAAGCCCAACGCATTAAAAGTAAAATAACATCCCTTCAACACCCTACCACCAAACAACTCCTGACAAACCCACAGGACATAGCTAATGCCTTTAGCGATTACTACTCTTCTCTCTACAACCTCTCACACGACACAGCTACTCCTCAACCAACTGATCAATCCATACAAAACTTCCTATCCACTATTGATCTCCCGAATATAAACCACGCACAACTAGAGGCTCTCTCCCAACCATTCTCAAATGACGAAGTCTTAAAAGCCATCAACACCCTTCCTCTCCACAAATCACCTGGGGAAGATGGTTACACCAACGAATTTTACAAAACATTCGCTAAACTTATCACCCCCCACCTTACTGACCTCTTCAACTCTGCTGCCACCTCTGGTTCTCTACCGCTTGATATGCTACGATCAATCATCACCACTATTCCCAAACCAGAGAAAGACCCTACTTCCACATCCAACTACAGACCCATTTCGCTTCTTAACACAGACGTGAAAATATTTGCTAAGGTCATTGCTTCTAGGTTGTTGAAATGTCTTCCCTCTCTAGTGCACCCAGACCAAGTCGGCTTTATGCCGAACAGACAAGCCCCAGACGCAACTAGAAGAGTCATTGATTTGATTCATCAGGTCACCCAAACACGAACGCCTTCTCTGCTGCTATCCCTAGACGCAGAGAAGGCGTTCGACAGGGTGCACTGGGGATTCCTGAGAGCAGTACTATCTAAATTTGGAATCACAGGCTGGTTCCAAACGGCCATTCTCTCACTTTACTCGAACCCCTCAGCTAGAGTGTTAACTGACGGAACCTTGTCTACACCATTTGGGATTTCCAATGGCATACGCCAAGGCTGCCCGCTCTCCCCTCTTATTTTTGCTCTAATAATGGAACCCCTTGCAGCAAAGATTAGAGGGGACAAGCTCATTTCAGGCATCAAACACAATGACATAGAACATAAAATCAGCCTATTCGCCGATGATGTCATTCTTATGATCACAAACCCAGCCCACTCCATGCCTGTAATCCAAGACATCCTCACTCAATTTAGCTCTGCCTCCTTCTACAAAATTAATTCTTCCAAGTCTCTAATACTACCGCTTAATCTAACACATAGACAACAGTCCCTCCTGGAGAATACTCTCCCTTATTCATGGACGAAACAGTCTATCCCATACTTGGGGATAAAACTAGCCCCCTCGCTGCCTCTAATCTATGACCTTAATTATCGTGCCTTCCAAAAATCACTTCCTCAATTATTAAATCAACTGCGCACAACAGGCCTTTCTAAACTTGGACGAGTTGCATCCTTTAAAATGCTAATCCTCCCCAAGCTACTATACCTATTTCGCACAGTAATCTTACCTGCACCCCACTCCTTTTTCACCTCCATACAAAAACAACTTTCCAGGTTTATATGGGACACTAAACCACCTAGATGCGCTCAATACATTCTAACTAGACATCACAAAAAAGGTGGAGTAAGCCTTCCTCACATTCAAAGTTACTATTATGCTTCCATCCTGGACCAGCTATACTACTGGTGGCATCCAAGCCCCAATAAGGCCTGGTCAATCATAGAATCGTCATCCTTCAAACCAAATACTTTGCGAGATATACTCCTTGCAACGTCAGCGGGTCTCCCTCCTAACACAATGTCTACTCCTCCATCAATCACGGCCTCTCTAACAGTCTGGAAGAAATTCACCCAGACGTTAACCTCAGACCACCCGTCTCATATAATACAGACCCCTCTCAGAACATTGATGTCACAAATACCAAATCTACACTTACAAATCTGGCAGGCACAAAAGATAACTACTATCTCAGATCTCTACAACACCAATAACACTCAAAAAACCTTTACAAATCTTCAACACGAATACAACCTCCCCCATACTGAAGCCTTTACATACATGAGGATCTCCCACTTCCTTCAAAAATCTAAAATCTCTACTGAGGCCAAAATTCCTGAACCAATACACAACTTCTACACACACACAACATACCCAAAACATGGTATCTCTACATTCTACTCTATACTTAGCGACAACCGGCCATACTCCCAAATACCTTCTCTCTCAAAATGGACAGAAGAACTAAACATTGATGCCACCCCCAACATGTGGACACGCGCCTTTAAACACACCTTTACTGCCTCCCATTGCTCCAACCACTGGGAAACATACCAAAAAACAATTCATAGATGGTATCTCACACCCTACCGTCTCTCCAAAATCTTCCCTGGACATCCTCTTACCTGCTGGAGGTCCTGTGGAAGTTCTGGTACCATAGCACACATACTGTGGTTTTGCAAATCTCTAAGCTCATTCTGGAAACAAATATTTGCCTTAATCTCCGTCATATCACAGGTTTCAATAGCCCCTAATCCCTCACTAGCACTACTACACCTTGGAATCGAAAAATTCCCGCCCAGATCGCGAGTAGTAATAGTCCACCTGCTACTCGCGGCAAAAATGAACATCACTAAACTTTGGAAAACCACTGAGTCTCCATCCATTGCCAACACAATTTCAGATTTGAACCTTCAATGTGCCATGGAGAGACTAGTTGCTAGGAAAAACTTACATATAGAAAAGTTTTTGTATAACTGGCATGTCTGGCTTACACACCCAAACTGTACTGTTACCACCTGATGTACTTTGCCTGTTACGAATCTCTCTCATTCTTCTATTTTCTCTTATTCTCCTATCTACTCCCTTTCTACGATGTAACTAGTCGCCTACTTAACTGGTGCTCCTTTCCATACACCCTCCCCCCGTCTGGAGTTATCAAGTTGTTTTGTTCTTCTGTTACAATGCTACGCATTACCCACCACTGTTTAGTCCGACTTGTGTGCTTATCTCTGCTTTACTTGACTCTAATTTGTATGCTTTAGTATTACTTGCTCCAGTCGGAACATCCGACTTATTTGTAACAAAGGTATATCTTGTTCACTTTAATGAAAATAATAAAGAAATATTGAAATTAAAAAAAAAAAACATTGAACTGAAGGCTGTAATGTAACAAAATAGATAAAAGGCCAAGGGTGGTGAATACTTTTGCCAGGCACTGTAGGATAACATAATGGAGAGTTTATTGACTGTAAAAAAAAAAAATCTGAAGACAAAAACGTCCCGCGTGCATGAGGCCTTAATATCACTTTACCAACCCATCCATAACCTTTGGGCTGCTTTAATGTAACACATGTTTACTACTTGTTTGTTGATGCAGCACAATGGGTTGCCTAATAAGTGTGTAAATATCAGGCCTTCAGTGCACAGCAATGCAGAAATGTTATTTTTGGATCATAAAAATTCTGGTATGTTTTCTTTGTGCATTGAGGTGTGCAGCCAGCCCATCCAAAATACAATTGGCAACACACCTCAACGCACCTCATTGGCTTTTTGTAAAGGAGTGAGATGATGGAGCACTCCTCCAGGTCCTGGTTTCGGACTTCTTGGCCCATACTGGCCTATGCCAGAGCCGGAAGGTGACCCACCCAGGCCAGGTTGGAAGGGTTGTGATCCCTCGTTCACACATGGATGTGTAATCTGCACACTTGTCACGGAGGTTGGTGTCAGGTCCTCTCACTGGACTGGTTTGTGAGATGTTGACACCATGAATAGACGGAATTTCCTGACTCTCCCAGCGGCTCAGAGCTCCTGACATAATGGCAACAAACAACCCGTGACTTGTTCTAAGACCACGTCATGGGGGTGGGTGGGACTGGCTGCCGGGTGACATTTTCCACTGACTCACCTATGGAAGGTACTTTGTATCTCCTTCCTAATGAAGACCATTCTGATGGGTTAAATGAGGGCGTTTAAAAAAAAAAAAGCAAAGTCTGGAACTGCAAATTGTGCAAATGTTCCAAATAA